>JACGDI010005296.1:896678-943330 GCA_014898725.1 Jacaranda copaia
CGCCTACTATACATAGGTCAATAGCTGTTGGGTTGGGTTTATTGGGTTTTCCTATATCATAAGTCCCTGCCCCTCACCTTCGAATTTTGATTGAGATGATTGACAAAAGGGATTAAGGAGTAGACCATTGAGAAGTTGTGAAGTTTAGTTGATAAGGTTTCAAAAGTCGACCAGGGTTTGCATGCTTTTAATGCGTCTATAACATTGCACCACGCGAAGCACCAAATGATGGTGCGTTATCGTTATAGCTGCTTGGGTTCTTGCACCTGGGTGCCTATAAATAGGTACAGTTAAAACCTTTATTTTCACTTTTACTACTTTGCATTTGGTCGAATTCTATATTTACTACACTTTCTACCTATTGTTTCGTACCTTAGAGTTCATCAAGACCATGTAAGTTTTTCTCCCAGCTTATTTCGAGCATAACATTTCCTTAAATATGTTGGGTGTGTATGATGATGAGGGTAGCTAGGGGAGTGATAGTGAAGCTACTAGGTTAGATCGAACTCCACCCCAAGGGTTGGATGGTCATCATAGTAGGTCGAGTAGTTCTTTGAGTGATAGCTCAACCTCCAGTAGCTCGAGCGATGAATGTGCTGCTACTGATAGAGATGCTAGCTTGAATCAAGTGTTGGTGTCCAGTGGTCAATTTTTTACCCTCAACCATTACAGTAAAATAGCATCTAAAATTACTTCTATCAACTTTGCGCATATCAGGGAGCTCTATCATACCTTTTCAAGTATGAGCTAATAGTACCCCAATCTCGAGATAGGATGCATCGACCTCCCAAGGGGTGCATTACTATGTTCAAGGAAGCTTTTAGGTGTGGCCTTAGGTTCCCTCTTACTTATGCAATAGTCGACCTGCTAATAGGTCTAGAGGTCTGTATAACACAGTTGTTATCGAATGATTTCTCAACTATATACAATTTTGTGGTTCTCATGCATTTATTTGACCAACTAGCCTCTTTTGCAAACTTCTCCAATCTCTTTAACCTTCCAATATCCTGAAAGTCGGTAGCACCGACGAGTTGTGTTTTTATTACCTTACTACTTGACCTCATCGAAAAGTTTTGGTTACACCATCTTTCTCCTATGACCAAGAGTGAAAAAAAATACTTTCTGTATGTTCAAAGGCCTAAGGGGTTCAATATTTTGAGGGGGTGGTGGATAGGTCATATCAAAATATGGAGTAGTTAGACTCTAACTTGGTCCAATATCATCATTCAAGATTTGGTTGAGTTTAGTTAGATAGAGGCCTCGATGTTTATCGAGGAGAGGAGTTTAGTGTTGGTTGGCTCATCGCCAGCTCAGCTGGACTTACCAGTGGATGCTAGACTAAGTATACTTCGCTATTAATTTTTCTAAATTTACTTATTTGCGTATCTCTGTGTTTGACTCTAATGGTTCTCTATTATTGGGTGTTCTGTTTGCAGATTGAGAAGAAATAATGAATCGAGCCCGACAAGAGTATTAGTGTGTGTGCCAAAAAAAAATAGTATTGCCAAGTGACAACAACACTAGAGATGTGGCTCTGGTTCTGGTGGGGCAGCCTCAGGCAGTGCAATCATTGCCTACTGCATCGCTAGCTTGACCTGTGGCGACTGTTGGTAGTAGCCCTATCAGTTGAGGAAAGAGGCAGATGATTGAGCAAGGTGGACCTACTCAGAAGAGAACTGCGGTGGAGAAAAGAAAGAGAAGAGTTAGGGTTCGAGCTAGCTAATTGGTTATAATTTGTTTAGCCAGTAGAAAGATGATGTGCTATTCTAGATCCTAACGATGAGGTTAATCGAGGTTGCACCAGTGAAAGTGAAAATGGCCAGACTATTTGTATCTGACTAAAAGAAATTTATAGACCTAAGCTAGGACGTTGCATTTAAGGCCCTAGCTTTTCACTCAAATATGGTATGTTTCTAGTCGATCAGTATGTATTGTCGAGTGACGTCAACTGGTCAACTCACAAAGGTATTTTCTTTGTAGCTGTGCTAACTAGGCTGCCACTTTTATGGGAGGTTGGAGCCATCATTGCCTAACCGTGAGTAGTTGTAGGCCAGGGGAGATAATGAAACGCTCAAAGGTCAGCTCGAGTTTGAATAGACAAAGGTCGAGTAACTAAGCAAAGAGCTTTAGAAAGCCAACTCTCAGCTAGCCTTGAAGGATATGCATCCGATCCCCACTATCATCGAGAAGACTAAGATGGATAAGCTGCTGCACTAAGCCAAAATAGACACTAAAAATGGCTATGAGTTTGGTCGGGCAGTCGAGCACAATGCAACCGTTTAGGATGCTTGAGCTGAGTTTTTCAAGAAGCTACCACTGATGCGACAAGATGTTGTGCAGCAATTCATGTTGTACTCAGCATTTCAGGATGCCAACATTATCCTCTCTCTCGACGATGCTAAAGGTATGTTTAATAAAGCAGTTTAGCAACTGGAGTATTTGGGCTATACTTTTCGACCCAATGATAAAGATCGACTCAACCTAGTACTAGATAAGAAGCTATAGAAGTATTATGACCTTAATGAGGCAGTTGTTGAGGAAGGGGCTACGAGAGCTCCTTTAGTCGAGCTAATATTTGAGGCGTAGAAGAGACAGGTCGAGATAGTGAAAAGATTGGCTAAAGTGGCAAAAAAATTCAACTTTTCCATGAAGTTTGCATTGAGATCCACTATGGGAAAGTTGAAACTATTGAGTTCCTTCCCTCTTCTAGAAATGATTTTTTGGTTGATCAGATGGGGCCATCTTGACAAGTTCCTGCTTAAGCTCTGCCCGCTACTACTTGATTGAAAGAGAAAGTGGAAAGCCTAGCAATTGTTCCAATTCCCTTGATCAATGAGCTTGATGAGGCTATTAATGAGGGCACTCGAGCTGCGCGAAGAGAGGAAACTAAGCTAAGTAATCAAGAACCATAATTGCTGGATATTTCCAATCACCCTGTGAGGCATATTTTTTGTAATTTGTCTTTCCTTTACTCTAAACCAACTATGTAATCAAGTTTTTTGATTTAACAAAAATTAGTTTTTGCTCGTCGATGTGTGTTGTAATTTACTTTATTTAAGTACTTTTGTTCTTGTTGAGTGTTTTTAGCTAATGAAGAATAATTTTCATAATTCAACAAGTGTATGGTCGATTAAGAATGAACTGATAAATAAAATTAATTTGAGTGACTCATCGATTAAGGACCAACACACTTGAGTCCTTAATTGAGCATGTTTATTTACTTGATGTGCTAGATAGTAGTTAAATATTTTGGTCAACTCTAAGGTCAATTGTGATTGACTCAAGCTAAAGAGCCTGGACTTGGCGGTTTGAAACTACTATTTTGGTCGACTACAGGGTTAATAGTAAACGTCAAGTTAGCTCGGGTTTAAAAGCTTTGATTTGGCAGCATGAAGTCATTATTTTAGTCGACTATAAGGTCAATTGTAAATTTTAGGCTAAAAAAAAACCTCCATTTGGTGGCCTGAAGCTGTTGTTTTGGTCGACCATGAGGTTGACTGTACGTGCTTGACTCATTTTGCTTAGTTTAGGACATCTCTAGTAGTGTAAGTGAATAGTTATAGAAAAGTTAAAAACTTCATTTACATGATGTAGTACAATACAGACTCAAAGTCTCTTCAAATAAAAAACTTCTTTAAATTTATAGCCTTCTAAGGTCATGGGAGCTCATTACCATTCATGTCTGCAAGTCAATATGCATTGTGCTTCAATGCCTTGATCATGTGTGGAGTAAGGTCCTTCTCATTTTGGGTTGAGTTTGCTAATGTTATTCGATACTTCTACTTTCTTGAGAATAAGATCCATAATCTTGAAGTCACGTGGTTGAACTCTTTTATTGTAATACTCCGTCATCTTTGATCTATAGCATTGCATCATATTACAAGCTTCTTGTCGTAACTTGTTGATAGTTTTCGAGCTAAGTTTCCTCTCGAATGTGTTTCTGATTAGATTGAAATCGGTCACCCGAGCTGTGAGCAAGTAAGTGTGGGGAAGCTTTACCTTTCTCCAATTAGTGAATTAATGTAGGAATTTATCACATAATTGGTCATAGGAGTAAATCAACGCTGGCTTGAGTTTAACAAACTAATCGAGTGTGATGTACTAAAAGATGGTAACCAGTATCTTCGTATAGATATATACATTGTGCCCGTGTAGCTACATCATGTGCTCAAATTGCATCAAATGCTCATTTGGGTTCAAAGAGCCATCATATCATGAGAGTCCAATAGAGACCTTAGCATTAACAATGATACACTCATTGATAATCTCTTGCATGAATGGGGATTCTCTTTCTCAACAAAACTTCTGCAATCCTTTTGGGTAAAGGTGTCTCTCAGTGTTTCTCCTTGAAATCTCCTTCTGATGCTTGTTCAACTGTTGAACCTAAGAGGATACCTCCTCCCATTTCTCTCAAACCACGTGGGACATATTTTTGTTCACTTGGGCCTTAAGCGCTTAACCCTATCACATTGCTGGGCTTGTATGGGCCGAGCGCAATGATTAATAGAATCGACAACTTTTCCTCAATGGGCTAGTCAAGTCTTTTCTCTAGGGAAGCGTCCATAGCTGACCCCACGTCTTATTGGTGGTCACTTGGATTCTAGTTGATTGCGAATTTCTCTGGGCAGCCTCTCCTTGGAAGGCAAGGGCTGCGGATATCTCTTCACTTATCAATTGCATTAGCTGAGTTATGGTCAAGGTGACCACTTGCTTAGGTAGGGCACTAAGCTTTGGGGCGTTTAACTCTTGTTGAGGTTGAAAAGGAGGGGACACAGTCCTTTTGTTTTCCTTCCACTATAAAATAGCTCACCTAGTGTTAACCATTTTTTGATTGTAGACTCAAGTGTTTTCTATAGATGGCATCAAATGATGAGAGTAAAAGTTGTATTTGCTAAATTGGACTAGAATTTGAGAAAAGTCAACTAATCTAGTCAAGTGGTCAAACTCTACAGACATTTGGGCTGAGATCTGTAACCATGAACAAATGTCAGGCTAGCCAAGATGCCCTTAGCTGTGGCACTTTGACCCTCAAAGTAGTATAATAACAACTAGATAAGATAAGCAACAAAGTAAGGGGTTTTAGTGAAGAATGACATATCTTGTGAACGGCTGGCTGTGGAGTATTTATAGTTTCTCCAGGTGATAGATATGTTTAAGGTGCCCTTGTCATGCAGATAGGGCTCCTATCCTTGTATGGGAAGTTTTAGTTCTTTTTCTACTTTTCCAGGTAGCTCTATTTCAGCTTTTGGGGGCAAGTTAGTACATAGGTTGCATCTTCAATTTGGTGGCAGGATAAGTGGTATTATGGAGGCATGCTGCCTGCTAAAGCATCTCATGCGGCAAAGATACGACTTTGTAGAAAGTCAACCTACTAGGTTGACATTCAAGTTAAAGCATGATTTGTTTCACATTCCCTTAGGGCCAGTCAACCTTATTCGTTCAATATGTGCCTTGGTTGAGTGGAACCAATGCTGCCGAGGGCACTAGCAAGAAGTGAGTCTGAGAGGTTGAATGGGGTCGATGCCAAGCTTGGGCCTCAAACATGAGATAAGGTTCACCTACTATATATAGGTCAATAGTTGTTGGGTTAGGCTTATTGGGCTCTTCCATATCAATTCCCTAGCTACCTAAATTGACAAATTTGACCCTATTTTAGTTTTTTTTAATTATCTGCTGAGAAGTCAATTTTCTTCTTTATTTCTCTACACATCTCTCTCTCTCTCTCTCTCTCTCTCTCGCTTCTATGCTTTATTACCACCAAATGCCACTAAATATTAAATTATAGTGGCATTTTTTACAACTATTACCATAATACTCTTTTGTGTCATTATATTATAAAATGCCACCAAGTTAATACCACTCAATGTCAATTTTCTTGTAGTGAAAGGACAGCAAAAATCTTGCAAAATGAGGAGTGTGAAGGACTTTGATTTACAAGAAAGGTTTTGTAAAAATTGGCAAGCAGAGAGGTTCCTCTAATAGATGAATATTGTTGAACTTATCTTGTACTAACAAATGAATCCTGGATTTTCTGTGAGAGTATTGTAATTTTGGTAACAATTTAACTTGCTTGTATGTTTGAATTTTGTACTATATTAATTATTTGGTATACTTTCAATGTCATAAGTAGTACCTCTTTGCATTTTTATTTATGTGGAATATTTTTTACAAAAATACTTTATTTATGTGACTAATACTTAACTCTTCAATGTTCAATACTAGATTTATTCATTTCAATACTTACACATTGGCACTACAATATTTTGGTTTCAATTATTATGCATTAGAATTTGTTATCCATTTGCCTTGCTTGTTTCCATTAATATCAAAATGCTTGCACCTCTTTACAGTTTGCTGAGAAACATGTTTACAATATTAGCTTGTAGCCTTAAGGCAATTTTAACAATTATTTTTGCTTTAATGTTGAATACCATATTCTAAGAAAATACTATTATTATGAGCTAAATGTATATGTCTGACACCATTATTAAAAGCCAATGAACTTTTCATAACTATATTAGTCCTAGAACTAATAAATTTTTTATTCATGCGATGGTTTGTTTAGTTAAATTCAATTTATTCTTTTATATACTAAGAATGATACTGCAAATCGACAAAAAAAATACCAATTTGGGGGAGTTTTATGCTGAATATTTGCATTTTTGTACTAAAATTGCCTAGTTTTGTGCTTCTTTGGTGTATTTTTGTACTCGCTTTTCCTTTGGCCCAATTTACCTCAGTTTCATGCATAAAACAATACATAAGATCCTCTAATATAATAAAATCAATTTTTTTTCAAGTAATAGTCATGATAATATATATGTGAAAATGGTTGAGAATACAAATATCTACATCCAACCACTTATATTTTTATTCACACTAGTATAAATCATTAGTGTACGAGGCAAATTTGTCCTTCCGGCACAACCTTTAAAAGCTAATGAATCTCTCACGACTATATCAAACTTAGAAGTAATAAATTACAGTTTGATAATCATTTAATGGCTAATCTAGTTAAATTTAGCTTAATCTCTTATGTACTAAGAATCTTACTTTAAATCAATAAAAAAAATATTTATTTTTCATATTTTTATACTAAATTTTTGCATTGTTGTACTAAAATTACCTTGCTTTGTACTTTTTTTTTTCTGTATTTTTGTACTTGCTTTCCTTTTGCCCAATTTATTTCAATTCCATGCATAAAGCAATGCATAAGATCATCAATATAATAACATAATATTTTCTTCAAGTAATAGTCATGATAATTGAAGGCACTTGTAGCAGTAGGATCCAATAATAAAACTAAAAATAAAATAAGCTACACATTCTAAGAAGGAACTAAACATGCTATTGATTTAGAATTGGATGGAAAATTACCTTGATTTGCTCAAGAACAAGGAGGAAAAGAAGAATAATTCTTCAATCCAGAAATTGTTACACGGTAGCATAGCTGATTTTGAGCAACTTTTGCCTAGTCCAAACTTCTCCAAAAATTCCAAAAACCTTATAGAACCTTTTAAACTCCTTGATGAAGCCACTATAAAAATTTTAGCTTAAAACACCTAGGGGAAGTTCCAATAGAAATTCACCAAGCGGACTGCCCTAATGGTAGATCTCCAAACAGCAGCAATCTAATTTTCTTGTCTCTAACAATATGATCCACACACCAATGCTAAATCCTAATCTCCTTAATGTTAGATAAAAAATAAGAAGGAGATTTTCAGAGATGAAGGTCTTATTTGAGGTAGGAGAAGAAGAGAGAAAGTGAAGCTTCGACACATGAGGCACCACTTGAGATTTTTAGGGAAAATATGAGAAAATCTAATTCTTCACATGGAACATAATGACTGCCCCTCTCTCCCTCTATATCTATATATAAAGTGAAAATGGTGTGATCACAAGGTGGCATCACACCTTCCTCAAAGGGGACCACCAACTTGCCTTGCAAGTTGGCAAGTTGCAATTCAAATGTGAATTTGAATTTTGTGTACATTTTAATTTTATTTGGAATCTAGTTTCAAATTAATTAAAATGCCAAACCAAATGACCCTTTCATTTTTTTTCCCTCCAAAATAGATTTCTCTCATTAATTAAATTAAACACTTTAATTTAATTAATTAACCATTGACTTAACTCTTAAGTCAATTAGCTTAACTCTTTAAGCTAGGCATAGTTAACTTAACTAATTGATGGTTATGTTGCACCAAATAATTAACTCCTTAATTATTTATCTAAGTTAACTCTTTAAATTAGTTGATCAACTTAACAATTAAATTGATCAAGTAAAAAATGACCTCAATTTTCTCCAACCTCAAAATTGGTCCATAAGGAGTAATTTTCTAACCATTAGAAAATTCCGTCATCACATAGGAAATGTAATTGGTTTTTATATGTGACCCATTAGGTTCTACTATTCATTGAACATGGGCTTATAACTCTTTATAACTTTTGAATATCATATATTTGTTTTCGTTTAAACTCCTTTAAACTAATCGACTCAATTCAATTAATCTCTATTAATTAGAGTGTACCCAATCTCCATGGTTGATGTCTAACCTCAAGCCCATGCAGCCCAACTAGTTAGCCAAAATGAATTATTTTGGAGAACCATTCTGGCTCTATGCATACCATGCAAATATGGTCTTTCCATCTTCTATCTCCTAAAAGAGGCCTAGTACAAAATATTTGTTGGCTCCCTAATAACCTCAATACTATATTTCTATTCCTAATGTTCGATTCCTCTTTATGACCTCATTTTTAGAAAACTCCTTTTCCAAATTGTCATATACTTTTGTGCAAGGATTTCTTAGAATAAATCATTACCAAATATATAAAAGATGCATTCGCTTTTATAAAGATAAGGAGTCGGATTCCATCTTAAGTCTAACTAACCTCATTATCTAAGTAGCTCATGCCCAATCACCACCTAAACAGCTCACTAGGTGACCAAGGATGAGTCAAAGCATAAGGAGCTAAACAAAATATTACCATGGATCCTTAGGTTAAAGGACTAATTATATGTACTAACTATTGGAATAGTGGTCTGCAAGCTAATTATATTAGCATTGTAAAACTATTTCCTTGCAAAAAAATCTTAATTGAATGATATTCTTTATATTGCCATCTTTATCTTATGCTCTTTATTACTTCACTAGGATTTGGATGAAGTCCTTAAATCATGTAAAACTATAGGACTTGGCCATGCAGTAGGTGATGATTATGGAATAAGCCTTATATGGTTGTGATCTTAAATCTTTCAAGTCATAGGATCTTATGAGATAAGGCATCTAAAATCTGAATAGACTAACATTAATGATACATAAATTCAAGGGTTGGATATTGCTCTATTCCATAAGCAATCCTATATGAGATATAGATGCATGTTAGTAGGTGCTTGTCAGAGAACAAGGTACTAAAGGCCTACTTAGAGAATCCACTAGATAGCCAAAGTGGCAAGTTCTCCAACTTACGCTAGTACATATAATTAATCCTTTGACTTAAGAATCCATGGTAACCTTGTGTTTGGTCTTTATGCTTTGATTCCACCTTGGTCACTTAGCAGGCCACTCTAGTAAATATTGGGCATAAGCTACTAGATATAAAGGTTTGTGAGATCTAAAATGGGATCCAACTTCTCATCTTTGCAAAGGGCAATTCATCTCTTATATATTCTATAATGATTAATTTCAAGAAATCCTTACGCAAGGTAGTATGACAATTTTGAAAAGGAGTTTTTCAAAGATGAGGTCATAAAGTGGAATCGAACATTGAGAATAGAAATATAGTATCAAGGCTATTGAGAGCTAGCAAATATCTTACCTTAAGCCTCTTTTGAGAGATAGAAGACAGAAGAACTGTACTTGTATAGCACGAGAAAAACTATAATGGTCCTCTAAAATCATTCATTTTAGTTAATTAATTGGACTCTATGGGCTTGAGGTTGGACATTGATCTTGGAGATTGGGCATTCTTCAATTAATGAAAATTAATTAAATTGAGTTGATTTAGTTTAAAGGAGTTTAAACTAAAATGAATATATGATATTCAAAAGTCACAGAGAGTTGTGAGCCCATGTCCAATGAATGGTAGAACTTATTAAGTCACACATAAAAGCTAATTGCATTTCTTAATATTTAGAGGAATTTTCTAAGTGTTAGAAATTCACTCCAAATGACCAATTTTGGGGTGACCGAATATCGAGGCTAATTTTGACTTGATTAATTTAAATGTTAAATTGATCAACTAGTTTAAGGAGTTAAATTAGACAAATAATTAAGGAGCTAATTATTTCATTCTATGTGACTATTAATTAGTCAAGTTAAGCTTATTAACTTAAGAGTTAAGTCAAAGATTAATTAATTAAATTAAAGTGTTTATAAATTTAATTAATGAGAAGAATCAATTTGGAGGAAAAATTTAAATGAAAGGTTCATTTTGTATGATATTTTAATTAATTTATAATAAGATTCCAAATGAAATTGAAATGTACACAAATTCAAATTAGATTTGAATTTGCCAACTTACATGCATTGCAACCACAGTTGGCGGTTCCCTTATCTTGAGGAAAGTGTGATGGCAATTTGGCATCACACCATCTTTCCTCTATATATATAGATATAGAGGTGAATGTGGGCGGCCACTTGCAATTGATGTGAAGAATTAGATTCTAACATTTTTTCTCTAAGTCTCTCAAGTGTTGCCTCATATGTTAAAGCTTCATTTCTTATTCCCCCCAAAGTCGGCCATCTCTCTATTTATTTCTCTCTCTATATCTAGTTAATAGTGAGGAGAACTAGGATATTGCATTGGTGTGTAGATCATATTAATAGAGGCAAGACAATTGGATTGTAAGCCTTTAGAGTTCCACCAGTTAGGGTAGTAACTTGACAATTGGATCATGCAAAAGTTGCGTCATTCTAGCTGCAACACTATTTGACATTTTCTAGATTGAAGAAAAGTTCTTTATTCTCTCTATGGATTTAAGCTAATCAATGTAATCTTCTACCAAAATTTGAATCATGAGCTTATTTAGATCTTTGTTAGCTTGTGTAGCCTAGTTAATTTTAGCTTTTGAAGTTTTGATTATTGGATTCTAGTGCTACATTAGCGTTCACCAGTATAAGCTGGAGAACTTACCACTACAACTATCTAGTAGATTCTCTAGGTGGGTCTTTAGTATCTTGCCTTATAACAAGCACCCACTAATATGCATCCATATCTCATATGAGATTACTAATAGAATAGAGCAATATCTAATCCTTGGATTTATGCATTGTCAGTGCAACTATATTCGGATCTTAGATGTCCTGTTTCATAAGACTCTATGAATTAGAAGATTTAAAATCAAGATCATGTAAAACGTATTCCATAATGCACCACTGAATGTGTGACCAAGTCCCATAGTCCTATGTGATCTAAAGGTTTCATCTAAATACTAGTGAAGTAATTAAAAGCATAAGATAAGGTGACCATATAATGAATATCATTCAATCAAGATTGTGTTACAATGAAATAGTTTTCAATACTAATCTAATTGACATGTGGGGTACTGTTCCAACAATCTCCCACTTGCCCTAATGCTAATTCCCCATAATCTTAAGATCCATTTTGTCAAGATGTCATTAAAAAACCTTTTACAATAGGGGTTTAGTTAATGGATTTGTTATATTCTCTTCCAAGATAACTCTTTCCACATAAATGTTGCCTCTATCAATGATCTCTCGGATAAAATGATATTGCCTCAATATGGCTTGGATACGCTACTACCTTTTTGTTGTCACAAAAGATAATTATTAGCTAAGCAATGCTAGATTTAACTCTTAAATGAAGTTTTTCATCTAAAAACCTTTCTTTGCAGCTTTTGAAGGTACAATATATTCTACCTTTATGGTAGCGTTGGTTTTGATGTCTTGTTTGGAACTCTTTCAACTTATTACACTGCCATTGAGGTAAAATATGAATCCAGAAGTGGATTTTAGGTCATCTATATCAGATTAGAAACTAGAATTTGAAAATCCCTCAAGTTTCAATTCTCCATTGCCGTGTACAAAAAATAAGTACTTAGTCCTTATCAAATACTTAAGGATTACTTTTACAACAATCTAGTAACTTTCATCGAGATTAGATTGGAAATAGCTCGTAACACTTAGAGCATGTGCCACATCTGGTATTGTAGATTGAACTACATATATTCTACTTGTAATAACAGAGGCATAAGTTATGTAGGACATACTTAGTTTCTTATCTTTAGTCTTAGGGTTTATAGACTTGGAGAGACGAATGCCATGTCCCATAGGAAGGAATCCCCTTTTGGATTCTTCTATACTAAACCCCTTTAGTATCATGTCAATGTACGAGGTTTGGGAAAGCCTTAGCATCCTCTTCGATCTATCTCTATAGATATGTATTCCAAAAACATAGAATGCTTCTCCTAAATCCTTCATGGAGAATTGAGTTGATATCCAAGCTTTAGTACACTATCATTCCCACTTCATTCCCAATGAGAAGAATATTATCAACATAAAGTATAATAAACTGCATACTATTCGTATTAACCTTCTTGTACATGAAAGGTTTATACACATTTTTAACAAAGCTAAACGATTTGACTGCCTCGTCAAAATGCATGTTCCAACCTTGGGATGCTTGTTTGAGCCCATAAATGGATTTTTGGAGCTTGAAAACCTTTTTCTCACTCTCTTTGAATGTAAAACCTTATGGTTGTTCCATATAGATTTCTTCCTTAATGTCTCCATTGAGGAAAGCAATTTTCAAATCCATTTGCCATATCTCATTGTCATAATATGTGACTATGGCAAATAGAATTTGAATGGACTTAGGTGTTATAATAGGTAAAAAGGTTTTCTCAAAATTGATACCAGGTCCTTGAGTATAATCATTTACCACTAGTCACATCTTAAAGGTTACTACCTTTCCATTAACTCCCTACTTTCATTTATATACACTTGTAACTAATAGAAACTATTCCCTTTGGTGGATCCTCCAATGCCCATGCTTTGTTGGAGTACATGGAGTCCATTTGAGATCTCATGGCGTCAAGCTAATGTCTTGAGTCTATGTCCAACATAGACTCCTCATAGATCTTCAGATTATTATCCGATTAGCCTGTCTCATGAAAAAATCTGAACCTTTCAGGTTGCTTCTTGATCTTGTCTAACATTCTCAAAGGTTGTGTGTGAGGCTTTTATTGCACATTTGTTTCCATTGCATATGAAATTTGATGATCATCTTGAACTTCATCAAGTTCACAACAACACCATTTCTATCCAATAGAAATTTCTTTTCCAAAAAGTGGGCATTCCACAAAACTAACATATTTTATTCCAAAGGATCATTAAACTAATAACCCAAAGACTCTCCTGGGTATCCCACAAACTTCCACAATGTGGGTTTACTATCCAACTTGTCTCCCACTATTCGTCTTACATATGTAGGAGACCCCTAAACCTTAAGATAATAGTAAAAGGGTACTTTACCATATCATATCTCATGTCATATCTTTAGTACTAACTTTGAAGGTACTAGATTTATTAGCCTTGCCATCATTGTTAAGGTAAATCCCCAAAAGGATATGAGAACATCTAAAAAGCTCATCATGGAACATACCATGTCCAATAAGGTACAGTTTCTCTTTTTGGCTGCTCTATTATGTTGGGGTGTATCAGATGCAGTCTATTAAGAGAGAATCCCATTCTCCTTTAGATAATTCAAGAATTTGATACTTAAGTATTCTCCCCCTAGATCTAATCGAAGAGCTTTAATATTATATCTTTTTTGCTTTTCCACTTCACTCCTATACCCTTTGAACTTTTTAAAGACTTTAGACATGTAATTCATAAGATAAGCATGTTTGAACAAACTATAATCCTTGCTAAAGGTGATGAAGTAGAAACAACCTCATCTCGCACTAAGTCTTAGTGGGATACAAACATCTATATGAATCAAATCTAAAGGAGTTGTGGTGCGCTTCTTTTGTCCCATAAAATGAGCCTAGGTCAATTGTTCCTTCAAACAAAACTCACAAGTAGAAAGGTCCTTAATGCCAAAACATTTAGTGCTTTGAGAGCTTCTAACTTGTTCATTTTATTTTTAGAAATATGCCCAAGTCTTACATGCCATAGAATGGCATCTTCTTGGATATCTAATTTTCTTTTACTGCATTGAATGTGCATTAATGAAGGTTGAGAATCAAGTATGTATAATTCGTTGTTTAATATACTTTGTGCAATTAAGAACTATTCTTTAATACTTTCAATATCCCATTTGATATCAAAAACCCATATCTTCCATTGTCAAGAATAAGAATTGAAATAATGTTCTTAACAAGTTGGGGTACATAATAGCATGGATCTAATATAATGCAAGTATTCCCCAAGTCCAACTTGACAACACCTTGGACTATGGTAGCAACTCATGCTCTATTTCATTAGCGGAGGATTATATCCACTTCATTAAAACTTTTTCTTCTTTCTATCCCCTATTACGAATTATAAAAGTGAAAACCACATATGGTATCAAATACCTATGAAGAAGAATTAATAGTTAAATGTACTTTAAAGAAGTACGTACCTTTCTCAAGGGTTGCATAATAGGCTTTGTAATTCCTTTTTCAATGCCTCTTTTCCCCACAATGGAAAAAAATCACATCAATTTTAGCTTTTTTCTTGATCACCCCAGAACTTTTCATAGGTTGCTTCCCTTTGGAGAAAGAACTCTTCTTTATCTTATATTTCTTTTTAGCACCACTAGAGCCGTTCAACTCAGAAGAGAAAGCAAGCACGAAAGGCTTTTCCTTTTTCATAGTCACCTTAGTGGTCACGAACATGTTCATAAATTTTTTAATCATAACCTTTTGCTCAGACATATTAAAGTTCATAACGAATTAGTCGAACAATGGAGGTAATGACTAGAGAATCAAATCCGTATAAAGGTCATTGTCCTTAATCACATCAAGTTACCCAAGATTCTCGATGAGTCAAATCATGTTTAACCCATGATCATGGACACTTGAACCCTTAACCATCTTTGATCTAAAGAGCTCTCATCACAAAGCGAACCTTTCATATCTTAATTGCACACCATACAACTGTTATAGGTGTTGGTAAATTTGACTTGCATGTTTCATATGCTCATGAGTCTTTTGGAGCTCATTAGTCACGGAAGCCATGATGTGGTATCTCATTTATAAATCATTATCTACAAATTTAGTGAACAACTCATAGGCCTCATTAGTGGCGTCATCACCCAATGTGGCCAGTAGACTCTGATCTAAGACATAAGTCCTTTTTTCAGAATTAAGTATGATCTTAAGGTTTCTCAACCAATCGCAAATATTAGGCCATTTGAGTTTATTGGTTTCCAAAATATTTGTGAGTGGATTTTTAGCAATTTGCTTTTTGAAGATTTCAAAAATCTACAAGAGACTAAAAAAATAGTAGAAGTATATGATTGAATTTTGATATTAAAAATATGTTCATAATCTTTCAAGTATGTTTTTCTCCCACTATTTTATCAAATTCTTTGCCCTTCAGAAAAATTTAGGAAATCTCATTTTCTAGTGAGAATTAAGATCCCGAGGACTTGCAAGTGGACTTTCGTCATTGAGTGCTATCCACAAGTAATCAAATGATAACAAACATTTGATAATTGTATCTAACGCAACCCTTGATGTATTTTGCCTCACTTTTCATATAGACCTATGTGACCATTTGCCATCTATACTACTAGGTGTCAAATCAGATCTACCAATCAAATTTTGATTCAAAACTGCTCCACAACATCCCCCGTGAACAAGTGCCATCACATAAAATCGATAGTGTCATCACGACATTACTATTGGTAGAAGGCATGAATTAATTAAAACTCTTTAGTTTGTATCCATTTTGACTTTAACATTTGAAAACACTTAGACATTCTAAGTGGAAGGTATTTGCTTACAAAGATCTCATCATTTTTATCTCTTTATTCAGATTTTCTATATTCTAACCATGCATCTCATACATCAATAAGATATGAAAAGCATAAATAAGTAAATGCACCTAGTATGCTCCTAGGGTGGGATGACCATGAGTCTAACCAAGTGTTGCACTTAAAGGCATAGGTGCACCACCTAGTTGATTTTAAGTGGGTTGATTAATTCTAGCTATTAGATGAGTGTATCGCTATACATTTATAGGTCTTATTGGTCCCTATGCCTCCAATGGTCTTCTTTGCTCCATGCAACATTTATATGAGAAAGCAATCCTCACTTCTAGTGATTTTACTCCCATAGAAATTATAAGATAGAATTAAGAGGCATACAACTCTCATAGAAATTATAAGATAGGTATACAACTCGCATAGAAATTATAAGATAGAATTAAGAGGCATACAAGCCACAATTTAATACAACCTATTTTAACGACTTGAAATAAATAAAATCAATATTAAAGGCTCATGATCATCCTCATTCATTCATTTATTCAACAATTAAATAAATAATAAATAAATCTAGAATTGACATTCATTTCCAACAATTAAATACTTATCTCATAAACAAATAGTTGGCCAAGCAAGAGCTAGCATAACAATTAGGCAAAAATCTGAAAACTAACTTTAACAAGTTTTTAAAAGTAATCAAAAATGTCAAACATATTATTGAGGACTTACACAACATTTGTGCATATGATATGTGTGTAATAAAACACCTTTGATCACAAAAAGAAGCCAAAAATGAAGTAAAACTAGCTTTGACTGAAACTGGTCACTGCCCACCTAAGTTGGGTACATTACTTGCCAGTGCCTGGCCAAGGCAGAGTAGTCAACCCTGTTCAAGGTCATGGCTAAGTCAGCTCAATTTTGCTCAACCTTTTGTGCACCAAAAATTTAGAATAACTTCTAAACATTATAACACATATTATAGGTGAAATTTCAAATCTAAAACATTATACTTCCAAAAAAAAGTTAAAAGTAAGAACCACATTCTTCAAAAATCTCCAAAAAAAAAACCACAATCAAATTGGATCCAAAAATGACCAAAACTCTTTTAGGCCATCAATAGCATGCTATATCAACATATAACATTAACTAATACTAAATCAACATTCAACACCAGAAGCTATGAATTAAAACATACAAATCATATAAATCAACACTTAAAACACATATTAGCATCATTTCAATTCATTCAATTAAAACATACCAATCATGTTTGAATTTCGTACTATATTAATTATTAACTATATTTCCAACGTCGTAAGTAGTACCTCTATGCATTTTTATATATATGCAATTTATTTTACAAAAATACTTTATTTATGTGATTTATTACCAAAATATTCTATGTTCAATACTAGATTTATTCATTTCAGTACCTACACATTGACACTACAATATTTTGGTCTCAATTACTATGTATTAGAATTTATTATTATTTGCCCTACCTATTTCCATCAATATCAAAATGTTTGCGCCCTTTATAGCATGCTAAGAAACATGTTTACAACACTAGCATTGTAGCCTCAAGATAATATTATCAATTATTTTTACTTTCATGTTCAATACCATATGTCGAAATAGTGCCCTGCAAGTTAATTAGATTGGCCTTGTAAACTATTTTATTGTAAGACAATCTTGATTAAATCATATTTAATATATGTCCATTTTCATCTTATGCCCTTTAATTTCTTCATTTGCATTTGGATTAAACCTATAAATCGCAAAAGATTATGGGACTTGGTTACGCATTTGGTGGTAATCACAGAATAAGCCCTGCACAATCGTGATCATAAATCTTCCAAGTTATAGTATCTTATAAGATACGTTATCTAAGATCTAGATAGACTTGCACTAACAATGCATAAATCTAATGGTTCGATGTTGCTCCATTCCATGAGCAATGCCATATGAGATATAGATGCATGTTGGTGGATATTTGTTAGAGAACAAGGAATTGAAAACCCGCTTGGAGAATCCACTAGATAGCCAAAGTGGCATGTCTGTAGTGGCAAGTTCTCTCACTTACGTTAGTACATATTATTAGTCCTTTCACTTGAGAATCTATGGTGACCTTGTGTTTGGCCTTTATGCTTTGACCCCTCTCTGGCCACTTAGTCGGCCACTCAAGTAGGGATTGGGCATGAGCTATTGGATATGGAGGTTTATGAGATTCAAGAAGGAATCTGACTCCTTATCTTTGTGAAGGGCGAGTGCATCCTCTATGTGTTCTATAATGATCGATTCTTAAAAATCTTTGCATAAGGTGGTGTGATGATTTAGAAAAGAGTTTTCCAAAGGTGAGTTCATGCAACAGAATTGAATATTAAGAATAGAAATATAGTATTGAGGCTATTGGGGAGCCAACCAATATCTTGCCCTAGGTCTCTTTCAGGAGGTAGGAGATGGAAGAACTGTATTTGCATGGTACGCATAATGTTAGAATCATTCTTCAAGAGCATTCATTTCGGCCAATTAGTTGGGCTCTATGCACTTGAGGTTGAACATCAACCATGGAAATTAGGTACTCTTCATTTAATGAGATTAATTAAATTAAGTCACTTAGTTTAAAGGAGTTTAAACTAAAGTGAATATTTAATATTCCAAAATCACAAAGAGTTGTGAGCCCATGTCTAATGAATGGTAGAACCTAATGGGTCACACAAAAAATCCAATAAAGTGGCCTATTGAAGGAAGGTGTATTGAAGGAAGGTGAATTTTCTAAGAGTTAGAAAATCCACAACCATTTTTTTAGAAGAGGAAAAATTATAATCATTTTGACTTGATCAATTTAAATATTAAATTGGTCAAATTAATTTAAGAGTTAAATTAAGATGAATTAATTAAAGGTTAATTAATTGATGTCACATAACTATCAATTGGTCAAAATTAATTTGAGGGTTGAGTTAATTTTGCCTAGCTTAAAATGTTAAGCATTTTGACTTAAGAGTTAAGTCAAATGATTATTAATTAAATTAAAGTGTTTAATTTAATTAAGTTGGAGAGATAATTTTTGGGAGAATTATTAAATGAAGAGTTCATTTAATAAGAATTAGATTTAGAATTTAATTGTAAGATATTTCATTAGATAAAATTGGTGTTTCAATTAAATTAACTAATCACAAAGTTAGTAGCCACCTAAGCAAGGGACACTTGGCACACCTCCTCAAAGGAGGTGTGTGACCACCCCTATATGTAGATATAGAGAGTGACCAACCATATCATGCATGAGGTGAGCCATTTTGTGTGATATTCTCCTAATAATATTGTGTAGTGGGAATTTATGTCGTTAGTCTCTCATCACTCTCCCCTTCTCCCTCTTCTTTCCACCATAATATTCTTAGCCTTTCTTCCCTCATTCTTTACAAATATTCCAGCCTTTCTATATAGAATAGGCCATTAATTTGGTGTGTGAACATTTGCATTAGAGGCAATCTAGTTTGATTGCTTTTTGCTCTTGATTGGAGTTGTTTTTGGCAACCAGTTTTGACCTCTGGTTGAATACCTATGGAGTTCTGATCGACATGAAATTTGGATTGTAGAATCTTCAAAGGGTTATAAAGTTCCAGTTAAACTTTCAGCCCAAATAGAGAAGTCTATTCTAGGGGAAAATGGTGGTGATCATGCTACACCAGTGAAGAGCCCATTTGACGGTCGAGAAGAGTTTGACTCTTGCTTTTTGAATTTTCTGCTTTCACCCAGGTATTTTTCCTTTCTAAATCTAAATCCTATGCATGTCTAGATCCTTTTGGTATTATGTGGGCTAGTTTATTTAGCCTTTTTGAAAATATTTAGACCCTAGTGCTACACAAACCTTTACCATATTCTAAGAAAATAATATTGTTATGAGCTAAATGTATATGTCTGACACCACCATTAAAAGCTAATGAACTTCTCATGCCTATATTAGTCCTAGAAATAATAAATTTATTAATTATGGGATGTCGTATCTAGTTAAATTTAATTTATTCTCTTATATACTAAGAATGATACTACAAATCGACGAAAAAATATCAATTTTTGGGATTTTTATACTGGATCTTTACATTTTTGTACTAAAATTGCCATGTTTTGTATTTGTTTGGTGTACTTTTGTACATGCTTTTCTATAGGCCCAATTTACCTCAACTCCATGTTAGAATAGTACCTTACAAGTTAATAGGATTGGTCTTATAAAAACTATTTCCTTGTAAAACAATTTTGATTGAATGATATTTCTTATATGACCATCTTTATCTCATACTTTATTTCACTTCACTCGCATTCGGATGAAGCCCTTAGATTACCTAAGACTATAGGACTTGGTTCGATGACCATGGAATAAATCTCACATGATCTTAATCTCAAATCTTCCAAGTCATAGGATCTTAAGAGACGGGACTTCTAAGATCCAAATAAACTTGCACTAATGATATATAAATCTAAGAGTTGAATATTGATTTGTTTCATGAGCAACTATATGTGATACAAGTGCATTTTAGTAAGTGTTTGTTAGAGAACAAGTCGCTAAAGGCCCACCAAAGAATTCACTAGATAACTGTAGTAGCAAATTAGTAATGGCTAATTTTCCCAGTTAAGCTAGTGCATATTATTAGTCCTCTGGCTTGAGGTTCTATGGTAATCTTATGTCTAGTCCTTATCCTTGAACTCTTCCTTGACCACCTAGTGGGTCTTTTACATTAAGAATATGTATGAGCTACTTAGCATGGAGGTATGTGGGTTCTAAGAAAGAATCCGACTCCTTGCTGTTGTGAAGAGCGAGTGTGTCTTCTATCTATTCTATAATGATCGATTCTTAGAAATCCTTGCATAATGTGGTGTGAAAATTTGAAAAAGGAGTTTTTCAAAGATGAGGTGACACAAAGAGATCGAACATTGAGATCAAAGACACAGTATCGAGGTTATTATGGAGCTTTTTTGTGGTGTATGCATTTCTTTGAGGTGCATTTGATGACCAATTCTTCCTCATGTGTATTTTATCGCATGTAGTTTTCACCTTTGCAATTCTTTATAGGGGATGGAAAGAAGAAGGAATCTTCATGGAGGGGATATCATCCTTTTCCTAAGAAGTAAAGCAAGAGTTGCTGCCATGGTCCAAGGCGTAATTAAGTTAGACTTAGGGAATTCTTATATTGTTCTTGATCCAGTTTACTATTTACCCAACCTTGTTAAGAAAATTGTTTCAATTTTTGTACTTGATAATGAAGGATTTGATTTTTCTATATCAAATGAGAAGTTAAAGGTATTAAAGAATGCTTCTTTAATTACTAAAGATACATTAGTTAATAGATTATACATACTTGATTCTCTAATTCCTCTAATGCACGTTCAAACAAGTAAAAGAAAGCTAAAGAACCAAGAAGATGCCATTCTATAGTATGCAAAACATAGACATATCTCTAAAAAATGCTATTCTATGCCATTCTAAAAATAGGATGAGCAAGTTAGAAGTGCTCAAAGCACTAAAAGTCAGTGGCATTGAGGACTTTTCTACTTGTGATTCTTGTTTGAAGGGAAAAATGACCAAAGCTCCCTTAGTAGGACAAACGAAGTACTGTGCAAACCCTTTATATTTGATCTATACGGATATTTGTGGTCTATTAAGAGTTAGTGAGGAAGATGGCTATTCTTACTTCATTACCTTCATCGACAATTATAGTCAGTACGGACATGTGAGTCTTATGAAGTAGAAGTCCAAGGCCTTTGAAAAGTTCAAAAAGCATAGAAATGAAGTAGAAAAGCAAAATAGACTTAGTATTAAGGCTCTTTGATTAGATTGAGGGGGAGAATACTTAAATACCAAATTCTTGGATTATCCAATGGAGAATGAGATTCTCTCTCAATGGACTCCGCCTAGCGCACCCCAACATAATAGAATAGCTGAGAGGAGAAACTTTACCTTATTAGACATGGTATATTCTATGATGAGCTTTTTCGATGTTCCCATATCCTTATGGGATATGCCATTGAGACAGCGGGAAAGTTACTAAATATGGTACCTTCAAAGTCGGTGCCTAAAACACCCTGTGAGATATGGTGTGGCAAAGTACTGTCTTACCATTATCTAAAGGTTTGCAGATCCCTTGCCTACGTGAGATAGATAGTAGGAAATACGTTGGATAGTTGATCTACCTTGTGCAAGTTTGTGGGATACCTAAAAGAGTCTCTAGGTTATTACTTATATGATCCCTCAAAACAAAAAGTGTTTGTTTTAAGGAATGCCCACTTTTTGGAAAAAAAATTTCTATTGGATAGAAATTGTGTTGTTGTTGAACTTGATAAAGTTCAAGACGATTAAGAAATCCCACAAGTGGTGGAAACAAATGAGTTGCAAGAGCCTTATATACAACCTTTGAAAAGGTCAAACTAGATTAAGAAGCAACCTAAAAGGTTTGAATTTTTTTATAAGACTAGATAATCAAATGATGATTCAAAAACCTATGAGAAAGTTATATCAAACATAGATTCGGGATGCTAGCTTGATGCCATGAGATTCAAAATGGACTCCATGTACTCAAATAAAGTATGGACCTAGGTAAATCTACTAAAAAGAATAGTTTCCATTGGTTGCAAGTGGATTTATAAGCGAAAGCTTGGGGTAGATAGAGAAGTTGTGACTTTTAAGGTATGAGTAGTAACAAAAGGTTAAACTCAAAGACCTTATATCAATTTCAAGAAAACTTTTTCATTGATCGCTATGCATAAGTCCATCCAGATTCTACTTTCCACAACTTCATAGTTAATTATGAGATATGGAAAATGGATGTGAAAATCATTTTCCTCGATAGCGACATTGAAAAAAAAATTTACATAGAGCAACCATAAGGTTTTATATCTAAGGGGGGCGAGCAAAAGGTTTGCAAATTCAAGAGATCTATTTATGTAATCAACAAGTATCTCAAAGTTGGAACATATATTTTGACAAAACAGTCAAATCATTTAGCTTTATCAAAAATGTGTATGAACCATGTGTGTACAAAAAGGCTGGTGAGAGTACAACACAGTTTATTGTGATTTATGTCGATGACATCCTTCTCATTGGGAATGAGATAGAAATGTTAGAGTGTATTGAAGTATGGTTATCTACAAAAATTTTCATGAAGGATTTAGGAAAAACATCTACTGTATTAGGAATATATATATATATATAGATAGATAGATCTAAGAGGATGTTGAGGTATTCCCAAACCCTATACATTGACAAAATACTAAAGAGATTTAGTATAGAGGAATCCAAGAAGAGATTCTTTCCCATGGGATATGGCATTTGTCTCTCAAAGTCTATGGCCCCTAAAACTAAGAAATAGAAATGAAGAATATCTCACATATCTTATGCCTCCGCTATTAGAAGTATAATATATATAGTTCAACATACAAAACTAGATGTGGCACACTAGCTAAGTGTTACGAGTAGGTTCCAATCTAATCTTGGTGAGAGTCACAAGTTGGCCATGAAAGCAATCCTTAAGTACTTGAGAAGGACTAAGGATTTATTTTTAGTATATAGCAATGGAGAATTGAAACTTGAAGGGTATTTAGATTCTAGTTTCCAATCCGATGTAGATGACCTCAAATCTATTTTTGGATTTATTTTTTGCCTCAATGGCAAAATGGAGAGTTGGAAGAGTTCCGAACAAGACACCATTGCCGACTCAACTATTGAAGTAGAATGTATTACAGCTTTAGAAGCTATAAAGGAAAATGTTTAGATGAAAAACTTCGTTCAAGAGATGAATATAATTTCTAACATTACTAAGCTAGTAGTCGTCTTCTGGGACAATAATAGGGCAGTAGCACAAGCTAAAGAGCCAAGATCTCATTAGTGATCTAAGCAAATCTTGAGGCGATATCATTTGATTTAGGAGATCATTAATAGAGGTGATATCTGAGTAGAGAGAGTTGCCTTGGAAAAGAACATGGCAGATCCACTGACTAAACCCCTAACATAAAAAGTCTTTGAAGGACATCCTATGAAGATGGGTGCCTAAGCTATGGAGCATTGGCTTTAGGGATATGAGAGTTGTTGGAATAGTGCCCGGTAAGCCAATAGGATTAGCTTTGTAAAAATTATTTTCTTGTAAAACAGTCTTAATTGAATAATATTTCTTATATGACCACCTTCATCTCATGCTTTATTTCACTTCGTTTATATTTAGATGAAGCCCTTAGATTACCTAAAATTGTAGGACTTGGTTTGGTGACCATGGAATAATTCTCACACGATCGTGATTTCAAATCTTTCAAGTGATAGGATCTTGAGAGTGGGGCATCTAAGATTTAGATAAACTTACACTAACGATATATATAAATCCAAGAGTTGGATATTGCTTTGTTCCATACACAACTATATGAGATACAAGTCCATATTAGTAGATGCTTGTTAGAGAATAAGATACTGAAGACCTACCAAAGAATCTACTAGATAGCTATAGTGGCAATTTGATAGTAGCTAATTCTCCCGCTTATGCTAGTGCCATTATTAGTCTTCTAACCTAAGGATCTATGATAACCTTATGTTCGGTCTTTATGCTTTGATGCTTTCTTAACTATCTAACAAGTCTTTTGGGTTGAGATTAGGAATGAGCTACTTAGCATGAAGGTTTGTGAGATCCAAGATAGAATCTGGTTCCTCGCTATTGTGAAGGGCAAGTGCATCTGCTATGTATTAAGGCTATTAAGAAGCCAACAAATATCTTACCCTAGGCCTCTTTTGGGAGATAGGAGATAGAAAAACTATATTTGCATGGTACACATAGAGCTATGATAGTTTTCCAGAACATTCATTTCAGCCAATTAGTTGGAATCCATGGGCTTAAGGTTGGACATTGACTATGGAGATTAGGTACTCTTCAATTAATGAGATTAATTGAACTAATTCAATTAGTTTAAAAAACATTTTAAATTAAAATAACTATAAGATATTCAAAAGTTATAAGAAGTTGTAAGCCCATGTCTAGTGAATGATAGAACCTATTGGATCGCACATAAAAGCCAATTAGCTTCCCAATTCATGGGAAACATTTTCTAAGTGTTCAAAAACTAACTTTTAGTAGACCAATTTCATGGTGCCAATTTTCAATGTCATTTTTGGCTTGATTAATTTAAGGGTTAAATTAATCAATTAATTTAAGGAGTTAAATTAAACTAATAATTAAAGGTTTAATTATTTGGTGACAACATGACCATCAATTGGTCAAGTTAACTTAAAGAGTTAAGTTAACAAATTAAGCTTAAGAGTTAAACTAGTTTGACTTAAGAGATAAGTCAATGGTTAATTAATTAAATTAAAGAGTTTAATTTAATTAATGGGAAGAATGAATTTTGGAAGGAAAGTTCATCTGAAGAGTTCATTTGAGTTTTCATTTTAATTAATTTAAAATTAGATTGCAAATTAAATTAAAATGCACATGAAATTCAAATGTGATTTGAAATTCAAGCTTGCCACCTTAGCAAGCATGTGGCTACCAAACCCCCTTTAGGAAGGTGCGATGCCTAGTTAGCATCACACCATCCTCTCTCTATATATAAATATAGAGGTGAGGGAATTCAGCAGCCCACACCATTTGTGAAGAATTAGATTCTATCACAATTCCCTCTTAAACCTCTTGTAAGCATTGCATTTATATGTTGAATGCTTTGCACTTTTCTTCTTCTTCCCTACCCGAAATTGGCCTCCACAACAACAAATATCCTTTCTTATTCCATCTTATATATTGGATATTTTAGAAGATTTAATTGGTTTGTGGATCATAACAATAGAGGCAAACAAGAGAGTTTGCTTTATTTGGAGATCTACCAACACAGAGTTTGATTTGGCGAATTTCTATAGGGAGTACTAGAAATATTATTTTTTTGAATTTTTTATAGTGAGTTCTTCAAGTCATTGGGAAGCTGAAATAAATTTTTTGGAATTTTTGGATGAGTTTTGGTTGGGCAATTTTTGCACTCTTACAATTGCCCTAGTAGCAGATAGTTTTTAGAATTGTGAAGAGTTCACAAATTTCTTATTAGATTTTATTTTTTAAGGTAATGCTCTCACAAATTTTGAATCCCTAGCATGATTTGATTCTTGGTGTGCTTGTAAGCACTAGTTAATTTTATGCTTTTGACATTTTGATAATTGGATCCTAATGCCGTACTTGCTTTCACTCCATGCATAAAACAACATATAAGATCCTCTAATACAATAAAATCATGTTTTTTTAAGCAATAGTCATGAAAATACATTTTAAAATGGTTGAGAATACAAATATCCACATCTAACCACTTATATTTCCATTCACACTAGTATGAATCATTAGCGTGTGAGGTAAATTTATCCTTCCGACACAACCTTCGAAAGCCAAAGGAACTTTCATGATTATATCAGCCCTAGAACTAATAAATTATGGTTTGATAATCATGTAATGGGTAATCTAGTTAAATTCAACTTAATCTCTTATGTACTTAGAATGATACTTCAAATCGATAAAAAAAATACTTATTTTTTAGATTTTTATACAAGATCTTTGCATTTTTGTACTAAAATTGCCTTACTTTGTACTGTTTTGTGTATTTTTGTGCTTTCTTTTTTTGGCCCAATTTACCTCAATTTTATTCATAAAACAACACATAATATCCTCTAATACAATACAATCATGTTTTCTTTCAATAATAGTCGTGATAATTGAAGGCACATGTAGCACTAGGATCCAATAATAAAACTAAAAAAACAATTAGGCTACACTTGCTTACAAGGATCTAAACATGCTATGGATTCAGATTTAAGTGGAGAATTATCTTGATTTGATCAAAAACAAGGAAGAGATGAAGAACACTTCTTCAATCTAGATATTGTCACACAGTAGCACAGTGGATTTGGAGTAACTGTTTCCTAATCCGAACTTGTCCAAAAATTCTAAAAAACTTACAATACCTTCTCAACTCCTTGATGAAGCTACTGTAAAACATTTAGCTCAAAAGGTAAGTGTTAGTAGAAGTTTACCAAGCGAATAGCTTGATAGTGGATCTCCAAAGGCTAGCAATCTAATTGTCTTGTCTCTAATAATATGTTCCACATACCAATGCTAGATCCTAATCTCCTTAATGTTAGTTGGAAAACAAGAAGGAGATTTGCAAAGATGAAGGCTTGATTTGTGGTAGGAGAAGAAGAGAGAAAGTAAAGCTTCAACATATGAGGCAACATTTGAGATTTTGGAGGGAAAATATGAGAGAATCTAATTCTGCATGTGGAACATAATGACTGCCCCTTTTCCCCTCTATATCTATATATAGAGTGAGGATGGTGTGATGCCAAGGTGGCATCATACCTTCCTCAAGGGTAACTACCAACTTCCCCTACAAGTTGGCAAGTTGCAATTCAAATGTAAATATGAATTTTGTATGCATTTCAAGTTCATTTCAAATCTCATTTCAAATTAATTAAAATACTACATCAAATGAACCTTTCATTTGAATTGTCCCTCCAAAATAGATTCCTCTCATTAATTAAATTAGACACTTTAATTTAATTAATTAATCATTGATTTAACTCTTAAGTTAATTAGCTTAACTCTTTAAGCTTAGTTATAGTTAACTTAACCCTGTAAGCTAACTTGACCAATTGATGGTCATGTTGCACCAAATAATTAAATCCTTAATTATTATTCTAATTTAACTCTTTAAATTAGTTGATCAACTTAACAATTAAATTGATCAAGCTAAAAATGACCTAAATTTCTCCAACCTCAAAATTGGTCTAGAAGGAGTAATCTTATAACCATTAGAAAATTCCTTGATCACATAGGAAATGCATTGGCATTTATGTGTGGCCCATTAGATTATATCATTCATTGGATATGAGCTCACAACTCTTCGTGACTTTTGAATATCATATATTCATTTTAGTTTAAACTTCTTTAAACAAATCGACTTAATTCATTTAATCTCCATTAATTGAAGAGTACCTAATTTCTATGGTCGATGTCCAATATCTTGAAATAGTTTGGGACTTATAGATCCTCAACCAAGAGTAATGTAATAACTTATATGACAAGTAAAGGGATGAAAAAAGTCTATTGAAGGGAAAACCTTTGGAAAACTTTCCACTTAAAAGCTACATAAAAGAGCAATAACTAGAGAATGAGAGAGAAAAGGCTACTTGTTTACTTGTCAAGGGGTAGACTAGCTTTCACTTAAGAGAGTGTCGCTATAGTAAAGGAATGGAACTACTGCTGATCCACTGGTAGGTTCACTTATCTAGCGACAATCAGATGGCACAAACCATACTCAAATGCTTACTACCTCTGCTTGCCCGGTGAATCTTTCATAAAGAAGTACCAAGAGCTCCCTTAATATGCACTTCAAACTACTCTGTTATCTCATTATCTAGAGCTTCATGATCAAAGGTTGCTCTGCTCCTACCTATCGGTTTGCTACCAGTTAACAAAGACACATGATTTCTTTATCCCAATCTTACTACTCCATGAAAGCCCAACTAATTGGCCAAAATAAATACCTTTAGAGAACTATTCTATCCTATGCGTAACATGCAAATATAGTCCCTATGTCTACTATCTCCTAAAAGTGGCATAGGGCAAGATATTTGCCAGCTATCTAATAGCCTTGATGCTATATTTTTATTCCCAATGTTTGATTCCTCTTTATGACCCTATCTTTGAAAAACTCTTTTTCCAAATTGCTATACTACCTTGCACAAGAATTTTTTGGAATTGATCATTATAAAATATATAGAAGATGCATGTGCCCTTCATAAAGATAAGGAGTTAGATTCTATCTTAGATCTCACAGACCTCCATGTCTAAGTAGCTTATGCCTAATCACCACCAGAATGGCCCACTAGATGACCAAGGAGAAGTCAAAGCATGAAGACCTAAATAAAATGTTATCATGGATCCTCATGTCAAAGGATAAATTATATGCACTAGCGCAAGTTGGAGAACCAACTACTATCGACTTGCCACTATGATTACCTAGTGGATTCTTTGGGTGAGCCTTTAGTGCCTTGATCTCTAAAAAGCACCCACTAATATGTATTCATATCTCATATGAGATTGCTCATGGAAAGAAGTAATATTCAACCCTTTGATTTACGCATCGTTAGTGCAAGTCTATTCAAATCTTAAATGCCTTATCCTTTAAGATCTTAAAACTTGCAAGATTTAAGATTACAACCATGTAAAACTTATTCTATGATACACAACCCAATATGTGACCAAGTCCTATAGTACTATGTGATCTATGGGCTTCATCCAAATACTAGTGAAGTAATTAAGAATATAAGATGAAGATGGCCATATAATAAATATCATTCAATCAAAATTATGTTGCAAAAAAATAGTTTACAATGCTAATTTAATTAGCTTACAAGGTACTATTTCAACAAGTGTTATAAGGTAAAAGTATATGTCCGACACCATCATCAAAAGCCAATGAACTTCTCATAACTATATTAGTCCTAGAACTAATAAATTTAATAATCATGCAATGGCCTATCAAGTTAAATTCAATTTATTCTCTTATATATTAAGAATGATACTGTATTTAAATGTTGAATGGATTATGACTAAATATGGATGATCATGAGTCTCTAATATTAATTTTATTTATTTTAGTTGTTGAAATGGGTTGTATTAGATGGAGCTAGCATACCTTTTGTTCTATATTGTAAAAGTTATGAGAGTAGAATTACAATGAGTGAGGATTTCTATTTATGTAAATATTGCATGAAGCAAGGAGTCTTATGGAGGTATGGAGGCCATTTGAAGACCTATGATTGTATGGGATAATCTTATGTAATAGTTTAATTTAATTCAATCCATTTAAAATCAACCAAAGTGATACACCTTTGGCTCTAAGTGCATTACTTAGTTAGGCTCATGGTCATCCCACCCTAGGAGCATGCTAGGCTATTTACTTATTTACGCTTTCCATATCCTATTAATGTGTGTGATGCATGATTAGGATATAGAAAACCTAAATAAGAAGATAAAAAGATGAGATCTTTGCAAGCAAAACCCCCCACTTAGAATGTCTAAGTATTTTCAAATATTAAGTCTAAATAGATAAAAATTAAAAGAGTTTTAATTAATGCAAACCTTTCATGAATAGTATATGCCACAATAATGCTATTGATTTTGTGTGATGGCACTCAATTATTAAGGTCACACTTAGGAACAAAGCTATGAGCATACACTTAGTATAAGATACACTTTTGACTTAAGAACCTCACGTATTAGCACTCGGTCATGGGGGACATTGTGAGGCCATCTTGAATCAAAGTATGATTGGTGTGTTGGACTTAATACTTAGTAGTATAGATGGTGTCACTGTCACGTAGGTCTATATAAAAAGTGAGGCAAAATATATCAAGAGTTACATAAGATACAATTAGCAAAAGTTTCTTACCCTTCGATTGCTCGTGGATAGAACTCGGTCATAGAGGTCCATTGGCAAGTTATTGGGGTCTTGACTCTCACTAGGAAATTTTATTTCCCAAATTTTTCTTAAGGGTGAAGAATTTGATAAAATTGTGGGAGGAAAACATGCTTAGAAGACCATAAACGTGTTTTTAACATCAAATTCAATTACATGCTTATATTATCTTTTTTGTCTTTCATGGTTTGTGAAATCTCAAGAATGGCTAATAATTCCACTAAAATGTTATTTTGGAAACCAATAAACCGACAGGGAGAAACTTCCATGATTAACTTAACCTCAAAAATCATTCTAGATTTCTACAAGTGGATATATGTCCTATACATGGTACTATTAATCTCTTTGGGATTAATGTAGATCTAGAGACACATGAAAAGTTCATGAATTGGGCTTAGGATCATCTAATCCCTTAGTCTCATGATGGCATCTACAAACTTTAAAAGTCACAAAGATACATGAATAGTACCTTAGTTAAAATTTACAAAGAGTTGTAAAACAAACGAGGTATGAGAAGTTTATGTTGTCAAAGAAAACTTTTCAAGCTAGGATAGATGTCATCGACTATGGTCTAAAGATGATTAGGCTTGGGAAAGCTTTTTTTCTACTTTAACGTAGTGATAGACAATGATCTCCATAAGGATTTTGATCCTCCCATCCTCATCGAGTTTTATTGATCAAAGTGTTAATCAAGAAGGAGAACACCATGATAAAGAAGAACCTTTTACACTTATTTCCTCTTCCAAGTCTATAGGACCTAGGGGTGCTAGAAAGGGAGATAAAAGGAAGAAATTTTTTTCCTTGAAGGGAAAACAACTATCAAAGGCATTCAACGGGGTTAAGAAAATTATAGAGGAAATAGTCGGTATTATTTGTTTTTACTTAGGCAAAATAGACCATTGGAAGCACTATTACAAGGAATACCTTTCAACCCTTAAGAGGGGAATGTACTTTATTGAAGTGAATTTTAGGTTAAATTCTTCCTTATAGATATATGATATCCCATACGGTTCTTTTCTTTATAAGTTGTTATAAAGAATAGAAAGAAGAATAAAATCAAGTGATGTGGATATGATCCACTGCCTTGGCTAAGGAGCAAGAGTTATGTCCAAAGACAAAGGCATACAATAACTTAGACTTAGAGAACTCCATACTTGCATTGGACCTTTGTCATAACATACCATATATTTTTGAGAACATTATTTCAGTTCTTGTTTTGGATAGTGAAGTATTTGATCGTTCTATATCAAATGGGAGATTGTAGGCATTAAAGATTGGATTCTTTAATTGCTCATAGTACACTTAATAAAGGATTATATATATTAGATTCTTAACCATCACTAATGCACTTTCAACTAAGTAAGGAAATTGGATAACCAAGAATATGCCATTCTTTGGCATACTAGACTTGAGCATATCTCTAAAAATAAGATGAATAAGATGGAAGCACTCAAAACACTAAAAGTTAATGGCATTAAGGACTTTCTTACTTGTCAATCTTGTTTGAAGGGAAAAATAACCAAGGCTCCATTTGTGGGATAAACAGAATGCTCCATAAATTCTTTAGATTTGATCCATACGGATATTTGTGGTCCACTAAGAGTTGTGAGCGAGGAGGCTATTCTTACTTTATCACATTCACTAATGATTATAGTTGGTTCAGTCATGTGTATCTTATGAAGTACAAGTTTGAGACCTTTAAAAAGTTCAAAGAGTACAAGAATGAAGAAGAAAAGAAAAAGGGACTTAGTATTAAAGCCCTTCGATTGGAACGAAGGGGTGAATACTTAAGTAGCATATTCTTGGATTATTTAAAGGAGAATTGGATCCTTTCTCAATGGACTCCACCTAGCATAACCCAACATAATGGAGTAGCCAAGAGGAGACATTGTACCTTATCAGACATGGTAGGTTCCATAATGAGCTTATTCGATGTGCCTGTATCATTTTGAGGATATGCTTTAATGACGACATCGAAGTTATTAAAAGTAGTACCTTCAAAGTCAGTGCCAAAAATACCATATGAGATATGGCATGGCAAAGCACCCGTTACCATTATCTAAGGGTTTAAGGATCTCTTGCCTATGTGAGATAAATAGTGGGAGATAAGTTAAATAGTAGATCTACCTTGAGCAAGTTTGTGGAATACCCGTGAGAGTTTATGGGTTATTACTATTATGATCCCTCCTAACAAAATATATTTGTTTCAAGGAACACCACCTTTTTAAAAAAGAAGTTTCTATTGAATGGAAAAGGTGTTGTTGTTGAACTTAATAAAGTTCAAGATGATCAATAAATCCTACAAACTATAGAAACAAATAAATATCAAAGAGCCTAATACATAATCTCTAACAAGGCCAGACTGGATCAAGAAGTAACCTAAAAAGTTTAGATTTCTTCATGAGACAGGTTAACTGGATAGAGATCTGAAGACCTATGAGGAAGCTATGTTGGGCATAGATTCGGGACGTTAGCTTGAAGCCATGAGATTCATAATGGACTTCATGTACTCAAACAAAGTGTGGACTTTGGTAGATCCATGAAAAGAAATAGTTCTCATTGGTTGCAAGTGGATCTATAAGAGAAAGCTTGGAGTAAATGGAGAAGTGGTGACTTTTAAGGTGCAACTAGTGGCAAAAGTTTACACTCAAAAACCGAATATCAATTTTGAGGAAACCTTTTCATGGATTACTATGTCTAAGTCCATTCAAATTTTACTTGCCATAATTTTATATTTTTGACTATGAGGCATAGAAAAAGGATGTGAAAATAGCTTTCCTCAATAGAGACATTGAAGAAAGGACTCATATATAGCAACCACAAGGTTTTTCATCCAAAGAGAGTGAACAAAAAGTTTGCAAACTCTAGAAATCCATTTATGGACTCAAATAGGCATCCCAAAATTGGAACATATATTTTGATTAGAAAGTCAAATTGTTTGGCTTTGTCAAAAATATGTATGAACCATATGTGTCCAAAAGGCTAGTAGGAGTAGCGTATAGTTGATTATGGTTTATGTCAATAACATTCTTCTCATTGAGAATGAAAGAGAAATGTTAAAGTGTACTAAAGCATGGTTATCTACTGAATTCTCTATGAAGGATTTGGGATAAGTATCTTACATATTGGGAATACGTATCTATAGAGATAGATCAAAGATAATGCTGGGGCTTTCCCAAATCCGATACATTGAACAAGATACTAAAAAGGTTTAGTATGGAAGAATCCAAGAGAGGATTTCTTTCCGTGGGACATGGCATTTGTCTCTCAACATCAATGGCCCCCAAAACTGAGGAAGATAAATGAAGAATGTCTCACATACCTTACATCTCCATTATAGGAAGCCTAATGTATGTAGTTCAATGTACTAGACTAGATATGGCACACTCACTAAACATTACAAGTAAGTTCCAATACTATCCCAGTGAAAGTCATTGGATAGCCGTAAAATCAATCCTTAAGCCTGCAAAGGTTGGATATAGTACCTAGCATGCATGAGCCTGCAATTATCTTTGGAAGATTATATGGGACTTGAACCAAGATCTCACTAGTGATCCAGACACATTAAATATGTTATCATTTGATATATAATATCAACCAATGAGATTGACCTTGTAAACTATTTCACTCATAGTACAATCTTGATTGAATGATATTTTTTATTTGGTTATCTTCATCTTATTCTCTTTATTTACTACACTAGCATTTAGATGAAGCCCCTTGATCACACAAGACTATGGGACTTGGTCATGCACTGGGTGGTGATCAGGGAATAAATCTCACATGGTTGTGATCTTAAATTTTCAAAGTCATAGGATCTTATGAGATAGGGTATCTAAAATCTAGATATGCTTGCATTAATAATGCATAAATCCAAGGGTTGGAGATTGCTCCACTCCATGAGCAACTGTATGAGATACGGGTGCATGTTAATGGACTTTTGTTAAAGAACAAGGTACTGAAGACCTACCAGAGAATTTACTAGATAGTCGTAGTGGCAAGTTGGTAGTGTCTAGTTCTCTTAGTTACGCTAGTGCATATTATTAGTCCTCTAACTTAAGGGTCCATAGTAATCTTGTGTCTGGTCCTCATGCTTTAACTTTTCTTTGACCACCTAGCAGGTCTTTTGGGTTGAGATTAGGCATGAGTTACTTGGTATAGAGGTTTGTGAGATCTAAGATGGAATCTAACTCTTTATCTTTGTGAAGGATGAGTGTATCTCCTATGTATTCTATAATGATAGATTCCAAGAAATCCTTGTGCAAGGTGATGTGATAATTTGGAAAAGGAGTTTATCAAAGGTGAGGTCACACAATAGAATTAAACATTAAGAATAGAAATATAGTATCGAGGCTATTAGGGAGCCAACAAATATCTTACCCTAAGCCTCTTTTGGGAGATAGGAAATGGAAGAATCATATTTACATGGTACGATAATGCTAGAATGGTTTTTCAAGAGTATTCATTTTGGCCAATTAGTTAGGCTCCATGAGCTTGAGGTTGGACATCGACCATGGACATTGGGTACTCTTCAATTAATGAGAATAATTGAATTGAATTGCTTAGTTTAAAGGAATTTAAACTAACGGGAATATTTGATATTCCAAAAGTTACAAAGAGTTGTGAGCTCATATCCAATGAATGGCTAAACTTAATGGGTCACACACAAAAGCCAATGACATGGTCTATTGAAGGAAGGAGAAATTTCTAAGAGCTAGAAAATTCATGACTGTTTTTGGAGGAGGCAAAATTGTAGTTATTTTAGCTTGATCAATTTAATTGTTAAATTGATCAAATTAATTTAAGAGTTAAATTAAAATCAATTAATTAAAAGTTAATTAATTGATGTCACATGACTATCAAATGGTCAAAATTAATTTAAGGGTTCAACTAATTTTTACTAGCTTAAAATGTTAAGCGCTTTGACTTAAGAGTTAAGTCAAATGATTATTAATTAAATTAAAATGTTTAATTTAATTAAGTTGAAGAGATAATTTTTTGGGATAATTATTAAATTAAGAGTTAGTTTAATAAGAATTAGAATTAGAATTTAATTGTAAGGTATTTCATTAGATGAAATTGGTGCTTCAATTAAATTCACTAATTACAAAGTTAGTGGCCACCTAAGCAAGGAACACTTACCATCACCTCATTGAAGGAGGTGTGTGACCACTCCTATTTATAGATATAGATAGTGGCCAACCATATAAGCATGGGTTGAGCAATATTTGTGTGATATTCTCCCAATAATATTGTGTAGTAGGAATTTAGGTTGTTAGTCTTCCATCACTCTCTCCTTCATCCTCTTCCTTCCACCACAAAATTCTTAGCCTTCCTAACCTCATTCTCTTAGATATTCTATCCTTTCTATATAGAATAGGCCATTAATTTGGTGTGTGGACATTTGCATTAGAGGCAATCTAGTTTGGTTGCTTTTTGCTCTTGACTGGAGTTGTTTCTAGCAGCCAAATTTTACCTCTATTTGGAGTACTACTGGAGTTCTGATCGGCCTGAAATTTGGACTGTGGAATCTTCAAAGGGTTGGTATTTTTTAGTTAAAATTTCACCCCAAATGTAGAAGTCTATCTAAGGAAAAAATGGTGGTGATCCTACTGCGCTGGTGAAGAGCTCATTTGACGACAGGAAAGAGTTTAACTTTTACTCTTCGAACTTTTTGCTTTCACCCAAGTATTTTTCCTTTCTAAATCTAAATCCTGTGCATGTCTAGATCCTTGGGGTATTATGTGGGCTAGTTTATTCAATTTCTCTTTAAAAATATTTGGATCTTAATGCCACACAACCTTCATTGGGAACCTCAAACTGTCTTACAGCATGCCCATGTAGAATGTTGTGCCTTCTAGGGGGAGTGAAAGGAAAACAAACTAAGATAAGAGGAATAAAGAAAAATAAATAAATGATTTGAGAGAAAAATAATTGTAAAGAGAAAAAAAAACTACCTTAGTATTTATGTAGGGCTATAAATGGATATTCGAAAATCATTTACCATTCACATTCGTATCTGTTTATACAAAATTTATCTGTATTCATTTAAAGCGGATATTATCCATATTCAATTAGTAGATATTTGATTATAAATGGATACATATATGGTAAATGCATATTTGATCCATTTAATATTCGATCTGAATGCATATTTATTAAATAATATATTTTTATATTTTTTAATAAAAATCTCATAATTCATCTATGTATATATAAATTATAATTGAAGAATTGTGAAAAAAAAGAATAAACTTAAAAAATTATTGTAATATAGAAAAAAAATTAAGAATAAAATTAATCAATGCAATTATTGTTTGTTGACTTTATAATTAATAAACTTAAATGCCATTGTTATTATGAATAAGTACTAATAATTAATTATAAATTTAATTATTAATTAGAAATTATACTATTTGTTTGATTGCTTTCTTTTTAATAAAATTATATAGTTTCCTCTATTTCTAGCTAGATTTCTTCTCTTTCTCTCTACGGGATAGGATTGAATTTGATGGCTCGACCACCGGTAAAGTAAGACTATCAAGCTTTCCCATAGGGATAGAAAGATCTGGCTTATCTCATTCACTCCCTAACTCATGAAAGAAGGGTAGGCGGAGGAAGAGATTCCCAACTATTGACTCTAATAAGACTAAGATTGAAGGCTTATAGCTCTAAAGCACAAGAAAGCAAGTGCAAGACTCCTATTATAAGTTCAAAGATTTATGTATTTGGATATTTGTAAATAGATATTTAAATAATTATTATTGAATATGGATAAAAAAAAGTAATACGAATACGGATAAGCTTAATAAAATATGAATAAATCTAACTAATTATAATCAGATATGGATATATCTGAATTCGACCAATATCTAATGGATACGAATTCAGATATCATTTTTTAACATCCATCAAATCCATATTCGTATCCGAATATTCAAAACGTTAAACGGATACGAATATAAAAATAGTGTATCCGATTTGTTTAATATCCGTTTACACCCCTATATTGATGGAGCATGTTTGATACGAAAGATTATGATGATTAGCCACTCTAATCTATATTAGCAACCTGTTTGATAGAAAAGACTATCGTGGTGGGCTGAGTGAAGATTGGCTTCGAGCCCACATCGAGCCTATACTATTCATATGATTATTGCCAATTTTCATTACATGGTTAGAGGTGAGATTGTAATTTGGCTAGGTCATCTAAAAAATCGACGGATGAACTTATCCCTCATTTTGACAATTGTCCTCCCCCTGATTTTAGTGCACCCATGATTTGGGAAAATTTTCCTTTTACTCATGTTTTACTTGTAGAAAACCCTAACCCACTTTTTTCAATCATATTCTCCTACATGCAAATAAATAATTATTTTATTCAAAAATACATTAATATCAACAAATTGAGTAAAGATACATGATAAATCAAGCACACATACCTTTCGAATTGTTAGATTATGGATAAAAACATATTTAAACTTAAAAAAGTATACAACATATGCTAAGGAAATTAATGCACAAAATTAATATATAATTTCACAGAAGAATGGTCTGTAAATAGATTATATTCATATCTTGATTAGCAATATATCAACTAGTAGTTTATCTCCATACCTTAATTGCATAGCTCAAAACAAAAGCAGGAAAAATGCATTTTCTTCTCAATTTACTCTTTGAAAATAAAGGTAGTGATATGGGAGAAAAGCTCCAATTTAGTATCATTTAAACAATCGACAAGTATTGTAAAGTTGAATGTTTAGAGATAAGCAAATGAGGGTAATAATGAAATTTACAAAAATAGTCTTTCTCTATCTTTTAAATCAAACATGAATGCAAAATTATTGAATTTATAATTTGAACTACAATCTCCAATTTCAAACAGATATATTAATTCATTCAAATAACCTCTAATCTTATCAGGCAAAGATTAGGTGCGATTAATAGTCTTTCGTATCAAACATGTCTGGAGTTTAAAAAATAATCATGAAGACATTTTAGGAGGACCATTCAAAGACGTACCAAAAGGGAAAAGGTGGTTTATATATATAAGTATTTTGACATGCTCGATATATGTGCTAAAAATTTTGTAATGTGGATTTAGTAAGTATTCAGTTGATAATTGACATTTGATATAATACTACAATGATTTAATAATTTTGTTGTACTTATTGAATTTTTAAGATAAATTAAAAGAAAAATTAAGATAAAGAAAAATAATTAAAAAAAGAAAAGAAAAGAATAATTACAAATAAAAAAATATATAGAAAGAAAGGGGAAAACTAAAAATACCTTGTTATTAATTTTTTAAGTAGGATTAATTTTGTCAATTTAGTTGAAAGCAAATAAATAAAACAATACTCTAATATTTTATGTATAATTAGAAGTTGGTGCACAGAGGATGCATGTGCAACTATTAATAAATAAAAATAATAAAATAATATAAACGAAAGATAATATAGTTGCAAGAAAATTGGAAAAAAATTTATTTGTAAAGAAATGAAAATATATAAAATATTCATTAGTTATTATGGAACTAAGTGATAGTTATTCTATAGTTATAGGGATAAAAAGAAAAAATAAGAGTATTTTAATAAAGTACTTGAAAACACACCAAAAAGGTGGTGGACACTTTATTAATAGTATAGATTATAATTTTTTGGGAATATTTTGGGAGAAAGATACTCTTGCCCTACATGTAACCAAACACAGCCATTAACTTTTACTACTTTTGTATTATAAATGGAGAAGTTGATACTCATTTCATGTTGTGACAATTAGCATCTTTCTGAATTTTATTATTATTTGAAGGGATGGTAATGGGTCCATATATTAATTTTATATACTAATAATCAATGTTAGAATATTATATATATTAATTTTATTTATTATGTGTATATTTATGTAGTGTATATTCATACATATATATGTGAAAAAATATGAATTTTACATATATGTTCTATATAAACATAATAATATTATCATAATAAATAGTTTCTACATTCAATATGTATATATAAGTAAAAATGATGTTTACAATTTATCATTTTTGAAAGACTAACACATACATAGTGTACATTAGTTGTTTGCAATTGAATTTTAGGCATGTTATTTGATTTATGGTGTGTAAAAAGGATATAAATCATGTTTAAGCATTTATGGGGTATTCATTCATGAAAACTCATAATTAGTATGATTAGTATTATTTTGAAGTAATATGATAGCAAAACTCAAACTTTCAATATTTAAATTGTGAGTTGCAATATATAAAACCCCCAATTCAATATTTTATGCAAGTTTTTTTGGTACCAAGATTCTCAAGCTTTCAGTATTTAAATTGTGAATTATAGTACCAAACCTCTAATTCAGTATTTATGTAGTTATGTATTTCTCTCTTGTCAGCAAAAATATTGGCTAAAACTCACAAACTTGCACCAAACAAATGAAGGTAATAGAAACTTCGAGTTATGCTCTTGGTTCTCTTTGGGACACTTTAAAAATGTTATTCAGGATTGACAAATATACTATGGATATGTATTGAGTGCATATTGCTATAAACATTTTGACTGATAGGCATAGTTTATTGTGTTCCAAGATTGAATAATGATGTTTGGATGGATATATTTGGATGAATTTGGTTTTTATATATGGGTATTGAGGTGAATGTTTCAGTATTTCAAATATTTCTAATGGATAACATTTATTATTTGTGTATTTGAATAATTTGACTATCAAAATGAATGGTGTTTACAATTTATGAACTTGTTTGGAAATTTATTTATATAGATAGTGATAATTCACTACAAGACAAGGCGAATACAGCACAAAACCACAAAGATGAAGTATAATATTCCCCAAAGTTGTTATTCTTTTTGTTGATTTTGCTGTGTCATTCTTGGTACATAAGAGATTAAGTAGAATAAGTGGAAAGGAAGCATTTACCCCATTTGCACACCTATTATCACTATTATTACTTGAAGAAAATATGATATTATTGTATTGGATTGTCTTATGCATTATTTCATGCTTTGAATTGAGCTAAATCTAGTCAAGGAAAAGCAAGTACAAAAACATACAAAATAAGTATAGAACTAGGTGAATCTAATATGAAATTACAAAGTTCAAGTACAAAATTCCTAGATATAAGTACTCTTTTTTTGATTTGCAATGTTATTTTTAATTAAGGAAGGATCAAGTTGAATTTAACTAGTTAACCAATTGCATGACTCCCTGTGGCCCAACAACAACTTAGCAACAATTGCCCACTCAAAGTACCTCCAAAATTGTTGAAATCTGGACATAACCTCCTCAACACCTTGGGGAAGCTCTATAAAAAATTTAGCAACATTAATTTTGGCAAAACTTGGAAACATATCTCCAAAATTTCTACGGGCCATGATTCCGGTCTGGTTTGCTATATAAAACTAATTCATTCAAAAGTCGGTGCCAATCGGTGTATATTTTGAAAGACATTCAACCCTTTCATCAAGCTTGTAACTATATAAATTGTTCTTTCCCATGTTGTTTCTAGTGGTTGGTCATTTCGAAAACTTAATCTAAAAATGCTTTTCTTTATGACTTTATAGACTAAAAGGTGGGCTGGCTCATGGAAATAGTACTGCACATCAAACAAGCTACACTACTATATCAACTAATAGTGGGTGTTGAGTAGAGTCTTGGAAGTTAAGTTTTTGAAAATAATTTTTTCTGGGATGCATCTAAATGCTTTGAAAATATTTCAAAAATATTTCACTCATAATAACAACTGTTTAGCTCGAGAAAAATGAAGTAGTGTCGAGTTGAGGTTCGTGAGAGTTAAGTTATCTAAAATTATTTTTTTGGGATGTATCTAAAAGTTTTGAGAATATTTGAAAAAAGCTTCATTGGCAGTAATAACCTTAAGGTCAAGAACAATTATGATGTTTAAACAGCAGCAAGGCTACTATGAAATCAAAATTTATCAATCCTAGATCTAATTTAGCCATGATAGGTTCATTGGCTTTTGATGGGGGTACTAGAATAATACATTTGTTGTGCATACCAATGGTTTATAGTAGTATGAATGACAATACAGATGGTTGAATGTGGGTGTTTGTATTTCCAACCATTTGCACACCTACTATCACTATCACCTAGTATGAATATATGATATTATTATATTGTAGTATCATATGTGTTGTTTTACGTTTCAATTTGAGATAAATCTTGCCAAAGGAAAAGCAAGTACAAAAACATGTGAAATAAGTACAGAATAAAGTGAATTCAATACAAAATTGCAAAGACCAACTACAAAATTTCAAGAAATAAGTACTTTTTATCAATTTGCATTATTATTCTTAGTCAAAGAGGGACCAAGTTGAATTTAAATAGTTGAGCCATTCCATGACTATAAAATCTTGATTTATCAATCATAGCACTAATTTAGTTGATATAGGTTCATTGGCTTCTAGTGGTGGTTCTAGAATGATACATTTGCCTCATATACCAATCATTTATAGTCATATGAATGGCAACACAAGTGGTTGAATGTGGTTATTTGTGTTTCCAACCATTTCCATACCTACTATTGCTACCATTACTCGAAGAAAGCTTGATATTATTATGTTGGAATATCTTATGTGTTGTTTCAAGCTTCGAATTAAGCTAATTTTGGCCAAAGAAAAAGTAAGTAAAAAAACAAGCAAAATAAGTACAAAACAAGGAATTTGGTACCAATTGCAAAGATCAAGTAAAAATTCCCCAAAATAGGTTCTTTTTTGTCGACTTGTATCATTATTCTTAATAACGAGGGATCAAGTTGAATCTAATTAGTTAAGCTATTGCATGACTATGAAATTATAATTATCAATCTTAGGACTAATACCATCATGATAGGTTTATTGGCTTTCAATAATGGTGCCAAAATGATACATTTGCCTCATACACCAATAGTTTACACTTATATGAACAACAACTTAAGTAGTTAGATGCAGGTATTTTTGTTCCTAATCATTTGCCAACATGCTATCACTACCCATTACTTGAAGAAAACATGAAATTATTGTGTTGGAGCATCTTATGTGTTTTTTCGCACTTCAAATAGAGCTAAATTTGGCCAAGGAAAAAACAAGTACAAAAATGCACAAAATAAGCATAAAATAGGGAAAAATCAATACAAAATTGCAAAGATCAAGTACAAAATTCCAAGAAATGGGTATTATTTTTATTGTCAATTTGCATTATTATTCTTAGTGAATTAGAAATCAAATTGAATTTAACTAGTTAAGCTATTACATGACTATGAAATCATGATTTATCAATCCTAAGACTAATTTAGTCATGATAGGTTTATTGGCTTTCAATGATGATGCCGGAATGATATATTTGCCTTACACACCAATAGTTTACACTAATATGAATGAGAAGTTAAGTGGGTGAATGTGGGTGTTTGTGTTCCCAACTATTTGCACACGTAATATCACAACTATTATCTAAAGAAAATAATAATATTGTATTAGAGGATCTTATATGTTGTTTCACATATCAAATTGAGGTTAAATCGCTCAAAGAAAAAGCAAGTAAAAAAGTACGAAAAAAAAGTACAAAGCATGGCAATTTATTACAAAAATGCAAAGATCCAATACAAAAATCTAAAAAACCAGTATGTTATTATTGATTTGAAGTATTATTCTTAGTACATAAGAGATTAAGATGAAATATAGCCATTGCATGATTATTAAACCATAATTTATTAGTTACAGGGCTGATATAGTCATGAGAGATTCAATGGCTTTCAAAGGTTGTGCTGGAAGGATAAATTTACCTCATACACTAATGATTTACACTAGTATGAATGAAAATATAAGTTTTTGGATGTGGATATTTGTATTCGCAACTACTTTCACATGTTATCATGACTATTATTTGAAGAAAACATGATTTTATTCTTTTGGAGGATCTTATGTGTTGTTTTCTGCATGGAATTGAGGTAAATTGGACCAAAGGAAAAGCAAGTACAAATATACACAAGAAAAGTACGAAGGTAGGCAATTTTAGTACAGAAATGCAAAGATCCAATACAAAAATTTTAAAAACCAGTATGTTTTTATTGATTTGAAGTATCATTCTTAGTACATAAGAGATTAAGTTGAATTTAATTAGATTAGCCATTGCATGATTATCAAACTATAATTTATTAGTTCTAGGGCTAAATAGCTATGAGAGGTTTATTGGCTTTCGAAGGTTGTGCCAAAAGGAGTGGTTGGATGTGAATATTTGTCTTCTCAACCATTGAACATGTATTATCACGACTATTACTTGAAAAAAATATGATTTTATTTGTATTCTCAACCATTTTCACATGTATTATCATGACTATTACTTGAAAAAAACATAATTTTATTTGTGTTCTCAACCATTTTCACATGTATTATCATGACTATTACTTGAAAAAAAATGATTTTATTGTATCAAAGAATCTTAAATGAGCAATAAATGATTTGAAATGATATTATGGTGTTAAATGAACAATAAATAAAACATGAATTGACATTCAACTCCAACAAGTAAGTGCTAATCAAATTAACAAATAATTAGTTATACAAAAACAAGCATAAAATTTATACATCCTATTTTTGCCATATTTGGAGATCAACTTAAATAAGTTTTAAAAAGTAATTAAATGAGTCCAACACATTTTTAGGAGTTCGCACAATATTTTTGCAACCATTATGTGCATTTCAACACCACCTCGGTCACTAAAGGAATCTAAAAAGCTCAAAATTCACTCCAAACCAAACATGGCATTGCTCGCCGAGGCAAGTTCAAGGTTGGGTAGCAACCAAACAGTCACAGCCTTGCAAAAGAGCTACCAACTGCCAGCAGCTCCCCTGTTTTAAGGTCAAGTGTGAACTAAGCCATTTTTTACTCAACTTTTGTGCACCAACACACAATATGAATGAATATTTCAGATTAAACAACTTCTAAACATCAACACACAATATGAATGAATATTTCAGATTAAAACACCTTTTAAAACAGAAATATCAAGTGCCCAAAGATGCTTGAAAAACAAGTTTAAGCAAGAATCATGTTCTTTAAAAATCTCCAATTATATCCAATCCTATAGGAACCAAAAATGACCAAATCAAAGTAAGGACATTCATAACATGCCATATCAAAATATAACATTCACCAATGCCTAATAAAAAATTCAGCATCAAAAAATTGAATCAAAACATGCCCATCACTTCATTTAACAATTAAAGTATACAATAGCATGATATAGATCGAGTACATGGTGATTATTATCAGTTCTCCACAAAAACCAATCATCCAAGCCAAGCAAAATCTCAATCCATGCACAAATATGGCTTCAATACCACTTGAAGGTTTATGTGGCACTAGCATCCAGATATTTTCAAAAAACAATTGAATAAACTAGCCCACAAAACACCACAAGGATATATACATGCATAGGATTCAGATTTAGAAAGGGAAAATACCTGGGTGAAAGTAGAAAATTCAAAGAGAAAGAGTCAAACACTTCCCTACTGTCAAATGGGCTCTTCACCAGCGCAACAAGATCACCACCATTTTTCCATTGGATAGACTTCTCCGTTGGGGCTGAAATTTTAACTGGAATTTCTCAAACCTTTCAAGATTCTATATTCAAAATTTTAGGCTGGTCATAACTCCAAAGGTACTTCAAGTAGAGGAAAAAATTGGCTGCCAGAAATAGCTCCAGTCAAGAGTAAAAAACAACCACACTAGATTGCCTCTAATGCAAATGTACACACCCCAAATTAATGGCCTATTCTCTATATAAAGGCTGGAATATCTGAATAGAATGAAGGTAGAAAGGCTAAGAATTTTGTGGTGGAAGGAGGAGGAAGAAGGAAAGAGTAATAGGAGACTAACAACCACTACACAATATTGTTGGGAGAATATCACACAAAAATTGCTCACCTCATGCTTCATATGATTGGCCACTCTCCATATCTATATATAGGAGTGGTCGCGCATCTCCTTCAAGAAGCTGATGCCAAGTGTCCTTTGCTTAGGTGGCCACTAACGTTATGGTTAGTGAATTTAATTGAAGTACCAATTTCATCTAATGAAGTGCCTTACAATTAAATTCTAATTATAATTCTTATTAAATGAACTCTTTATTTAACAATTCTCAAAAAAAAATTATCTCTCCAACTTAATTAAATTAAACACTTTAATTTAATTAATAATCGTTTGACTTAACTCTTAAGTTAAAGCGCTTAACATTTTAAGCTAGTCAAAATTAACTCAACCCTTAAATTAATTTTGACCAATTGATAGTCATGTGACACAATTAATTAACCTTTAATTAATTGATCTTAATTTAACTTTTAAATTAATTTGACCAATTTAACAATTAAATTGATCAAGCAAAAATGACTACAATTTTGCCTTCTCCAAAAATGGTCATGAATTTTCTAACTTTTAGAAATTTCTCTTTCCTTCAATAGACCATGTCATTGGCTTTTGTGTGTAACCCATTAAGTTCTACCATTCATTAGATATAGGCTCACAACTCTTTGTGATTTTTGGAATATCAAATATTCCCTTTAGTTTAAATTCCTTTAAACTAAGCAACTCAATTCAATTAATCTCATTAATTGAAGAGTATCTAATCTCCATGGTCGATGTCCAACTTCAAGCCTATGGAGCCCAACTAATTGGCCAAAATGAATGCTCTTGAAAAACCATTCTAGTATTATGTATACCATGCAAATATGGTCCTTTCATCTCCTATCTCCTGAAAGAGACCTAGGACAAGATATCTGTTTGCTCCTTAATAGCCTCAATACTTTGTTTCTATTCTTAATTTTCAATTATGTTATGTAACCGCACATTTGAAAAACTCCTTTTCCAAATTGTCACACCACCTTTTACAAGAATTTCTTGGAATTGATCATTATAGAACACATAGGAAATGCACTCACCCTTCACAAAGTGAGGAATCAAATTCCATCTTAGATCTCACAAACCTCCATACCAAGTAGCTCATGCTAAATCTCTACCTAAAAGACCTGCTAGGTGATCATGGAAGAGTCAAAGCATGAGGACCGGTTATAAGGTTACTGATATGGGATAGCCCAACAGGCCCAATAGGCTCAACTACAAATGAGACAGCCCATGAAGCCCAGACGCAAGTCAGCTTGGTCGACTAGTATCTACCCCATATGGTAAGCCCCGCGGTCGACCCGTATCGA
>JACGDI010005296.1:944568-981548 GCA_014898725.1 Jacaranda copaia
AAATTCTCCGATGGGTCGTCAGTGCCTTATTCTATAATAAGCACCCACTAACATGCACTTGTATCTCATACAGTTTCTCATGAAGCAGAGCAATCTCCAACCCTTGGATTTATGCATCGTTAATACAAGTCTATCTGGATCTTAGATGCTTTATCACATAAGATCTTATGACTTGGAAGATTTAAGATCACGACTGTGTGAGACTTATTCCATAATCACCACCCAGTACGTGACTAAGTTTAGTAGTCTTCTGTGATCATGGGGCTTCATCCAAATACTAGTAAAGTAAATAAAGAGCATAAGATGACAATGGCCATGTAAAGAATATCATTCAATCAAGATTGTACCATGAGTGAAATAGTTTACAAGGCTAATCTCATTAGCTTGCAGGGTACTATTCCAACATCCAATTCTCGTTCCCATCAAGAATATTCTTCTTATGTTAGATATCTATCCAGCTTAATTAATTCCCAATACAATAAGACATATTCTTTGCTTCTTCATCGTAATGACTTACTTCCCGATTGAGCCTTCCTTTACACATTTTTGGTCTCTTTACTCAATAATGACCTTGACCCAGTCCGAGGAGCATGAGTTCTATTATCTCATCGTGAGGCCTATGTGCAAATTTCCAATTAAAGTCCCAACTTCCTTAGGTCATTAGAAGAAGTGGTTTCTCTTCATTTAAGCTCTTGCCAATCGCCTATAGTGGTTCAGGTTTGATTGGAGGTATAGTAAATCTAAACCCTCTGTGCCTAATGAGGTCACTTAGGGAGAGGACTTCATAGATACCCTAATTGATCATCTGTATAAGGATGGCAAGCTCTTCAAGAAAGAGGTCCACAAGATTGTTGGTCCCTTGCTAGCTAATATACAAGTTCATAGAACTCTTAACGATAATTTTTCCTACTATTTACTATTTTCATTATTTTTTTTGCTTATCTTTTCTAGCTTAGGATCTAACCTTTTTTGCCTTGCTTCAGTCATGTTGAGCAAGAAATTACGCATCATCATGTTGAGCAAGAAATTACGCATCATCATGTTGAGCAAGAAATTACCAACTCACATTACGATGCACTTGTTGGATAAGTTACTTCATTACCTGATATAAGGAGGTCATAAAGCTCAAAGAGGCCAAAACTAATCTCAAGGCCAACTTAAAATCAACTTATGACTCAATCAACAGCAAGCTCACTTGGCATAAGGAGGCGCTTGTAGATCGTGTTCAGAAGATTCATGAGCTGAAGCAAAAGTTAGCCAAAATAAAAAACTTATTGGCCTTAAGAGGGTTGCTCCAAAGGTTGTGAAGTTTTTTAGAGCTACACCAAGTTCCAAGGACTAACCTGTAGCGTGAGGATGGAAGGAGCTTGAGCCTTCAAAAAATCTAATATTTTTTAATCTTTGGTTAAAGAGAAGACAGTAGAATATGTTTTTATAAGCTTTATGAAGTGCTAAGTCCAATTGAAAAAATTAGGTGGGATTATTGCAGGGTTTGATCTAAAGTCGTTGGATCCCACCAAAGTGCAGATCTGAAGGACTATCCTACTAATGGCCATACTGAGAAGAAATGACCTAAGGACAAGTTCGCTTTCCTCTCTTTTGAGAAAGAGGTCAAGATCCCTCAAATAATACCTAAAAAAGGCAAGATCTCATCACAAGCTCCTGTAATAATGACTAAAGACCCCCAAGAAATTGTTGTGGATGGGACAACTGCTGAGATTAGAGGTTAAGCATCTTGGATTCGAATCTAAATACTTTATAATTTTTTTTAGCTTTTATTTTTGCTAAAGCCCCTAGATCCATTTCTATAATCTCGGTTCAAGATCCTTTAATAGTTTTGTTCTTGCATTATGAGCTCGAACTATAAGATTTATGTAATCAAAATTTAAATTAATAAAGTGTGCAGGTTTCTTTACAATTAACAACTGTCATGTGTTTACTAATCTTTTTTAGCTTTTGACATGTTCTTAATGTCTTTCTTTAGTTGTGATCTTCCAGCTGAAGAGGATCTTACTTAGATTTTGTAAGATTCAAGTAGAAGATCTTGCGTAGACCTTGTAAGATCTCTTAATCAAAGTTCTTTTGAGGTCTCTTGAGTTAAAGATCTTGGTCAGATCTTGTAAGATCTTGGTTAGATCTTGTAAGATCTCGACCCCAAATCCTTTAGGATTTTCTTAGGTTAAAGATCTTGTAAGATTTAAGTCAAAGACCTTGCTTAGATCTTGCGAGATCTCAATCCCAAGTCCTTTGGGATTTCTTTGGTTTAAAGATCTTGCTTAGATCTTGTATGATTTAAGTGGAAGATCATGCTTAGATCTTGTAAGATCTTGATCCCAAGTCTTTTTAGGATCACTTGAGTTAGTAACCTTGTAAGATCTCGATCCCAATTCCTTTGGGTTAAAGATGTTGCTTAGATCTTGTAAGATTTGAGTCAAAGATCTTGTAAGATCTCAATCCCAAGTCCTTTTAGGATTACTTTGAGTTAAGATCTTGCTCAAATCTTGTAAGATCTTGATCCCATGTCTTTTGGGATTTCTTTAGATTAAAGATCTTACTCAGATCTTATAAGATTTAAGTTAAAGATCTCGATCCCAAGTCCTTTAAGATCGCTTTACTTAAGTGGGATTTTGGTGATCCCTTAAATTGTTAGACTAAGGGAAAAATGTAAATAACTTTAAAAGAAAGAAAGTTCTTGCGATTAAATATATATCATATAAGGTACTAGCCATATATTAACTTTTACAAAATCAACTTCAATCTTAAACATAGAATGTTTTTTAAATTTTGCACATTCCATGACCTCTGCAGTTCCTTCCCCTTAGCATTCTTCAACCTATATGATCCCTACTTAGTTATCTTGACCACTTAGTAGGGTTCTTCCTAATTCAAGTCCAATTTTCCCACATACTTTGATATCTCAACCTTTTTCAGAACCTAATCTCTAACTTAGACGCTTCTCTATCAAAATTTCTTATTGTAGTACTTTTCCATCATGTTTTTCTATTCTTAGATCTTAACATAGGCTTGATCTCCCTTTTCTTCAATCACCTTTGGCTTAAATTCCCTTGTCTTACTGTTGATTTTAGAGTCATACTCCAAGACTCATCTAGTGGGTTCAACTATTTTAGCCAATATCACAACTTCCACTTTATATACTAAGCAATAAGAGGTCTTGCTAGTTGCTGACCTAAGGGTAGTGTGCTGTGCCCATGGAAACCTAAGGACCTCATAAACCAACCTTCTTTTGCCAATACTAAGCAAGCCTTGAGGCTCTTTAGGAGGTCATAGTTGGTCATCTTTGTTTGGTTATTTTCCTTTGGGTTCCCAACAAAAGTGAAATGTTGATTGATTTTTAGCTCCTAACACCAGCTTGCTATTATTTTCCCTTGAAAGTGAGTTTCATTGTTAGATATTAAGACCTTAGGGATCCTGAACCTGTATATAACATTCTTCTAAAGAAAGTTCATGACCTTATTCTTGACGATCTTAACCAATGTCTACACATCTACCCACTTACTGAAATACTCCATTGCCACTATCATAAATTTTTTCTAGCCTCTAGCAAGTGGGAAAGATCCTATTATGTCAATCACCTATTGGTCAAATAGGCAAGACACAAAAAGTAGCTTTGTTGGTATAGTTGGTCGATGGGAGAGACTGGCATGGAACTAGCATCTCTCATACTTTTTAACAAAGGTTGATGCATCTTGATTCATGTTGGGCCAAACATAATCTTATTTGACGATCTTGAGGGCAAAAGATCCCCCCTAAATGAATTCCATAATTTCTTTCATGGATTTCCCTCATTACATAGTTAGCTTCCTCAAGTCCCAAACTTTTTAGCAATAGTCCCCCATTAACTATAGTGAACTAATTTTCTTGGAAGGCCACCCTTTTTACCTCTTTGGGTTCTTCTGGCAAGATCCCATTAGCTAAATATTAGATGAGGTCATCTTTCCAAGTTTGCTCTACTTGGGTTTGCATTGCTACCTCTTTTTAAAAGTATTCTCCAACTCAAAATGTTTAGCTATTAATAAGGTTATAGATGCACGTCGAGTTCCTTTGGTTGAGTTGCCAAACTTAGCTAAAGCATTAGCTCTCTCATTCTCCTCCCTTGGGATCTAATGCACTTGGTAGAATGCAAACCTTGACATATGTGCTTTTATCTTTTTTAGGTATTCTATCATGGATTTTTTTTAGTCTCAAATATCTCTTCGATCTAAAGTGCCACGAGCTACGAGTCAGTGTAAACATTTAATTTTTCTATGTTCATGTGCTTTGCTACCTTTAATCCAATGATCATTGCCTCATACTCGGCCTCATTATTAGTGGCCTTGAAAGCTAGCTTTATTACAAACTTGAGCTCTACAAATTCGAGTCCTTTGAAGAAATTTCTTGTTCCACTATGCTGAGAGGTGGCCAACCCATCAATATGCATCATCTAAGTTTCTTTGCTTGTCTCGAGGTCTGCTTAGCCATCTTGACCACAAAATCTGCCAGAACCTATGCTTTTATAGAGCTCCTACTTTGATACTCCAAGTTGAACTCCTTTAATTCCACTGCCTACTTAGCCAATCTCCCAGAAATATCAAACTCAACAAGGACCTAATTTAATAGATAGTTAGTCAAGATAATAATTTTATGGGATTGGAAATAGGGCCTTAGTTTTCTCACTGTCATTACAAGAGTTGGAGCCAACTTCTAGACCTCTAAGTATTTGCCTTCAGCGTTTTACAACAACTTGCTCACATAGTAAACTTGCTTGTGAACTATATTCTTCTCCTGAATTAACATAGAGCTCATTGCATGCTCTAAGGTGCCCAAATACTAGTACAAATATTTTCTCAAAACAAGCTTTATCAACTGAGGTGGTGAGCCCAAATACATCTTAAGGTCTTGAAATACTTTCTGACACTCATCCCATCATGTTTCTTAAGATCTTGAAGAAAGGTAAACTCTTATCTATCGACCTCAAAATGAATCAGTCTGGAGATGTGATCCCTTCAGTTAACTTCTGCACATCCTTTACAAACTTAGGGGAGCTCATGTTTGTTATTAGTTTGATCTTTTCGAGGCTAGCTTCTATCCCGTGATCGCTAACCAAGTAACTTAGGAACTTTCCACCTTTCATCCCCACAAGTGTACTTTGTTGGCTTAAGCTTCATGCTATATTTCCTCATTATGGCAAAAGTTTCTTCCAAATGCATCAAATGATCGAGTTTATTCAAGCTCTTAACCAGCATATCATCAACATAGACCTCCACACTTACCCCAATCAGATCCTTAGATATTTTGTTTAGTAGTCTTTGGTGAGTTGCCCCTGTATTCTTTAACCTAAAATGCATGACATTATAACAAAACATTCCCCACTTAGCGACAAAGGTTGTCTTATCCTTGTCTTTTTCCACTATAAAGATCTTATGATACCCTTGGAAGGCATCCATCAAGCTAAAAAGAGCACATCCTACTATTGAGTCAACCAATATGCCAATCCTAGGTAGGGATGTTGGAATAGTACCTTGCAAGCTAATGAGATTGGCCTTGTAATAGCTATTTCCTTGTAAAAACAATCTTGATTGAATGATATTCTTTATATGGTCATCTTCATCTTATGTTTTACTTCATTTCACTAGCATTGGGATGAAGCCCTTAGATCACCAAGACTGTAGGACTTGATATGATGACCAAGGAATAAGTCTCACATAGTCATGATCTTAAATCTTTTAAGGTATAGGATCTTATGGGACGAGACATCTAGGATTCAGATAAACTTTCACTAACGATGCATAAATTTAAGAGTTGAAAATTACTCCACTCCATGAGAAATTTTATGAGATATAGGTATATGTTAATGGGTTCTTGTTAGAGAATAAGGTACTAATGACCCATTGAAAAATCTATTAGATAGCCATAGTGGCAAGTCGGCAGTAGCTATTTCTTCTATTTACGCTAGTGCATATTATTAGTCCTTTGACCTGAGGATCCATGGTAATCTTGTATCCAATCATCATGCTTTGACTCTTTCTTAACTACTTAGCAGGTCTTCAAGATTGAGATTGTGTATGAGCTACTTGGCATGGAGGTTTGTGAAATTCAAGATGGAATCCAACTTCTTGCTATTGTGATAGCAAGTGCATCTCCTGTGTATCCTATAATGATCATTCCCCATAATCCTTGCGCAAAGTGGTGTGATAATTTAGAAAAAAAATTTCCAAAGATGAGGTCATACAACAAGATTAAACATTGATCATCAAGGCTATTAGGGAGCTGACAAATATCTTATCCTAGGCCTCTTTCAAGAGATAAGAGACGAAAAGACCTTTTTTGCATGGCACGCATAGAGCGATGATAGTTCTCTAGAATATTCATTTTGAAAAATTAGTTAGGCTCCATGGGCTTGAAGTTGGATATTGACCATGGAAAGTGGGTACTTTTCAATTAATGAGATTAATTGAATTTAATAAATTAGTTTAAAAAGAGTTTTAAACTAAAAAGAATACGAGATATTCAAAAGTCACAAGGAGTTGTGAGCCAATGTCCAATGAATGGTATAACCTATTGGGTCACATACAAAATCTAATTGGCTTCCTAATTGATGGAGAAAATTTTCTAATTGTTAGAAAACATTTCACCTAGAAAATTAATTTTTAGGTACCAAGTTTGTGAAAGTATGTGCGGCACTAGGATTCAAACAGTTTCAAACAAAGCATGAATGTAACTAACCCACACACATCTACAAGGATCAAGACATGCATAGGAATCAAGTTTAGGGAAGGGAAATACTTGGGTGAAAATAGAAAATTTGAGGAACAAGAAAAACTCTTTTCAACTATTGAAGAAGCTCCTTACTGGCACAACAGGTTCACCACCAAATTTCCCCAAGTTAGACTCTCTGTTTCAAGTAAAATTTTTATTGTGAAGTCACCACACCTATAGGGTGCTCCACTCTAAAAATAATCTAAAACAGAACACAAAAGGGCCACCCAGAACATACCACAATAGGCTGCCAGAAGCTACCTCTACAAGAACAAAGACAACCCAAATGGCTTGCCTCTAATGAAACAGTCCACACACCATAACTATGGCATATTCTCTACAATATGGCTAGAAATATCTTTAGAAAATATGAGAGAGAAGGCTAGGAATATGGAGGTGGAAGGTGGGATAGAGTTAGAAAAAATAATGAGGCTAACAAATTAAATTCCCACTACACAATGTTGTTGGGAGAAAATCACACTAAGCATACACACCCTTCACACCTTGCCAGCCATCCTTCTCCTATATCTATATATAGGAGTGGGATGGTGTATGGTCACACACCATCCTCAATGAGGTGATGCCAAGTGTCCATGCCAAGATGGCCACAAACTTGTGATTAGTGGATATAAATATTAATTGAAGCACATATTTCATCTTATAAAATGTCTTGCAATTAAATTCCAATTCCTTATTAAATGAACCCTTCATTTAATTATGATTCCCAAGAAATTAACTCTCCACCTTAGTTAAATTAAATGTTTTAATTTAATTAATAATAATTTAACTTAACTCTTAAGTCAAAGTGCTCAACTATTTAAGCTAGTTAAATTTAATTTAACCCTTAAATTAATATTGATCAATTGATAGTCATGTGACATCAATTGATTAACCCTTAATCAATTGATCTTAATTTAACTCATAAATTAATTTGATCAATTTAATATTTAAATTGATTAAGCCAAAATGACTATAATTTTGCCTCCTCCAAAATCGGTCATGGATTTTCTAACTCTTAGAAAATTCTCCTTCCTTTAATAGGTGATGTATTGTCTTTTGTTTGTGACCCATTTGGTTCTATCATTTATTAGACATGGGTTCACAACTCCTTATGACTTTTGGAATATCAAACATTCACATTAGTTTAAACTCCTTTAAACTAAGTGACTTATTTTAATTATTCTCATTAATTGAAGAGCTCCCAATCTCCATGGTCAATGTCCAACGTCAAACCCATGGAGCCCACCTAATTAGCTAAAATTAATATTCTTGAAGAACCATTCTAGCATCATGCGTACCATGCAAATATGGTCATTCCATCTTCTATCTCCTAAAAGAGGTATAGGGTAAGATATTTGTTGGCTCCCTAATAGCCTTGATACTATACTATATTCTTAATGTTTGATTCCCTTTGTGACCTCACCTTTGAAAATGGTTTTTTGAATTATCACATCACCTTGCGTAAGGATTTCTTGGAATCAATCATTATAGAACACATAGGAGATGCATTCACTATTCATAAAAATGAGGAGTCGGATTCCATCATGGATCTCACAAACTTCCATGTCTAGCTGCTCATGCCTAATCTCTACCTAAGTAGCCCGCTAAGTGACCAAGGAAGAGTTAAAGCATGGATCTTCAAGCTAAAGGATAAGTAATATGCACTAACATAAGTAGGAGAATTTGCCACTACCGACTTACCACAACAGCTATCTTGTGGATTCTCCAGGCGATTCTTCAATGCCTTATTCTCTAACAAGCACCCACTAACATGCATCCATATCTCATATGGGATTGCTCATAGAACAAAGCAACATCCAAGCCTTGGATTTATAAATTGGTAATGTAAGTTTATCTAGATCTTAGATGCCCTGTCTCATAAGATACTAGACTTGAAAGATTTAATATCACAATCATGTAAAACTTACTTCATGATCACTACCCAATGCGTAACCAAGTCCTGTAGTCTTGTGTGATCTAGGGGCTTTATCCAAATATAAGAGAAGTAAATAAAAAGCATGAGATAAAGATAACCATATAATTAATATTATCCAATCAAGATTATCTTGCAAAGAGATAGTTTACAAAGCCAATCTAATTGGCTTGCAAGGTACTATTCCAATAATCTCCCATTAGCCCTAAAGCTAATGCCCTTTGGCATTGAGACCCATCTTCTCAAGATGTCCTTCAAAGACCATTAGCATTTAGAGGTTTGGACAATGGTTTTGTTGTATTCTCTTATGAGATAACTTTATCCACTCAGTTGTCACATCTATCAGTTGATATCATATATCAAATGATAATATATTTAATATATTTAGATCACTAATGAGATCTTGGCTCAAGTATTAAATTGTCTTCAAAAGACAATCATAGGCTCATACACGCTGGGCACTACATCTAACTGTTGGATGACGTTTTTCATCCAAACACCTTTGTTTGCAGTTTCCAAAACCAAAAATTATTTCACCTCAGTGGTTATCTTAACCATAGTATCTTGTCAAAACTCTTCCAATCTCACCATGCCACCATTAAGGCAAAATGTAAATCCATAAATGGATTTTAGGTCATATCTATATCAAATCAGAAACGTGAATCCGAAAACCCCTTTTTATTTCAATTCTCTATTGCGTTATGCCAAAACCAATACTTAGTCCTTCTCAAGTACTTAAGCATTATTTTTACAACCATCCAGTGACTCTCACTAGGATTGGATTAGAACCTATTTATAACACTTAGCGAGTGTGCCACATCTGATCTTGTATATTGAACGACATATATTATGCTTCTTATAGTGGATGCATAAGGTATGTGGGATATTTTATGTCCCTCACTGTCATTCCAAGGGGCCATAGATTTGGGGAGATGAAGACCATGTCCAAAAGGGAGGAATCCTCTTTTGGATTCTTCCATACTAAACTTTTTAGTATCTTATCAATATAGATATGTATTTCTAATAAGATATTTCTCCAAAATCTTTTATGGAGAATTATGTAGATAACCATGCTTTAGTACACTCTAACATTTCTCTCTCATTCTTAATGAGAAGAATGTCATCGACATAAAACATAATAAACTGTATACTACTCCCATTAGCCTTTTGCACACACATGGTTCATACATGTTTTTGACAAAACCAAACAATTTAACTTTTTAATCAAAGTGTATGTTCCAATTTCGCAACATCTATTTGAGTTCATAAATGAATCTCTGGAATCTGCAAACCTTTTGCTCACTCCTCTTAGATGTAAAACCTTGTGGTTGCTCCATATAGATTCTTTTTCAATGTCTCTATTGAGAAAAGCAGTTTTCACATCCATTTAACTTGCCTCATAGTTATAATATGTTGCTATGACAAGTAAAATCCAAATAGACTTAGGCATTATGATCGTTGCATAGGTTTTCTCAAAATCAATATGAGGTCTTTGAGTGTACCCTTTTGCTACCAATTGTACCTTAAAGGTCATCACCATTCTATCGACTCCTAACTTTCATTTATAGATCCACTTGCAACCAACGAGAACTATTCCCTTTGATGGATCTACCAAAGTCCATACTTTGTTGGAGTACATGGGGTCTACATTGGATCTCATGGCTTCAAGCTAATATCCTGAATCTATGTCTAGCATAGCTTCCTCATAGGTCTTTGAATTATTATCCAATTAGCCTATCTCATGAAGAAATCTGAACTTTTTAAGTTGTTTCTTGATTTAGTTTGACCTTATTTATGTGTAAGGCTCTCCGATATTTATTTGTTTCCACCGCTTGTGAGATTTGATGATTATCTTGAACTTCACCAAGTTCAACAACAATGCCTTCCCTATCTTATAGAAATTCCTTTTGCAAATAAGGTAGCATTCCTCAAAATAAAACATCTTTTGTTTTGAGGGATCTAGAAAGTAATAACCTAAAGACTCTCTTGGGTATTCCACAAACTTGCATATGATGGATCTACTATCCAAATTATCTCCTACTATCCATCTCATGTATGTAGCGGATCCTAAACCTTGAGATTCTAGTAAAAGGGTGCTTTATCATACCACATCTTATGCGATGTCTTTGGCACCAACATTGAAGGTACTACGCTTAGTAACTTTGTTGTTATCTATAAGGCATATCCTTAAAAAGATATAGGCATATCAAAGAAGCTCATCATAGAGCGTACCATGTCCAAAAGGATATAATATCTTTTCTCAGCTACTCCATTATGCTAGGGTATGTTAAGTGGAGTCCATTGAGAGAGAATTCCATTCTTTTTTAGATAATTTAAGAATTTGATACTTAAGTATTATTCTCCCCAATCCAATCGAAGAGCTTTAATACTTAGTTTATGTTGCTTTTCTACTTCATTCCTATACACTTTGAACTTTTCAAAGGCTTTGGACTTGTACTTCATAAGATACACATGTCCGTGCTAACTATAATCATCAGTGAAGGTGATGAAGTAAGAATAAACTCCTTTCCCACTAACTCTTAGTGGTCCACAAACATCCATATAGATCAAATCCAAAGGATTTATGAAGCACTCCATTTGTCCTGCAAAATGAGCTTTGGTCATTTTTTCCTTTAAACAAGATTCACAAGTAGAAATGTCCTCTATGCCACTAACTTTTAGTGCTTTGAGAGCTTTCATCTTGTTCATCCTATTTTTAGAGATATACCCAAGTCTTACATGTTACAACATAGCATATTCTTAGATATCTAATTTTCTTACTTCATTGAAAGTGCATCAGTGATGGTTGAGAATCTAAAAAATGTATAATCCTTTGTTAAGTGTAACATAAGCAACTAATGAACCCATTCTTTAATGCCTTCAATCTCCTATTTGATATTAAAGGATCAAATCCTTCGCTATTCAAAAATGAAAAATTGAAATAATGTTCTCAATAATATATAATATATCATAACAAAGGTCTAATACAAGTATAGTATTCCCTAAGTCTTATAATATGCCTTTAGCTTTGGACACAACTTTTGCTCCTTAGCCAAAGCGGTGGATCATATCCTCATCACTTAGTATTATTCTTCTTTCTATTCTTCTGTAACAACTTATAAAGAAATGAATCACATGTAATATCATATATCCATAAGAAAGAATTCATCCTAAATGCACCTTAATAAAGTACATGCCCTTCTTAAGGGTTGCATAGTATTCTTTGTAATACTGCTTCTAATGGCCTATCTCGCTGAAGTAGAAACAAAAAACATCAACTATTTCCTCTATAATGTTCTTGACTCCTCTAGATGGCTTTAATGATTATTTTCCATTAGAAGAAGAAACATTATTCATTTTACCTCCCTTTCAAGCACCCCTTAGGCCTATAGACGTGGAGGAAGAAATTAGTGTCAAAGGTTTACCCTTATCATGGTAATCTCCTTCTAGATAAACACTTTGATCAATAAAACTCGACAAGGATGTAAGGATCAAATCCTCATGGAGATCATTGTCCATCACTATGTCCAAATAGAAAACAATTCTCCATGCCCAATCATCTTTAGACCATAGTTGATGACACATGACTTCACATCTATCCTAGCTTAAAAAGCCTCCTTTGACAACTTGAACTTCTCATAGCTCATTTGCTTTATAACTCTTTATAAACTTTAACTGAGGTACCATTCATGTGTCCTTAAGACTTTTAAAGTTTGTAGATGCCATCATGAGACTAAGGGATAGGACGATCCTAAGCCCAATTTGTGAACTTTTCACGTATCTCTAGATCCACATTAATTCCAAAGGGATTATGAGTACCATGATATAAGGCCTATAACTATTTCTAGGAATTTAGAATGATTTTCAAGGTTAAGTTAATGATGGAAGCTTGGCCCCATAAGTTTATTGGTTTTTAAAGTAATGTTGAGTGGAAATTTAGCCATTATTAAGATTTCACAAATTCTTAAAGGCAAAAAAGAGAATATGAGCATGTGATTAAATATTGATACTGAAAATATGTTCATGGTCTTTCAAGCATGTTTTTCTCCCACTATTTTATCAAATTCTTCACCCTTAAAAAGAATTTGGAAAACCAAACTTCCTAGTGAGAATCAAGACCCAAAAGACTTGCAAGTGGACCCCCATTGACAAGTGCCATCCATGAGCAATCAAAGGTTAGGCAACTTTTGCTAATTGCATATCATGCAACTCTTGATATATTTTACCTCACTTTTCATATAAACCCACATTTATGTATGCCATGTATACTAATAAGTGTTAAATCCAACCTACCAAACTTTCTTTATCTCAAGACAGCCTCATGACATCCCCCGTTCACAAGTGCTAATGCATGAGGATTCTTAAGTCTAAGATGCATCTCATGTAAAGTACATGCTCACAACTTTTTTTCTGAGTGTGACCCCCATTTAAAAGTGCCATTACACTAATTTGGTAGCATCATCATGGCATACACTATTGGTAAAAGGCTTGGATTAATTAAAACTCTTTTAATTTATATCCATTTGGACTTAATATTTGAAAAACACTTACACATTCTAAGTAGAGGGTTTTTGCTTGCAAAGATCTCATTATTTTTATCTTCTTATTTAGGTTCTATATATCCTAATCATACATCTCATACATCAATAGGATATAGAAGCATAAATAAGTAAATAACCTAGCATGCTCCTAGGGTGGGATAACCATAACCCTAACCAAGTGATGCACTTAGAGCCATAGGTGCATCACTCAGTTAATTTTAAATGGGTTGATTAAGCTAAGCTATTATATGAGTGTATCCCATACATTCATGGGTCTTCATGCCTCCTTAGATCATTTTTGTTTCTTGCAACTTTACAAGAGAAAGAAAACCTCACTTCTAGTAATTCTACCCTTATAACTTTTACAAGATAGAACAACAAGCATGCAAGCCCCACTTAATACAACCCATTTCAACAACTTGTAACAAATAAAATCAATGTTAAAGGCTCATGATCATCCCCATTCATTCATTAGCCATTCAGCATTTAAATGAACAATAAATAAACCAAGAATTGATATTCAATTCCAACAATTAAGTGCTAATCGTATTAACAAATAATCAGTCATGCAAAAACAAGTATAACACTTATGCATCATATTTTTTCCACAATTGGAGATCAATTTTAACAAGTTTTAAAAGCAACCAAAAAGTATCCAACATAAGTTTGAGGCCTTGCTCAATATTTGTGCAACCAATGTGTGTGTTTCAAAACACGCTTAATCACTAAAGGAACCAAAGAAAAGGTTCAAAACCTATCCCAAACCTAACTAGGGGCTGCTGGCCGAGGCTTGCACACTATTGGGCAGTAGCTCTTGGGCATTGCCCAGCTGTAGGCTACCAAGTGTTAGCAGCTCCCCCGTTTTGGGGTTATGGCTGAGTTAAACCATTTTTGGCTTAATTTCTGTGCACCAAGAATTTTAGAAAAACTTCTAAACATCAAAACATACAGCATAGGTAAAAAATTTTAGATTAAAATACCTTTTAAAACTGAAATATCAAGTGCCCAAAGATGCTTGAAAAACAAGTTTAAGCAAGAACCACATTCTTCAAAAATCTCCAATTATGTCAAATCTTATTGGACCCAAAAATGACCAAAACAACTTAAGGCCATTCACAACATGAAATATCACAATATAACATCTACCAATGGTAAATAAAAATTTAAAATCAGAAAAAATGAATTAAAACATACCCATCACATGATTTAACATTTAAAGCACATAACAACACGATTTAATCTATCAACCAAGGAGCCTCAAAAAAAATCATCCATATACTCCAACCCATCATATGGATCAAGTACATGGTTATGAATACTATTTCTTCACAAGAACCAATCATCCAAACCAAGCAAAATCCAAATCCATACATAAATATAGCTCTGATACCACTTGAAGGCATATACAGTGCTAGAATCCAAATATTTTCAAAAAACATGAATGTAACTAGTCCACATACATCCCTAAGGATCAATACATGAATATGAATCATATTTAGTGAAGGTAAATACTTGGGAGAACATCTTGAGAAAATAGGCCTTAAGACTATGAGGAGTTGGCTTTAGGGTAAGTGGGAGATTATTGAAATAGAGCCTCGCAGCCAATTAGATTTTAGCATGTAATATTATTTCACTTATGACACAATCTTGATTGAATGATATTTTTATTAACTGGCCATCTTCATCATATGCTTATTTTACTTCACTGGTATTTGGTTGAAGCACCTAAATCATATAAGACTATGGGGTGTAGTCACACATATAATGGCAATCATGAAATAAGTCTCTACATTTGTGATTTTAAATATTCCAAGTCATTGAATCTTAAGAGAGGAACGAGTGACTACTTAATTGATCAACTTGACTCGATTAATTTAAGTATTAAATTAATCAAAATAATTTAAAGAGTTAAATTAGACCAATTAAATTAAGGAGTTAATTTAATTGGGGCTATGTAACAATTAATTGGTCAAGTTAACTTAGGAAATTATGTTAACACTAATTAACATAAAGAATTAAGTTACTTAAAAAATGAGAATTTGATTTTGGAGGGAAATCAAATGAAAGAGTCCCCCTGAATTTGAATTTAGAGTTAATTAGTATTTTATTTTATGAGATGAAATGCAAATGTTAATTAAATACAAATATACATGAAATTCAAATTCACAAGCAAGATGGCAAGTTGGCCACCTAGCATAGGAGGTTTGATGCCAGCTTGCATCCTCTGTCCTCTATAAATAGCCACATGGCCAACTATACTATGTGATAGTTAGCACATTCCTCATTTCATTCCAAAAATGTGATATTCATGTATTGATGATTCACACTAAATTCTCTTCTCTCCCTCTCACCTCCAAAAACACTTCTTATCACCTATTTCCTCACTTGTTCTAGCACAAGTTAGGTTTATCTTTTGCTTTCCTAAGGTGTGTGGGCTTTGTCATTAAAGGTCCTATCCTTGGAGGACTTAGAAATTGTTAAGTTGTATTTTTGTCATTTAATTCATATAATTTCCCTTTGTGATTGATAGTAAAAATGGTTAATTGTTGGATTTTAACTTTTATTTTATATTCTTTGAAGCAAATTGAATATTCGAGCTAAATACAGTTGAAAATTGAGTATTTGACATGCCTAGAGCAAAAATCGCATTTCCAAGGAGACGAGAAATGGAAAAAGGAAATAATTCGAGTGCGGATGTGTCTTGCTTCCCAAGACTTTATGTAATTTTAGTTAGGAAGCATTCAACTTCTTTTGACTATTGTACATTGTTGGGATATTTCAATTTATAACTAGGAGAATTTAAGTTTTCCTACTTTGTTAGGACTCTTATTAGTTTCTCAATTATATTAGGAGTAGTATGCTATTTATATGAAACGAGGAATCTTTCTTAGGAAGCTTTTTCATCTTTCATTTAGATATTTTATTTTCCAACATTTTTCTCTCAAACATGAGTTGCTAAACCTTTGTTTTGGCCTAAGGGATTATCGAAGTTTGAGTTCTTCAGTATTTGTGAGATCTAAATAATTTTATTCATATTTCTTATTTCTTGAGTATTTATTTATTTTCTATTTTCATTACAAATATTCAAGTTTATTGAATTTAGGGCCCAAATTTTATAGCTTAAAATATTTGTTCTATCAATTAGAACATTAAATTTATAATTGTTTAATTGTTCTAATACTTGTGGCAAATAACATAGTTATGTGTGGGGATATGCATGATTTATGTTATGTAGATAAATAATCTAGTCTAAATGAACTCTGCTTGTGTGTGTTTGTTGGCTAGGACTAGTTTTCTCTAGTTTTTAATGCTCTCAATAAATTAAATCCCAAGAACATTTCTTTAAGGTTGTTTATTGGCAAGAGAAATAACTAATGAGCTTCTCTTAGTTATCGACATAGTAAGAAGAGATTGATTATTAGGGGCTTCGAGTAACTATAACCAGTCTATTCAAGAAAAGAGTAACTTATCTCAACATCAATAATAACATCTGTGAACCAAATTGAGATTTTACCTTAGGCTTGATTTCATTTGCATTGATTTCTTATTTTATTTTTGATTTATTTTACTTTTAAAATTCTAGGTTTTCATTTTCATAATGATCCCCCCTTCTTTTCTATTTTATTTAGTGAACTTGAAAGAAATTAAATTTACCAATCATTGTTAAATACAACCCTACTTAGTGCTAATTAAAAATCATATTTTAGGAGTAGAAATTTATTTTTGTTAGTTTTGACACCCATCAAATTTTGGCACCATTACCGAGGATTAGTGTCAAATAATTTTGTTCTTTTTTATGCCTCAACTTCTTGTACAGGTGAACTTCAATATAGTCTTAAGATTTAGGTACAGGTGAACTTCAAAATGATCTTGAGATTGAGAAAACTGCATGTAGATTATGGAGGGAGACTAGAGTGCAATAAGAAAGCAAGTCACCCTCTTCTAATCTTGATCTTGTTACATCTAGCTTAATTAGTTATAGCGATTCAGAACAAGAGGAAACAATGACTCATGAAAGAACTTTAAAAGAGTTAGCTAAACTAGATTTGACTTAACAACCACTTTGCATTGAATATCCAAAGTTGGAAACACCTTTTAAGTTAAAATCTAGGTTGATCCATCTACTATCCATTTTCCACATTTTGGATAATGAAGATCCACATAAGCATTTAAAAGCACTTCATGTTGTGTGCGAGATTATGAAACCTCAAGAAGTATCTGAAGAGCAAGTCCAATTGCAAGCTTTTTCATTTCCTTCGCAAATAAAGCTAAGGATTGGTTGTTTTATCTACCCCTTAGCTCCATTACTACATGGACAGAAATGGCAAGATTATTTCTAGAAAAAATTTTCCCTGCTTTACATACTGCTAGTATTAGAAAAGGGATCAACGAGATAAGATGGAGAGATGCAGAGAGTCTTCACGAATATTAGGAAACATTTAAATAACTTTGCGCAAGTTGCCCACAACATGGTATTACTGAGTGACTTCTCATTCAATACTTTTATGAAGTACTTTTATCGATGAAAATGATGATGATAGACGCAACATGTTAAGTAGCCATAGGGAACAAAACTCCAAGCAAAGCTAGAGAATTAGTTTCTACAATAGCCACCAACTCCCAACAATTTGGATACTCTTGGGACCCTCCTAAAAAGGTTAATGAGGTAAGTAACCCATCTCTTAAGCATCAGATTTCCACTTTAACTTCTCTTGTTCCGCAATTGGTTATAGGAAATACATAACAATCAAAGCTTGTGAAATTTATACTAGCATTGGTCATCCTATGAATATATGTTCTATGCTCCAAAAGGACTAATGTGAACAAGTTAATTTAGTGAGAGAATTTCTTGGACCACTGCAAAGAAAGTTTGATCTCTACTCAAACACCTACAACTAGGATGATTGGATCATCTGAATTTCAATTACAAAGGGAGATCACAAAACTGCTAATACTTTCAACAAAAATTGCTTTTCCACTACAACCATCCTCTTTAAATATAATGTGTCTCTTGAAGAGATTGTTAAATCGCTTGCAACTAACACTCGGCAATTTCAATAGAAAACATGAATATGCATTCAAATCTTGGAACACTAAATCAGTTAGCTAGCCACCTCAATACGTAAGATAGAATATGAAGAAAAAACTACCCTATCTCACAGTTACCAATCATAAACAAAATATTAGTGCGATTATTTTGAGAATGGTAAGGAGCTACAGCATCGAGCAAAACGACATGGGAAGATACTATTGTGGAAAACAATAGAGAGAAAAATTGTTATACCTAAGGATTTGGTTGAACATTAGCATGAACCTAACACTAAGGTGATAAAATCATTAGTTGTATACCCTTCCTTTCCTAAAAGGATTGCCAAATCCAAAAGGCATGAAGAGAAAAAGAAGATTCTAGAAACTTTCCACAAGGTCAAGGTAAATATCCCATTACTTGATGCAATCAAGCAAATACCTTGATATGCTAAATTTCTCAAGGAATTATGCACAAAAAAAAATTTAAAGGGTAATGAAAGAATAAGTGTAGGGGAAAATATCTCTGTAATGATACAAAAGAAATTAACCCCTAAATGCAAAGACACAAGTATGTTTACTATCCCCTGCAAAATTGGCAATGTTGAAATTGAAAAGGCCATGTGCGATCTTAGTGCTTTAATTACTATCATGCCATTTTCCATCTACTCTTTCTTGAATATTGGTCCTTTGAAAGAAATAGGAGTAGTTATTCAACTTGTTAATAGGTCTGTCGTATATTCCGAGGGAAATCCCAGAGGATGTGTTAGTACAAGTTAACGAATTGATTTTTTCTACTAATTTTTATGTACTTAACATGTCTGAAGAGAACTCTCCTAATTCATCCCAAATATCAATGGGAAGGCCTTTCCTTAGAATCTCTAGGATGAAAATCGATGTGCATGATGGTACACTCACTATGGAGTTTGATGCTAATGTGATTAAATTCAAATCTATTATGCTATGAAATATCCTAGTAATGAGTCTTGTGTTTTAGTTGTGGATATTATTGATACTTTGATTCATGAAACTTTTGATTTGAATGATGGTGATAATTTTGTGACATGAGGAATAGCTACGTCCAGCCAAAGATGTTAACGAAAGGTGCTTTTTGGGAGGCAACCCAAACTTTCAATTTGTTGTTCATTTTTTCTAAAAAAAAAAAAAGCTCATTTTTTTAGCGTATTTAATTAGCTTTATTTTTTAGGATGCAAGAGATGTTTTAATTAGCATGTGGACACTAATAATTTAGATAGAAAATATTTTAAATCTACCGTGCCCACATTGTGTTCAAAAACCTCTTCTGGCATGTTGGGATTAGTTGACAAAAAAGCTCTTCAATCTATCCGTGCCTATGCCTTGTTCAAGGACCTCTTATAGCACCATTTGAACTATTTAACAGAAAAGCTCTTCAATTTACACATGTCCATATCCTGTTTCATCACTTCTTCTGCCATATATTTCATATTTACTTATATATATTAGTTTATTTTGTTATTATTTTTATTATGAGTACTATTAATATTATTGTCATTAAGAGAGAGAGAGAGAGACTCAAAATCTAAGTCCAATTTTGACTCTTACCCTAATCCCTCATCTCCATTCTCAACAAAACATCTGCACTACCACCAACCATTTTCCCTCACCACCAACAAAATTGTTGTCGCCATTTTCTCTCATTACTATCATCACTACCATTGCCATCAAAGCCATAAGGGCCTCATCTCCTCAGGGGAGTCCCTTTTCCACTTTTCTTAAGCTTTTAAATTCTTATTTTGAAAAATTGAGGCCAATGTTTTATCTTAAGTATGGGGGAGGAAAATTTGGATTTATGATTCATTTTACTTCAAACATGCATGAAATGCCTCTTTATTCTTCTTATTTGTTTCCAAAGTGTGCTTTAGTTCTTAATTTGTTAATTTTTTCTTGTTAACCTTTTGCCTCTTTTTGATGCTCATACTTGAGGTAGCACTTAAATAATTGGGTTGAATTATGACATATTGTAAGAATGGTATGAGTAGTTGAGTTTTTGTTTATTGTACTTTGACTTGTTACCTTATTAGTTGATTTGGATGAAAAATGTATAAGGAAATTAATGCATATCACCCCTAATAATTGTCATGCATAATGGGCTAACTTTTCTAGAACATGCTTGATAAGCATATTTGGGCTGAATGGTTAAGTTAAATGCACTAAGACAATGAAGGTGACTAGGTTTAACTATTTAACCCCCCTGCATAAGAAAAAAAGAAGGTTGATTACTCTGTTAATCACTAAAATAAAGTGATTATGAGTAGGGATAATAACCATCTAGGTTTGTGACCGACTGAGTAACTAGGTGCATTCATCGCCAATATTTGTATTCACATAAAAAGGTCAGATGACATTCTAAACAAATTGTGGCCAGCTAAGTAATTAAGTGCATTGATCACTAATGTTTGTATTCATATAAAAAGGTTGGTCCACGCACTGAATTTAATGCAAAAAAAAAATAAAATAAAAAAAGGAGTTCAAATAAGGTTCTTCCTTTCATCCTTTATGTTTCCATACATTCGACTTGCTATTTCTCACTAAATATGTGATATCATTGCATGTTTTTGATAGTTGACCTTCTATGTCTTGACTTGATCAAATGAGCTCAATGAAAAAGTGCTCAATTCCTTTTACATTTCAAGTTCGAAGAGATTGCTAGGGTGACAAGTCATTTGTGTGATTTATAAGGGTTATTTTTATGAACTGCATGTTATTACTTATATCTTGATTCAACCCTGTAAAATCTAATAATTTGAACTATATTAGCGACAAGCCAAGAAATAGGTGGAAAGGATTGTGAGAAAGGTTGATAAATTAGGGCTATTGTATGCCTAAGGACAAGCATTGTCTAAGTGTGGGGGAATTTGTTAAGTTGTATTTTTTTCATTTAATTCATATAATTTCCCCTTATGATTAATAGCAAAAATTCTTAATTGTTGGATTTTAACTTTTATTTTATACTTTGTGAAGAAAATTGAAAATTCAAGCTAAATGTAACTAAAAATCGAGTATTTGACATGCTTGGAGTAAAAATTGCACTCATGAGGAGATGAGAAATGGAAAAAGGAAATAATTCGAGTGCGGACATGTCTTGCTTCCCAAAACTTTATGCAATTTTAATTAGGAAACATTCAACTTCTTTTGGCAATGATACATTTTTGGGATATTTCAATTTATAATTAGGATAATTTAAGCTGGTAGTACTCTTATTAGTTTTCCAATTGCATTAGGAGTAGTATGTTATTTGTATGAAATTAGAAATTTTTCATAGGAAGCTTTTTCATCTTTCATTCAAATATTTTATTTTCCTACATTTTTTTCTCAAACATGAACTGCTAAACTCTCGTTTTAGTCCAAGGGATTATCAAAGTTTGGATTCTTCAATATTTGTGAGATCTAAATAATTTTTTTTCGTATTTTTTATTTCTTGAGTATTTATTTATTTTTTGTTTTCATTACGAATATTCAGATTTATTGAATTTAGGACCCAAATTTGATAGCTTAGAATATTTGTTCTATCAATTAGAATATTAAATCCGTAATTATTTAATTGTTCTAATATGTGTGGGAAATAACATAGTTATGTGTGGGGATATGCATGATTTATGTTATGGGGATAAATAATCTAGTTTAAATGAAGCCTACTTGTGTGTATTTGTTGGCTAAGGCTAATTTTCTCTAGTTTTTAATGCTCTTGATAAATCCTAGGAGCATTTCTTTAGGATTGTTTATTAGTAAGAAAAATAACTAACAAACTTCTCTTAGTTTTCGAGATTGTAAGGAGAGATTAGTTATTAGGACATTCAAGTAACTACAACTAGTCTATTCAAGAAAAGAGAAATTTATCTTTGCATCAATGATCAAATCTATGAACCAAACTAAGATTTTACCTTGGGTTAAATTTCATTATTATTGATTTCTTATTTTATTTGTGATTTATTTTACTTTTAAATTCTAGGTTTTCATTTTCATAAAAATCCCCCATTCTTTTCTATTTTATTTAGAAAAATTCCAAGAAATAAAATTTACCAATTCCTGCTGAATAAGACCTTACTCATTACCAATTACAAATCATATTTTAGGAGTGAGAATTTAATTTTGTTGGTTTCGACACCCATTGAAATTCCTTGGGAAATCATTATTGTGTACCCGTTTTGGGAGTAGATTTGAAGGAGCAAAGAGTTTCTAATTGGAGTGAAATTTTGGCAGCTATTGCCTAAATTTGTGATGGAGTAGCCTGCTAAATTTTCTAATTTTTGGAGTTCAAGAAGGTGTCCAACTGTTGGCATCTTCTGCTGCATGTAGATCTTCCATTAAAGTGTTCATTGGAGTGATCTTCTCTTTTCCTTTGTGTTGATCTACAATGGTATTTTTTCTGCACGTAAATCCTTATTTTGGGGATGAATATGATCCTTGGAGTGGAGTAGTTTGGTTATATTTTTCCTACTTTTGGTTTTATATATTGGATCCTAATCCTACTCCTAAGTTCAATAGTCTAGTCAATCGGTAGAAATTTCTTACATTTTCTAATAATAATTATTCCATGCATTGTTACACAAAGTTAGGATTTTGATTACATTAACTAGCTTAATTAACAATGGTTAAGTTTTGTTTTAACAAATCCGAATCCACATGTCACTTTATATCTAAATTATATTTAATTATTCCAATATAATGTCATAATGTAATCCAATTAACTCTGATTTACATAAGAACTAATTCAACAATTTACTCAAATTAATTTAGGAAACATTTAATCATTCAAATGAAATTTTACCAAATTAAACAAAATTCAGAGCCAATCCACGATCTGAGATTGGCATGCATGTGCTCAACTCGTTGCCTTAAAAGAGCTGCTTGGGAGTTGTTGGACTATAGCTAGGCACTGTTGTGCGCCACTATCAAAACTAGAATCTAGCCACACCAAAACTCACACTTCATTGTGTACTTCAAAACCCCCAAGTCAATTTTGAGTTTCACCACTGAATTGCCACCCAATTTGGCTCAAAACCTTACTATTTTGCCGCTAGCTATCGCTACTCATTTTTCTCAATTCCTTCACTAAGTCCATAATTTCCACCTCCTAACCATACCTAATAGTCACTAGAACTATTGCAACCATTACCTTTGTCGTCACTCCATCTTATTTTTGGCATTTCATCGACCTATTTTGAGTGATTTAGGTATGGTTATGATCGCTGTAACAAGAGGGTGCTAAAGGTTAAGTTAGTTTAGGTTTTTTGGCATTGTCAAAAGAAAATCAATCGTGAAAAGGGATGGTTTTGCATATAAAAATCTAAAGAAATATGGTGAGTTTTTTGCTATTTATGAGGCAATGTTCAAAATTATAAATTAACCCCAAACCTTAATTTTAGCTTTAAGTTTGTTTAGTGCCTTGGATTGACCCATTTTATTTACAAATTAGCCCTAAGAATTTTCAATTTTTTCTAATTAAGTCCTTATCTACTTTACTCTTAGTCCCCTGAGTTCTTAATATTAACCAAAAACCCCCAAAATCTTTACAAAACAACATATTTTTATTCTTTTACTAATTATTATCATTTTTCTTAGTCCAAGTCATGAATTTTATATTCTTTGAGAAATTTTGGGGTGTTACATACAGTACCCCTTGGAGTTGTCTAGGCTCACAGTAGGGAGTTTTACCCTTTCAAAATATTAGATTACATTCCGTAGCATGCATAGATTGCTAATTGCTTTTTCTATTTCATCGGGAGCTTAGAATTTTATCGTTACATAGTAGGTTGACACTACACTCAAAAAAGGTTCAAAGTAGGCCTCTGAAGAATAATGTTGTAAGAAAATAGGGTCTTGACTACTAAAAACTTCACTATTTTCATCACCTTTTATGGATGAGTGCCTAAGAAAAGAGCAAGAGAGATTTCTGTAAGTGCTCCTATAGTCTCATTAGTGAATACCACTAAGAAAATGTTAATTTTCTATAATTGGGTGTCATCTATACCATGGTGGAGGCAGGCATCATGAAAAATGATATATATTGAGCTCCTACTATCCACCAAGATTTTCTTGACCTAGAAGTCAATAAAGGATGCTAAGATCACAAGTGCATCTTATGTCTTTCTTGCAGCATCTCCATATCCTCTTCCTAAAAGATAATGTTGGGAAATGGATGGCGTATTTCATACACACCTAGAGTTGGCTCCATAATGTAAGCTTATGACAGTCTAGCTACTCTTGGGAGCAACTTCCTCACATTAGTGGAGTCACTTGTTGTTGATCCTCTTAACATTACTAAGATGATGCAAGTAGTGGGCAAGTTGTTAGTCTTATGCTGGCAATGCCATTCCATGGACTCCAACTGTTCATCAAGAAAATGCATGCGATCTTTGTCATTTCCTAATCCATACCACTTTTTAGGATTACCTACCTCTAGGCCACATGCTCATTTAGGTACCAACACTAGGTCAACTTCTTTATCTCGTCTTTTAGATTCTAAAACTCCTTATTACTATGTCCTTAGTTATGGTGGAAATGATACTATTTCTTGAACTTTTGCCTCTTAGAGTTGTTTGCCATTTTTGGGGGTATTGGATTAGGCCTTGCTATTTGACAACAACTAGTAAACCCACCCTTGAGGTAATTAGGGGAATGTATCTGGAGAAGATTTAGTAGAATTGCACTTGTAATTCTCTGACTTTTGTTGGTGTTGCTTCCTTCTTCCCACACTTATGCTTATTAACCTCCAGTGGAGCCATTACTTTCTTTATCCAAATATATTTCTTTGGATGGATGAGGAGTTCCTCTAAGGTAGTGTGCGGCTTCCTAGCTTTGGATTCTCAAAATTTTTAGTGTTTTAGGTTTTGTTGAATAATGATGAGTAGGAACCTTTAGCTATATAAGTGATCTCATGAATCGCTTAGACAAACTAGTTGTTTAGTCTCTCAAGATTTCTCCATCTTTTTACTAGATGATAAATAGGTAAACCATCATCCTAGGGCATTTATGATTTGTAGAGAAGTTATGAAGCAAATATTGTGCTAGTTGTTCCCAAGTGGTTATGGACTCAACAACATCTCATCAAATCATGTTAGAGCATGCTTGGTAAGTGTGGTATGGCATACATACGTAAGTAGATTTCCTTATGTTATAGAGCCCAATTTGATCCAAAAGTTGTCTTGGTGCTTCTGAAGAACACTTGTGTCATTAAACTATAGAAGGTTGGTGATGTTCATGCCATGAGAAAGAGACTCAATGACTAGGTAAAAGGGGTTGCATCTTAGGAAAGTGACAGCAATAGAAAGGTATTTTGCACTTGTTAAACACTAAGGGATAAAGGAGTAAGTTAGAACTTTAGTTGCATGATTGCAATTGATCTGCTCAGAGAGAAAAATGTAAATAAACTTTGTTAAGATGGCAAAGGGCCAATACTTTATTCTTCATTCACATTGTGTTTTGTCCTCTTTGGAGATGATGACGCTTCCTAACTTTAGTGAGAGGTTAGGACTGCTTTAGTGGGTGGTATCTGTTGGCATAATGGGTCACTGTTATTGCTGAAGCTTGCGCAATGGTGTTCTCCACTACAGCTAGTAAGTGCTATGTCATGCCCCGGCCAAAGACTTGCAAAAAAGTGGGATGGTGGAGGTTAAAGGATCTCTTACAGACCTCTAAAAACTTGTACATATGTGTAGAAAGTTGTAGAACTTATTTAGAAAGTTCTAGTGTAAGCTTTTAGAAAACTCTAGAGTAGTTTTTTGAATATTTTGGTCTTAGGAAAATTCTGAAATTTTAATCTAGACTATAGGATTGAGTTGATCTCCACCATTAATTCAGGAGGAGGGTTGTATAAATAGGCTAGGAGTTCATTTGTAAAAAACTAAATAGGAAATAGAGGAAAAACATAGAAAGTAGAGAAGTAGAAGTGAAGTGTAAACAAGTAGTGTTCAAGTAATACAAAGCCTCTTTAAGTTTCTCTCAACTCTTTCTTGTGTTTAATGCTTGGTTAATTCACTTAGCACATACAACACTTGAGCACTTGCAAACAGGGTGAAGCAGACTTAGTTAACGTCGCAATGGCCGAACGAGGGGTAAAGTGCCGCTTGGCTATTTGTAAGGGACAAGTTGGTAACAATTAGCTCTATTGTCGAATAGTGCTACACATCTAGTAAGTTGTTCTCCATGTTCTCACGTCTTAGTGCCACTTGGACACTAACGTCTCCAGTTGTGGGCCTCATCTGTATCATTAACTTACCTTACTTTAAAAGGGAGTTTCCTCAGATGGTAACAAGATAATGTTACACAAAAATGGAGTTAAAATCCTTTTCAAAAATTAGTGTGATGTCTAGCTTTGCTCTTGGAACGAATTTGCTTAGAGTTAAAGCTCAAGTTTTGCAAATAATTACTTAGATATCTTTTTGACTTTGGCAATTGCTATTTATATCAATTGAGTCTTTCGTGGATTTCGACTCATTTAGGTTTGGGTGTCCTATCATGGTGGCCTTGATTTGTTGGGCTCATTGGCCTATTTCTTGTTTATTTATTTAGGCATTTTATTTATTTATTTATTTATTGGCCCCTAAGGTTTTATATTGCCAAATTAATATACCATATAGGATACTAGCATGTAATCAATGTGATGCATGAAGAGTAATTTTAATGCTAAAATAATTTATTTTACATTAATTTCATTTTTCTTCGTGTGATTAAAAAATAAATTATAACTCCGTTTAATATTTAAAGAAAAAATCTATTATTAATTAACATAATATAAATCTTTTGGTCGAAGAAAATTTAAAGAATTTGTAGATATCAAGAATTGCTAACACAAATTATATTGATAAGTTTATGCTACGGAAATCCATATATGATACTCTGAATGTTGCATAATTACAACAATAAAAAATCTTTTTAAACGTCTAAAATAAAGTACATACTTGGAGTTTCAAATTTAATATTTTAATATAAAACATTAACATTATATTTAATGTTTTGATTATAAATAACCTATTTTATGGATTTTAAATGTTAATGCAATAATTAAAATGTATTAGATTTTTTTGCATTAAAGGGTAATCAAATTGCCAATTTTCACTACAAACTGGCTTAAAAATTACTGTTAAAAACAAATTTGAACCAATTATCTCCTATTGTAGAAATTATAAGGGTTAGTTTGATTGGATTTTTAAGTTATTTTATAATTATTTATTATAAATAATTTATGTTATTTTTTATTATTATGGTATTATTTAATTGGTATGATAAATTATAAATGGTCGCAAATTAATGTATTATAAAAATTATATTTATAAACACAAAATTTAGATATTTATATGGATTTAAATATTTATATTATCCCAATCAAATAAATAATAAAATTTAATAAAAATACTAAATTTTTACCTTCTTATCTTGAGCAAATTGGTTCTAATGGACTTCTACCGTCGTAGACTCGTAGGACAACTCGTGAGGTGTACTATACAGAGTAACCCCATGGTCGGTTGGGTAAGAAATTGACAATTTCAGTATGGCGCACGCTCTTCTAACTCTTCGCCTTATATGCGCCAACAGCTAAGCCAAAGTCCAAAGGAAAAAACAGCTGTTTTCACAAACTACCCATCAGATAAACAGCCCCATATTAGATTTTCTGCGTTTCATCAGATTTTCTGCCGGATTACAGCCCATATTATTTCTTTCTTTTAGGTGGGTTTTGTTTAGTTATTATACTTAAAAAAGGGCGGTGCTGAAATGCAGACGGAAGCGAGAGTCGGGGTGGTGGTGGAAGGAGGGGGACTAAATACAACGTCGTCGGTGGTGGTGGAGCCGCGACGGCACAGGCAAATCGGGACCGTATCGCAGCTTCTCGCTGGCGGGGTCGCTGGAGCCGTGAGCAAGACTTGTACGGCTCCCCTGGCCCGCCTCACAATTCTTTTTCAGGTTTTTGTTTTATTTTCCTTTCTCCCCATTCACTCCTTTTTTCAAATTTAATTTCCTTTCAAGCTGTAAAAAAAATTAAAAAAATACAGTTTGTGCTTCTTCGGTTGTGTTCTTTTATATTTGGTGCTTCTATGTGTGCCGGTAAATGAGTATCTCGATTTTTTTATTTTTCTGGTGTGGAGAAATTACTTAATTAATGTGGCGGTGATGTTTGGCTGGTTGATTGCATTATATGTATGCGGATTTATTTGAAGTTCATGTTTAACCTGTTGCGCTTGTGTAACTTTGAACTGAATATACATTTTGATTGTAAGAATGTGCGGTACTTTCATATGTTTGAAAGATTTAAAGAAGCATTATGGGCCATATGGAAGCAGCCAAGCAGATAAACCAACATGGCTTTAAAATCATACCCAAGTTTCTCATGTAATAGGGTCATCAGCTCGTGCTGTTGACATTTTAATCGTGTCTTTTCTGTTTTTTTTTTTCTAAATTAGTTGAGACAGTTTTCAGCCAAGTTTCATAGTTCTTTAGAAAGACATTTTTGCTTCTGCTTAAATTGCTTGATTATTTTAAGTTAGTGTTTGGCATTGAGACATTGGGGAACACATGTTTATTAGTTTTGAATTGTAAAATATAGCAGATAACTCAGAAGTTAACCTGAGTTCATCTTTTAAATCTTCAAATTGATTTAAAATGTAGAGTTTCTATGCAATAGTTCTTGCTTCTGAGAGTACTGGAGAATTGTAAAGATAGATGCACATTCTTTTCAGTTTTTCAAGTTTTAGAATTCTTGTTAGGATTCCAGACATGGTAGCATAATACAATATGTTGGTTTGTTACCATCCTTTCAAGCTTAATGATATTAAGTGAAGTCAATTTAAGAGTTGCCCAAGCACAAAATTGTTTGAATAGTTTGCTGTAAACCAACTTGCCGAGATGGCGTGATTCTATGTCTAGGAATGAGTGTGATTCTCCTGACTGCAACTCAATGTATCCACTATTTTGCAGATGCCAAGCCTTGCATCTTATTAAATTGTCATTTGGAGGTAGTCCCCATAAACTTGCCACTAACAAATTCAGTTTCTATCATGAACTTATTGTACAATATGGTTTTACTCAACTGGTTTAGAATGGTTCATTGCTTCTTGTTCATCCTAATTTTTAAAAATAATATTAAGCTTAAAACTGCTGTGTCATGTTGGCGGTGTTCCAGTATGACTATGTACATTTAAATCTAATATGCACATAGCCCTTTTTGCCCCTTAAGAAATAGGTATTCTCCTGTGTGCGCATCTATACCACAAGCTAAGTTGAATAAATAGGATTTAGAACACATGTTTTTTTAATCATTTAAAAAGATATATATATATATATATATATTCTTTTCTTTCTTGAAACAAAACAAAATGGATAGTGGACACAAAGTGCATGCATAATGCTGCATCAGTAGTTAACAGAATTAATATCCCTTCTCATTTCTTCTCTATCAAATTGAATGAATATTCTATTATAAGACAGCGGAGTGCTCTTATATGCGGCCATGCCATTGTCTTCTCTCCTCCACATATCTTGTTTCTTTACTCTTTCTCTTAATCTTATTGTCCTATCGATCCCATCACTGCAGTCGCTTTTATTGTACTTCTCTTTCAATCACTGCAGCCGCTGCAATTAAGTCCTAACAGAAGTATGATACAAACCATCCTCATATTATCACCACCATCGACAAAATATGTTGTTTTATGCATAATGTTCTATGAAAGAGCGGACCAACGCATACCCATTGTCCTTACAGTAATATTACCAGGTTACTTTACCCGACATCCTCAAATTTGTATCAGTTTTTTAAGCTTAATTAATTATTAATTCGGTATTCATGGTTATTTATGGATAACATGAAGGTACTCAAGTTTGGAGGCTAGTGTTCTTGTTGTACTTTCTTTAGTTTAATCGAATGAGGCTAGCAGTAAGGGGAAGGTTGCATCCTTGGCAAAACAGCTGTTAGGGCTGTAGATGATAGGCAGGGTGTTGTGCTGGTCCATTGCAATAATGGTTGTACTGTGAATTCTGCTAAATGAATTGAAAATTAGGGGTAGATTTCTAGCATAAGGAATTGCTGCACACAGTAAATGGAAGGCGAAAAATCACATTAACTTGGTGCCTGAAACTCCCACTTTATTTATTGTTCATGTTCTAGTTCTTTTTCCAAATGCATGTTGATGACAGAACCAAAAATTTTATTTTAGTTATGTTTTTGGAAAGATAGTGTAGCGTATCAGAAGTCTAATACACTTCTTGGCAAAATAAAAGAATATTCCTACATTGCAAGCTAGAGATTAGCAATTAAAAGCTTGGTGTCTTATTGTAGCCCAGAGACACTGAAATGTATTAATCCCAAGGATTGAGAGGGCAATCTTTTTAAGTACTTGAGGGAATCCCTAAATTGAATATTCTCAGAACATTATGACTTTTAACAAACTATAGCCTACACTTCTTTATCTTACTTGTCAACAGCTACTTTTGTTACTGTTGTTAGCACATGATTCTGTTGATTAACATATTTTTTCTTTTGTAAGTACTTGGGGAAATCTATAAGTTGAACATTCTCAGAGAGATTATGATTTCTATTGAACTTTATCGTATGCTTTGTTATATGACTTGTCAACAGCTATGACACTGTAGTTAGCATCTTTTTCTGTTGATTAATCTATTCATGGCTCATTTAGGAAAAAAATTTTAACATTACTATTTTTCTGCATATGAAAGGAACTAAGGAAGAACAAAGCAGCTTATTTTCCAATGGAAACTGAATGTTCATTGAAAAGATGGGTGTTGAAATAAAGAAGCATTCTTGATTTCTGTGTAATTATATTGCCATCTCCTATCTTGGTCCTGAGATTTTGACTTGGACATTCTAAATTATACTCTAATCCAGCTATGCTGTAATTTTTCAGATAAGTTAAAATGTTAATTGGTGTTATAATCATTTCTATGCAACAGAACTCCTAGCCATTAGAATATTTTTGTTAAAATGATCCAATTTCGCCTCATTCTCTTCTAATAGACTGTGGAGGGACCGACTGAGGAGTTTTCTGTTCATGAGATCTTTGTGCCTTTATCTTTGAGATCTATCATAATCGTATAGACAATAGCAGTAGCTAGATTTCTGAGGGTTCATGAGATGTTTCTTGATGTCATTATGTGCATTTTCTTGGCAAAACCATATCCCCTTTGTTATCTGTGTATCTGCTGCACATGTTATTACAGAATTACTTCATTTTTGCAGGTTCAAGGAATGCACTCCAATGCATCTAGCTTAGGGAAGGCTAGTATATGGCGTGAAGCTTCAAGAATAGTTAGAGAAGAAGGAGTGAGGGCATTTTGGAAGGGGAATTTGGTTACAATTGCCCATCGTCTTCCCTATTCTTCGATCAGCTTTTATGCATTTGAGCGCTACAAGAATGTTGGTACAATTGTTCTGTAAAGAACTACTGTTTGAGTAACACTTTCATGTACCAACTGTTTTGTTTGAATGTTAAACTGACTGTACCTTTGCTTTTCTTGTCATAGCTGTTACAAGTTATCTTAGGAGTTGAAAGCCAAGGAGAGAATATCAGTGCAGACCTTTGCATACGACTTGTAGGTGGTGGTTTGGCTGGAGTAACTGCTGCTTCTGTTACATATCCCTTGGATCTCATGAGAACACGCCTTGCTGCACAGGTTAATAAACAGATGTAGTGTTTGCAAGGATATCTTCATGCTAATTGTAATATGTGTGTGTGTCTTGATTTAAATTTATTGTGTTGACTTCAATTTGTACATACTCATTTAGAATTCATCAATACTGTGAGATTGCTGCCGCTGTGGAACGTTGATTGTTTTGCTTGTGGAATAACAAAACTCTAATCACAATTTTCTAGATTGATAATGATCTCTCTCATATCTGCTGACCAAGTAATATTCATGCTTAATTTTGTAGATTTGTGTTCTAATACCTGTCTGTTTTTCTGACTTCTTATCTACTTGTGTTTGGGGAATTGGGACCTGGAAGTGGGGAAGGATTTCATAAAGCTTGGGCAAATGGGTTTAGAGCAGAGATCAAGTGGTTTAGGAGCTAACCCCTAGCTTGAGTAGATTCACTTATTGATCTATCAGTTCTTTCAGCACGTCTACCTAATGAAGGTGATTACTTTCTTATATCTGGATGTCCTCTGTTTCCCACTTTAGATCACTGGGAATTGGGGGAGGAGGAATTGGAAGAACATAAATACTAGAGGGATGTTAATGTTTGACTAAATAAAAGGACAACAGAAATCAATTCTGAGAACGAAAAGGAAGGACTGAAAATGCCAATAGAAAGCCTATCTTGCCTCATTGTTGTAATATAAAGGTCAGAGTTTTTGTTAAGCGCTTACTGGTTCCTTTTACTTCCTTTTCATGAGCATATTGGATAGCTATAATTCTGTCATTTTCTTGCTTTTCCTTTCTTCATCTCATGTCCTTCACTTGAGTGAAAATGTTGTTAGTCGACAACTCTATTGATAATCTGATTGAAACTTCTTTGTATGCAGACAAACATAATCTATTACAGAGGGATATGGCATGCCTTGCGTACCATTAGCAAGGAAGAAGGTGTTTTTGGTCTTTACAAAGGACTTGGTGCAACATTGTTGGTATGATTTTCACTTACATTGACTTCCATATATTTGGTTAATCTTGCTTTGTGTTTTCTTATTGATTCTGGGGCACTAATGCAGGGTGTTGGCCCAAATTTGGCTATTAGCTTCTCAGTATATGACACTGCAAGAACTTATTGGCATTTTCACAGGTCAGGTTCCGTGGAATAATGAATCTTCTTATTGATCTTTATAATACTATTTTAAACTAAAGTTTAATGGACGGGTTCATTTAAAGCTCAAGAGCTTACCTGCCTTTATTTCTTTACTGCAGACCTGAAGACTCAACTGTTTTGGTGAGCCTTGCATGTGGGAGCCTTTCAGGAATTGCTTCATCAACAGGTGAGTCATCTGGTTACAATATTTCCCATCTAAAGTTTGAAGTGCTATATTTTGGATTTTAACGCAAAAATTTCCAATTTGTAATAATGAAAAATTGGGATCAAGAAAGTAAATTGGAGGCATATTAGCAAGGAATTTATTCTTTTTTAAGTTGTAATGATTGTAAAGAGCTATTCTGTGTGCTTTTAAATGCCCTATTATTGCAAAATAGAGTACTTATGTTTTGAATTAGAACTAACTATACAAGAGATTGTGACCACCTCCTCTGGAATTTATTCCCTTTCAAGGTGGTCACAGTTTTTTATCTGAGTTTAATGTGTGCACCCACTTCCTGATTAGTCTGCCTTCCATTATTCCTTGTCATGTGCGCTGTTGTGTTTCTCCTAGTGCTTGTGATCTTTAAATAGAATATATTTTGATTTGATTAGCCTCTGATAATTCTACCCGAACATCATCGTTGAACAAAAAGAAAGAAATATGACAGAAACTGTTCCTGTTCATGATTCCTGTTTCTTCTATATGTGCTGTATGTCTAATTATTCCTTTTAACCATCCACAAGATTCAAGAATGTCTAAACATATCAAGTTGGGAATTGGAATATGGTATCAGCAGCTTCATCTTTAACTATATGTCAAGATTGTCTGATATGTAAAAATAATGGAGGATCTGAATGCCTTTAGCTGTCTTCAATGCTTTTGATGCAGAGAGGCAGATTGAGGATGCATGCTTCTCAGTAAGTGTCTAATCCGATTGACCCCTAGAGCCTGAGGTCCAGAGATGTTAATCTGGCAAATATGAGTAATTTTGTAAGAAGTTGAAAAATATTCTATTTGATTGCTATTCAGGAAAAAGCTTTATGTTTATTATAAGGATATCAGTTGGAAAAGGTTGATATTTGTGGATAACTTGGCTCTCCAAAATGCAGTTGGCTGCACAATTAGGTGGCTAATTTCAGGTGAGCCAAGTTTTGCAGTTGCCAAATTGTGAGAGGTGTCCTCTTTGAGGTATGCTTCTCAGTAAGGCTCTACAATTGCTCCCTGATTACAGTCGCATGTATAAGGTTCACTGGTGCATTTATGACTAACTTTTGTTCAGTTTCACATGGGCATAAAATGAATGGTTTGGCCGCCTAATGCCACCTTACCTGCCCCCAGAACAAATGACGTCGAAAATTGATACCTGTAAACACTAAAGAAATAGATGAAAATAACAAACAAAGAAGGCAGAAAACTGAAGAAAATGACTAGAATATCTTACAAGAAGTAGAACACAGTAAACCAAAAAAAGTGCCTCAGTTAACTAAAGTTCGAGGGACGACATCTGCATTGTGTGTCTCAATTTTATCATCATGAGGTGTCTAATTTTTATCTCTTGTTAAGAAAATTCTTACAATCTTATTGCTGAAAGTTCTTGGAAAGATGTTCTCATGAATATTTTGCAATCTTTGGTTTGCTCTTTCAAATTTTGATGTTGCTTCTAATTTAAATAAACATGGAGCAAAAGTAGATCTTTTGATACTAAGAAGTCATAAAACCTGGGGTAGTTTCTGTTGCACTGGGCCAAGTGATGTGACTTGTTACTGTGTTTTTGGCTTGTTCACATGTCAGAGTACTTGACTTGATATAGCTGAGCTTTTGTTCTGATTGGCATTGCAACTTTTGAGGTTTGAAGTTTAATATTGATTGCAATAATGCATTAGACTTATCGAGAGTAGGATTTTGATTTGATGTATTGGTATAACATAGTATTAGATAAATGTTTGTCAGTTTCACCCTTTAGGTTATGTGTGTTTAGGCTTGGTAATTTTCCTAAGGACAATATAGCAACCATGGATCATCTGTCATAACGGATCTTGTAAGTGTGAAGAATAAAAAGCAAGATAGATGTACCTGTTTTGAAGTGTAATGTTTTGTATTCTTGCAGTAGCATATCCCCTGGATCTTGTAAGGCGGAGAATGCAACTGGAAGGAGCTGGTGGAAGAGCTCGCGTTTACGAAACAGGTGTTTTTGGTACGTTCAGGCATATAATCAGAGCAGAAGGTGTGCGCGGTCTGTATAGAGGAATTCTTCCCGAATATTACAAGGTTGTGCCTAGTGTGGGTATTGTGTTCATGACCTACGAAAAGATGAAGCAGGTTCTATCAAGCATTCCTCAAAGTTGATCGCCAATAAAAGATAGAATGCATGGAAATGTTGGGGGAGGTAGTTTATTATTTACAAGGTTTGTTGGTACGAGTATGATACATTAACATACCGTGTTAAATTAGCAATTATTGATATTATCAATGTATAGATGTGGGGGGGCTGGGGCAAAAACACTCAAGTGTATCAAACATTATTACGAGTTGGTCGACTGCTATGCGAAACTTCATTCTTTTTTTTCCCTCAATAAAATGCACCCCACTTACTAGATTTTCATTGAGACGTAACACTGTGGGAAGAAGGCTCTTTGAGGTGAGCAATTATTAGGAGAAAGTGCTAATTTGCGTTTTTCTTTATTCTGTTAAATAACTCGATGAAAATTGAAACACATCCTGAAAAAGATTAAACTAAAATCAATTTATTACGATCCCCTCTCACTCTCTCCATCTTGTTTTCTCTCCTCTCTATTGTCTAATTTATCATATTTTCCTTCTCATTGACCACTCTGCCTGCAAAATTTTCTCCATTGGCACCCTTCATAAAGCGAAGAAAAATTAAGAAAAAAGAATTGAGATGAAGAAAATAAGTGAAGAAAAGGAAAAGAATCAAAGAGGGAAGAATTTGAATTAATTTTATATATAAAAAAAAGTCAGAATCATTCTTAAAAGCATCTCTCTTTTTAATATTCTGAAAAGTATTTAAAAATTACTGTTTTTTTAGCAAATGCGAGAATCCAAATCTACTACATATTTGGTAGGACAAAAATGGACATCAAGACTAATTTAATGCTTTTATTTTTGAAACAGTATTTTGTCACGTAGTCCCTCTTAAATATATTAATAATAATCACCTCCTCCAAATTTCAAATCTTACCCAGAGCATTTTAATTAGCAAAATGTAAGGATGGCTGGACTAAAGTCAAATTACAAAGTTCACCAAATCTTTTTGCTGACATCATTATTTTTGGTCCGAAAACCTAATGATAGGAAAATTTAGCAAAAACATCGTAAATTTAGGGGGAGGTTTTTATGATTATGAAAGATAAATAGTTGGAATTAATAATTTAAATTTTTAGGTAGGACCCTGTAATATGCTACAGGTGTCATACAATTTTAAAGGTTATATGATAAAATAGTATCATTCGGGCCCATTTGATACCCACTATTAGTTGATATAGTAGTGCCTAATGGGTGCTTGTGCTTTTAGATGTGCGCTACTATTTCCACGGGCTGACTTGCAAATTTGCTGATATCCGCATTGTAGATTATATTAGGCCCTATTTAAATATTGGTTCTTTAAGTATGACTAATTAGTAGCAGCCCAACTATTATCATGTCTGGGTGTGGAAAAGTCATTTGTGACCTTTTACTGCCATTCCAATTATGCTCTCAAAATCTCTGACTCAACGTCGATCTCGCAAAAGTGGGTTTCATTCCAATCTGCAAGCCCTAGTTCTCCCATCCTTGTGTTGCCCAACTATTCTCGCCCTAGTTCTCCCATCCTTGTGTTGCCCAACTATTCTCTTAGATCAGTTCATTTAACGAGTTCATGCAAGTACCCATTGTGAAAGAAATTTGATTTCGGCAGTGGTATAGTGAAATTTTGTGGTTTAGTAGTCAATT
>JACGDI010005296.1:988257-999162 GCA_014898725.1 Jacaranda copaia
AACATGGACCGCTTAAACAAACCAAAAGCTCTGCAGTTTATCATCAGCTAATGCGAACCAGCGACATTGCCAAAATTGCTTATTATTTTTAATCTCTTTCACTTTTCAAACCAATAAATTGCGTTTTGTACTATTTCTATGGAGTTCCATCAAGATGTTCTAATAGTCGCGGAGTTCATTTGCCTACGCTTGGCACTGGAAAAGCCCAAATCCATCTTCAAAAGCGCGTTTTTCTGCATCCCATTCTATTTGTTTTATTAATATCATGCAATCATGATATAATTGTGTCAAGTATTCTTTTGTTTTTAACAAATAAAATAAAGCAAAATTTAAACAACCCTTTTTAATCAAATACCTTAATTTTTTTTCTATTTATTTATTTAACGTATAATTTTACTTAATCTCTCCCATATTTTATGATAGTATTTACCTTTTTATTAATCAATTAAATTACAATAATGCTAAAATTTACCATTACGAATTGTTCTTAAAATTAACAGAAAAAAATTAAACCTCATTAAAAAAATTAAAAAATAATTAAAATATAAAAATTAAACAACACAATAATCCTCTTTCAAATATGTATTCAAAATTTATGTGTACGTATATATGCATGTATGTTACACACACATACTCATACATCTATATTCACTTTTTTCAAAAAAAAAATAATACACATATATAGATACATACTCCACCCACCCACCAAAATTCAACTACCAGCCATGGCTAGTGCTACTTGATTAGGTGGCCGGATGCGCCATGTATGGGTTGGTTGCTAGCCACCAACCTGGTCAAACGGCTGCTGGCCGTGGTCAGCCCGGCTACGACAGAGGAAGGGGAGCGAGGGGCGAGGAGCCTCATTGACTAGGCGTGGGAGAGGGAAGAAGAAGAAGATTTCTCTTCTTTTTATTTTGTTTCTGTTTTTTTTGTTTATTTTGTTGGTAGATAATATATAAATTTGATTAAACTATTATATATATATATATTTAAATTTTTTGTTCAAACAAAGAGTATTTTTAGAATAATAAAATTTTGAACAAAGGATATATCTGGAATTTCAAAGAGAACAATATGAAGAGTAAGTTTTATTTTTTTTTAAAATAAATATATCCTAAGGTAGATAAATATTCACTTACTTGTAAATCAACAGTAGTAAAGTATTTGCATGATAATAGATAAAAACAATATGTTAGGACTATAGAAAACCCCTTGAAAAGCATCTGTCTGTCCGTTCGATAGGTTTTAAATTTGAAAATCCTAACCACTCCACATTAAATATGTAAAATATGCGCACATTTCATTCTATTACTGGTCCACTACTTTTTAAAAAAAAATCTAATTAAACATAATTTGATAATTCAATTATAATTTAATAAAAGTTGATGTAAAAATTAATTCAATATGATGATAATTAAATATATTAATGAAAAATTAAAATACCAAAAAAAGTTCAATCATAGAAACATATAATGCATGACATATTATAATTCGATAATTATTTGGAGTGGAGTAAAGTGGAGGGGGTTCGTTCTGAATTTAACTCACTCGATCCTACATGAAATTTATATCAGAACTCAATTCACCCCTTAGGGAGTGGGTTCTGCAAGACGGATACCCTTGAGTAAGCCTAATTTGAGGTTCTAATGTTTGCAATGCAGCCACGCTACAGGACTCTGAAATAGTTATTTATCTCTATAGAAATATTTTGTACGTGACGTTTTAATATCAAAAATATGAAAGAAATTACAAACCTTTTTTTTTAAAGAAAAAAATTTTCGCAACAGAGGAATGGAGTGGGGGGGCCCGCATGGAATTTCAGGGCAAAGTGCATTTTTGCACATCAATGATCAAATATTCTACGGATCGGAATGGAATTCGGAAAGTCTACAAGAAATGCCCCCACTCCGTAAAGTGCATATTCGATAAGCATGGAACCTGTTAAAGAAGGAGACAAAAGGAGGACGCATCATATCAGCAAACTGAAGATCAGATCTGGCACAGCCTTGTTTCCTATGTTTAACCAACAGCCAGCTTAAACCCCACCGCAATACATTTTTTTATGTACTTATTAGAATGTCGTAACTCTTCAATTTGCAGTGTAGGGTGACGTGTGTAATTTGTAAAATGAGTTGAATCAACCCTACTTTTATAAAATTTGATTCCAACTCCTACAAAATTTGACGCAAGTTTAAACCCAAATTTTTTAATAAATCGAATTTGAATTCGGAATAGGTACTCTAGGGGTTTGCAAATTGACGCATATGCTACTATTTTTTTTATTTTAAATATTTATGTTTTATTAATAATAGTAAAAAAGACATAAATAATATTATCATATTTGATAAAATATATATTTTAATGCGTAATAAAAAATATTTATTGAAATAAAATAACCACAATATTATTAATTAATAATGCATACATAATGAACGTATTTTAAAGTCATATCTTAAGATATATTGTATAATAATAATGATGAAAAATAAAAATATTAGTTAACATAATTAAAAAATAAATTAATTAATCTTTTCACAAATAAGCTCCGATTTGAATTTTTTTTAAATTGAATTTAAGCTTAAATGTTAGTTTATAGTTTGTTTTGTTTCATTTTCAGACATCTTTTCAAATTTTTCGCTATTTGAAAATGAAAAATCATCAACTTTCATCCATTTTCACATGAAATATAGCTTATTTTTATTTTTAATTTTTTTAGACATAGTCTATCATCCTATTAGACAGCAACAAATTCAAATTTGATTTGACATAAAATGCTTACTATCAATTTAAAATTTTACACATACACATTCGACTAATTAATGAAAAGTTGCAAAAACTACTTTGCCTTTAGAAATCAGTCCCTATTTGAAATTTTTTAGTCTACTCTCCCCAAACATTCTTTTTATTTTGGAATCACTCTCCACTAATTATATAAGTACTAAAATACCCTCCACTTGATAACTAAATCGCAAAAAAAATGGGTACTTTTAACGTTGCTGAAATCAGATGAAATCACAAGCACGATTTCATCACATTCCTCTTTCTTCTTTTATTCTTTAATTTTCAGCAATGATCTCTCTCCCTCTCTCCATATTTCTCTCCATTTTCTTACTTTGTCTGAAGTTTTAGTTTAATGCTAGTGCCTATTTTAAGCACTCCAATCTCTTGTTGGATGTTTGAATGCTGCATTCCCCTCTTTTTCCCATCTTTCAGTAGTTGTTTTTCATTTTGCTCACATCCATCACAATCCAGAAGCTATTTTCTCATCAGCTACTAGGTCTGAATTTTTCCTAAAATATACTTGAACCTTTAGTTTGTATATGCTTTTTTTTAATGAATATGTAATTGATTGCATTTTTTTTTACACGTAAAGTTAGCTATTGTGTACAAAATTGAATAGTATTTAGAAATTCTATATTTTTATCCATACCCAATTTAAGGTAATTTATACTCCATTTTTCTATTTTAATTCTTATTAAGCTTTTTAAAGTTAAATAACACTTAACTATGTAAAGATTGAGTTAAGTTATAGTATGATTACTGTTGGGTATGTTGTCAACTCAACTTTTAGGTGTTCTATTCATAATGTGGTCTATTTGAAAGGTGTAAAGCATGTGTAGCCATTTTCTATTGTTCATTGTGAAAAATGTACCATTAATATATTTTAGTATTATATGCAAGTAAATTTGGTACAAAAAGACTCCGGTTTAGTATTTATATTGATGTTTGTAGTATCAAAACCTTAAATGCAAGTATACATGAAAATGTTCCTAGAAATTATTTGCATTCTTTCTCAATTTGTAGAAATATTAAGGAACAAGTTAGAATTATATTCTTGTTGCTCCCCACAATACTTTTATATGGCAATGCAGGAATTAAAATAAAAAAAATCAGGTTCCAACACTTACAAGCAATAAATAGAACCCCATTCCATGGCGATTATGATATGCCACAGTTTAATTGTAGCTTCAATTGAGTTGAAGCAATGTAATGGCACTTCAAACTAAGAATTATTTCATTTGTTTTCAATGAAGACCATGAAGTTCCATTTGAGGGGTCAAAACTCTCTTTGGTATTGGGATTGTCTCATGTGGAGCAACATGCTAATATAGGGCTAAAGATGAGGTAAGATAAATTTGATTGTTTATTTAAAAAAAAATAAAATTAGATGTTAATCATGTAGAAATTTTTAAAAAGTTAAAAGAATTAATGGATAGACACAATGATCAAGATACAAATGATTTGGCCAGGTTGTATATACTTTTTATTTTTAACTGTATTCTAGTCCAAATGAGCAATTATTACACATCTCAATTTGTTATTCCTTATGTCAATTATCTATCTTTTATTAGGTTGTATGCATGCGGGGACACTACATACAATTTTATAGTTGAAGATATGATTAATCATTTAGGGGGTGAAATAGGGAAAGCACAGTGGAAGAAATACTTGGATTGGTGTACAGTCGGCCTATTGTTGAGTAAATTTGAATTTATAAATCACAAATTGTTGTTATTTACTTTAGATAACTATAAGATTGCCTTTGTGAATGATTGGGGAAGCTTAAAGCTTTGTGTGCATGGCTATATTTTTTTTGTAGGTTGACAGCAAGATCTCCAAGAATTTAGCTAATGCAAAGGAAATGTTTAAGCTAATTAAAAGAGATAAGGTAAAAATTTATTATTTATGTTACAATACTACATAAGCTAGATATTTGGAAAAAATGTGTAAATTTCTTTTGTAACAAGTTGTGCCTATCTATCTATTTCTTGATGAGGAAAAAAACTTATTACTTTAATGCAAGTAATTATTTAGGTGCACATGATTGATAGTTGAAGTTTATATTCTTATTATACTAATAATTTTATGCTCTCTCTGCAAGTTCCTTCAGCATCGACTTATGATCTCCTAATATTTGAAGCTCAATTAAAGGAGAAAAATGAAGCACTAGACTCATTGAAACAAAGAATTGTAATGTTGGAGAGCAAAGCAAAGCAAGCTAATGAGGAAAAGAAGAATGAAGAGGACAAGAAAGAAGATGAAAAAGATGAAAAGTTGATAAGAACATAGAACAAGAAGAGGATAATAATGACGCTGCTGTTGGTGCTAGAGACTACTATGTGAAATTGCATTTGTTTAATGAGTTTGAAACTCTAGGTGATGGTAATGATGGTCATGTGGTCATGACGGTGATGGTGGGGTGGAAAACAAAGAGAAAGATGACAACCCTCGTGAAGAAAGAAGTAAAAGAAAGCATGATGCCACATATTCTATTTTTAGAGGCGTAAGAACAAAAGATAATAGGAGGAAAAAAAAGAAAAGGTGAAGACTTTATCACATCACCTCCCTCCACATCATTAAAGAGAATGAAAATTCATACTCCTAGAGGTTGTGTTAAGGTAGAAAGACCTCAAAGAAAAATATTGTAGAGGCAAGCCAAAGTACTGCTAAGTTGAGTGATAATATTGAAGAAGAGGCTTAAGGTACTAGAAAGGAAATGCCTGATACTGTAGAGGTGAGTTTAAATACTTTGGGATCTAATATTTAGTAATTTATCTCTTTGTATAAATACTGAAGTTATGTACAAGTAATACTGTATAAAGTTTTTTGAGTACTAAATTTATTGAGAAAGAATACTGCATGTTGTTGTTTTTAACGCTCTCATATGATGTTATTGTTATGTATGGAGATATAGGAGTAGAAGGTGTTGGAATCTACCTTAGTGAATTTTGAGCAAGACAAGATTTTAAAAGGCGCAATGACATACCTAATAGAGAATAAAATATTATTGATTTATTTTTGTCCCAAGATAATTTGGAATAATAGCAATTTACTACTTAGTCTCCTTTTTATATTAAACTTTAATGATCTCTTAATGGATAATCTTGAATTGTTTTGTAGTGTCATTATTTGGGATGGATCAGGACACTTCATCAAATGAGATGTTTAGTGTGATCTATTATTTAGGAAGGAGTTGAAATAAGATCTGATTGATTGTTATTTGCTAATATTGTGTAGCAACTCTTTCTAGGCATCTTCTAGACATGGAATGTGGTATTTGTCTATCGTGTTTTAGTAAATAATTTATAAAATATGTAATACGCTATGTGGTAAAGATGAGTAGTAATACCAATAAAAATTGGTAGACTGCAATATTGAACCAGTTGCAGATGCTAAACAAAAAACATACAATAAAACCACAATACCTAATGTTTTTTAGCAAATGAGTGTAAGTCCACAAAATATGCTTGAGCAACTTAATTTGGATCTGCTGGCTAGGTGTTTGTTTATTATTTTTCCAATTATTTAGAAGTTTCATTAGCTTAGCTTGGTTTTGATCTATAAAGAAGTTTACACAGATGAACTCTATGGGTCTTTATGTCAAATGTCAAAAGTGGCAACAAGAATTATGTAAGTTTGTTGTATTTTAAAAGTATTCATGTAAACAAGTTTTTTAAAAAATAATAAATGATATTATAATTACCTTTTGCATGGTAAATTTATAGCAGGATACCTCAAGCATTCATTGGAGTATGATATTGGAAACGGTGAACTCTAATATGCATACTACCACCAATATGTAGGTGATGTGGATTGTGGAGTTCATTACTATCTTTGGGGTAAATATTATGCAAGAAGCTAAAATTTTTTTTTGGACTATACGAACGTCCATTCCATTATTGCATATTAGACGCATATAGCTGCTATAATTTTGAGCTATGAGCATAGCTTGTTGCATTCTAACACAATATGAGGATAGCTTATTGCATTCTAATACCATACGAAGATTGTTTCTTGCATATGAGGTCAAGCTAGCTTAGTTGCTCAGGTAAGGGATTATGATCACAAGTAGTTGAGTTATGATGGTTAAACTAGATTAGTACATGGATGCTACATTTCAGCACTAGATACAAGTGATGTGGTATTATCTTAGCATTGTCAGTATACTTGACCAAATATAAAGTATTATATCTTTAAATAGTGGTATAAGTTGTAGCATGAGTGAACATAAGTGGTTAGATATGGGTATTTGTTGGTTTTTATTTGAATGAATTTAGTCTTTGTATATGAAATCCATATTTACATAAACAATATTATATAAAAAAAAAGGTACCAAGTGCATGGAAAAATGAGTACAAAAGCAAGTACTATAACACACCAAGTAAGTATAAAACAAGGTCAATTCAATACAACATTGCAAAGAACAATTATAAAAATCCACAAGAAAGATATATTTTTTTATCCATTTATGGTGTCATTCCTAGTACATAAGAGATTAGGTTGAACTTAACTAATTAAGCCCTTGCATGATTATCAAACCATGGTTTATTAGTCCTAGGATTGATATAGTCATGAGAGGTTCATTGATTTTTGATTGTAGTGTCGAAAGGATATATTTACCTCATATATCAATGGTTTGTACTAGTATGGATGAGAACACAAGTAGTTGGATTTGGGTGTTTGTATTCCCAACTATTTGGACACATACGTTTATGACCATTACTTGAAGAAAAGATAATTTTACTATATTAAAGGGTCTTATGTGTTGTTTCACCCATCAAATTGAGGTAAACTCAGCCAAAGGAAAAACAAGTATTAGACTACGCCAAGTAAGTATAGAACAAGGCCACTTTAGTACAATATTGGAAAGATCAAATATAAAAATCTAAAAAGATAGTATTTTTTCCTCCATGTACAGTATCATTCCAAGTATATAAGAGATTAGGTTGAATTTAACTAATTAAGCCCTTGCATGATTATCAAACCATGATTTATTAGTCATAGGATTTATCTAGTCATGATAGGTTTGTTGATATTTGATGGTGGTGTAAAAAAGAATACATTGACCTCATACATCAATGATTTATACTAGTATGGATGAGAACAAGTGGTGTACACTACAAATCATGAGATTTCACAATAAATATAGTACCAAACATTCCAAGAAAAATTCTACAAATATTGGTACATAATAATCCAAATAATCTAAATCTAACATGTCTTTCAAAAAGCAAAACTTAGCTATTACCATTGGTCTCTAAATATCATGCGATCTTTCTTTCATTGATTGTATCCCCATCATGCTTCCTCTTCTTGTAGATTAATAATAAAAAAAACAAGATATTAGTTACAGAGTAATGACAAGAAGATATACCAAGCATATATGTATAGTAAAATGGTAAGCAAATACGTCATCAAAGTTAAGTTAATCTAGCTAGTTGTAGCTTCTTTACATGTACGATGATTATGCTCCGATCTACCACATCATTTACTCATGATAACCCAAATATCAATTTGAGATGTAATTATCTGTTTCCTATGACCTGGTTGAGGTCTCACATCAGGGACATTAATGATTGGCCATTTCTCTACTTGGAATGTGTTTATGTTAAAAGTAGGAATTGGGTTAAGTACAAGTTTGTTGGCTTGTTGATACATATCAACATGATAATATTGGTTAGTAAAGTCATACATCAAAAGTGAATTAGACTCAATACAAGCACATGCATGCTTGCATGGCATTCTATAAACTTGTCATGCTCGACATGAACAACTCCAATTTTGCAAATTCACAATATAGGATTTGTTATTGATCAATGACCTCAAAGTTCCAACTACTAGGTTTCTCCACTTTTGTTATATGAGAGGCCATATAATTTACTACTAACTTCTTCTCCTACTTTGGGCATAATACTCCCATGAGTTTATTAGATTCTTCTCATTAATCATACATCATAACCATGATTTGTTTGTGGATAAGATCAACCATAGCTGCAACGAGCATAAATCGCAATAATTTCACCCAATTATTCTAAAATTCTACTTGATGTTGTTTATTACGCCCCATCTATCCCCAGTAAATAATGAACTTTCCCAACATTGGGGATCTGACTGCATGAAAAAGTCTCCAGCAAAAAGCATGGAATCTGCTATGCTGTTTATATATCGAATACTTTCTTATCTGATTGGAGTGTACGCAGCTTTAACCAATACCTAATGTTTTTTGTTGTGGAAGAGATACTTTCTCATTACCTGAAATCAAATTATATGATCATTACATTTTTTGAAATATTACTTGAACATTAAATTAGATCAAATCATAGTTTTGAATAAAATATAAAAAATCTTACTAGTTTTTTCAAGCTGTCCACCAAGTATCTCAAATAGTATGCATGATGGTTATCGAGAAACACCATGGGGATAGTTTTAATAAGCCCAACATGTTGGTTAGATAAGAAAGTGAACTTTCTAAACCCTGTCTAATGAAAAGAATCTAAAATGCTCCCCAATTTCACATTGAACTACTCTAAGTTAGTATCATTTTTGGCATCAACAACTATGTATTTCAATGTGAATAAATCACTATTGAGATCCTTAGTGACAGTATCCTTTATCCTTAATCTTAATATGAGTGCCATCTAACAAAATCAATGGTCTAATCCACTGAGAAAGCTAACCAGATAAGTTGTGAAATAGATAAATACACGGTGAAATTTCTAGATTGTAGGGTGAACCTCATAATCTACAATACTTTAAGGATTCGTTTTCCCTTCACATCCCTATAATACCACCTCAATTTATCAAAGGATCATTTTTTAGGTCCATGAATATCATGCACAGCTATTTACTTATCCAAACATGCTTTTTGGTATGTGATTTTTATGTCAAATTCTCTATGAATATCTTTCATCAACTTGATAGGTTGGTAACAGAGCTCTTCTCTCAAATTTTCTTTTACTACATTAGAAACCTTGGTAGAATTAGCTTTAGGATAATACCTCATATGTAGACCATCCTCATTACATGTATGTCCTAGGTTGCATTTTTGAGTGCTAAAGAGTTTGTTAGCTTAACGCCTTGCGACATATATTCTCCATTTGCATTTATTATCACTACAAATTGGTATAATCTTTTTGGAATCATTTTTCTTATATATGAAGGTCCTTCTAGTAGCAACAACATAGTTATTAAGTTTAATTATGAACTATTTAGAAACATTTGGTCCTTTCCATGGATATAATAACTCCAAGTATCTATTGTTTTATAATGCTAAATCATATTGTGATGCATTTGTTGAGGAAATATCTTTTTTGATTTCATTCTTAAATAGGTATTCATTGCAAAGACATAACATAGCCAAAAACATAATAATTGAGAATAAAGCGATACAGTATCAATATGTAAGTAATGAAATGAACAAATCTAGTATTGACATAAAAAAGATAAGTACTGAAATAATTAAATCCATTATTTAACATAGAAAAGCTCAGTACTAAAATAACCTAATCTAGTGTTTTACATAAAATAGCAAGTGCTAGAAAACAAGAAAATTCAGTATTCAGCATATAGTAGCTAAGTATTGAAATGAACAAATTTAGTATTTAACATAGAAAAGCTAAGTATTAAAAAATAAAAAATATAAAGCATTCAATTTAGAAGAGTTAAATAATGAAATGAACAAACCTAATACTTAACATAGAAGAGCTAAGTACTACAATACATAAATAAAATATTATGTAAAACAAAATGCATATAACTAATAATACAAAGAGGTACCACTTTTGACATAAAACGTTTGCTAAACAATAAATGCAATATAAAATTGAAGATATAAAGTATTTACTTATTGATATAGCTGCTTTACCTTTCTCGTCCACTAGGTTTCACTTTTTCAGACAATCATCATGTCCACTAAGATCATTCTTAAGCACAAATGTAGGCGAATCATGTCAAACACATCTTTATTAGCATTCAAAATTACCTACATTTTTTGATGGGGAGTAAGGTATTAATTGTGTGGAACCGAGGGTAAATTTCACACCATTTTTTTTCAAGTTGGAAATACAATTCTATTAGAGTCGTGCTTTCCAAAATGGATATAATATAGAGTTTTGCATTATACAT
>JACGDI010005296.1:999463-1131436 GCA_014898725.1 Jacaranda copaia
ACAAGGATGAGTTGTTAGGAAGAAATAGAAATGGGTTCAAGGATTACGAATAAATAAAAAAAAAACTAAATTAAGGACATTTTCTTCAATCTAGGTGGTTTAGGAGTAAACACAAAAATAAAACTTGAGATGGTGAGTTCAAACTAAGAAACTGATGGTGGGGACTGAATCTAAAATTTTAATTAACTTTTCAACTTTTGAAAATATTGAAAATAGAAATAAAAACATATCCAAATTGACCCTTACTTTTACAAGCTACTAGAGCTCGATCATGAGTTCAAAAAAGCTCAACTAATTTGCATTGATAATTATGGTATATATATACAAGAATAGGATGGGAATGGAATGGGCATTTTTAAATCTATTACCAAACCTATGATTGGCATAATTTAAGAATGCGAATCCTCATTCTCGTAGGAATTCCTATTCCCAAAAGTATGGGTTCAACCATTTCTTTCCTCCCCTAAAGATTTAGCTATTCCTATTTTGTTATGAGTGAAAATATCTTTATATTTGACAAAATTATCCTCTAATATTCAGTAAAAGAATTCTAAACTATCACAAAACCCTCCTATATATCTTCTTCATGGTATGTTCTGCTCTATAGGGATTTATCCCATACTCTTCAAACTCTAGTAAAAGAAAGCACCACATCTTTTATTTTTACCCAACAAAAAATTAATTTTACCTCCCAAAATATAAGTAAATTATAAACTTTGTCATATATTTTAATAAGATAAAAAAAATTAAAGATTGTATAAAAAAGAATTATAAGATATAAACAATTTATCAATAAAATATCTTATTTTAAGAATTTTATACAAATGGCTAATTGGGTGATTTAAAATATTTTCATTCAATTGCTACCTATGATTGCTACATATCAATCATTATTGGAATTAAGTAAGAAATAATGATTCCATTTCTTTCTCATTTCTCGTCATACCAAGTATAGGATAACTTATGCTGCTATCATTCATTTCTCACATTCATTCCATTCCTAAAGCCATGCCTTTTGCACCTAATTCTGTTCTTACATATCAATTGCCACCTTAAAAATTCATAAAATGCATAGCTATTACATATTGATAGAGTATTATATTTTAGAGGATAATTTTACTTTTTAGGAAAAAACTAACGAAAAATTCCCTTCACATTTTTCTATATAAAAAAAATCATCAAAATATCTTTCAATTCCAAATGTGCAATCAACTTTTCATTCCAAAAAACTCAATGGATAAGCTTTTGATTAAATTATTCCTAACGTCTAAGATAAGAAAGGTAACGGATTAGTTTTGTTTAATTTGAATTTTCTTCTTCAATTTGCTTAAATCATTTGCATTAACGATAATTTAAACTTTAATAAATTAAAATTCAAGGAAAATATTAATTTTTTATACAAATTACAGTAGAGATAACTTTACTTTTTAAAACAGAATAGAATAACCAAAAAAATTGAAACTTTTCAAATTCATAACTTAATTTGGTATTGTTTTTACTATAAATAAATATTGTTAAAAGAAAATTAATGTTTAAATATCAATAATTAAAAGTTGTTTAATGTAATAGGTTTAAGGATAATTTCATCTAAAAATAGAGTAAAAGTTAGTGATTTCACTTTCTAAAATAAAAAGTTGTTAGAATGAAATATTAAGAACAAAAATAATTTCATGAATTTTTTATATAAAAAAAAGTTATTTAACAAAATTTTTAGTACTTTTTCCTATTTTTATGTGTGGAATGTTTACATATCATTTTAGAAAAGAAATAATGATTTCAATATTAAATGTGATTGATGATGTTATTTTTTGGTGGGATGAATGACTTGGAGAAGTATAGATTTTGGTCGATTAGAGGGAAATTTCGCAACTGTTGCATAATGGGGGCACGGTTCCAATCCTGCTCCCAAACGAAAGCACGCCAAATTTGTCGAGGTGGCCCTTAGTTAAAATCCTCTAATGCCTAAGTCAGGTCAAGTATAATTAGAGGGTAAAGCAACAAAGTGAGGGTTAAAGTGTGTATGAAAACATACTTCAAATCTCTATAAGATGGGGGCATTAATAGTGAGGAACTTGGCTTATAAAAAGAGAAGTCAAAATAATCATATGCTCTCTATTGATCAGTGTGATTTGATGTGCCTGAGGGTCATTTTAGGATTTTTGACACATGTCAGATGACATGCTTTTGATCAACTAAAAATGTGGTAGTAGATCTTCCACATTTATGATAAGCTAACAATGCATTTAATGCATTCAAAATGTTAGTTTAATTGCATTTAACGTGGATGTGACAGGTTGAGTGCAATAGGGAATGCATTAAATGTAGCCACATTTATAAGACATGTACATCTCGATATCAGAAGACTAGTAAATTGAGTACGCCTCCTTACTAGTAGTCTTTATTTCTCTTGTGATGGCTATCACTCAAGTGAGGTCAATTTTCTTGTGTGGTCAACCTGAGTGGATATGGTTGATCATAAAAGTGCATATGAGCTAGGTCTATCCATCTTTGGGCAATTTAGGATGGCTAATTTAGTTGAGGTTAATTCACATCAACCTTACCCATATCATGATTCCTCACCACTTATTAGTGCAATTTGAGGTAAACCGTTGTTTGGACTAGGAGGTAGCTTTATTTCAAGTTAGTTAAACTCTATCTCACCCTGCGTTGAGCTCTTTTTTGTTTATCAACATGAAATGCTTGTGCATCAACCATTCCTTAGTAGCAATTTGAAATTTGAAAGTATTGCTAGGAGCATTATTAATTGGCCTAGAGAGTTGAGCGGGATCAAGTAACTGGTGCTTATGTAATAATTAGTCAGTATTTAGTCATTTTAGCTAGTTGGGTAACCTATGCTCTCATTGCTTTCCCATTTCTTACTTTTTGATAGTTGTTTTAGGTTAAGGTGTGCTATTTTTGCTTTCAATCAAGTCCTGTGATTTTGTTTGAGCTACTTTCCAATCCAGTATCTTTCTATTCAAGTAGTCAAGCTTTCTTCTTTTCAATTTTTCTAGTAAGTGTCGATCGTTCCTAACTTATTTTTCTATTCTTTCATGGCTTGGTAGTTATATTATTCTTTCACACACTTTAAGGTTATTATTCTCCTTTACTAAAGATGTTGGGAAATTTTGATGAGGAGAGGTTTGGGGTAAGTGACTCCAAGACCTTTAGGTTAGTAGATGGTTAAAACGATAATAGGGTGAGTATAAGTGGGCATTAACTAGTGATAGCCTAGGTTGGGAAGTTGATTTAAAAAAGGAACAATGCCATAGAATTGGGTCGAATAATTCGTCACAGAGGGAGAACAACTTGGGGAGGTGGGGGCAAGAGAAGTGATGTTTTCTATGGTGGTAGACAAAATGGGACCATCTAGACCTGTTAGTCAACCTCCCGTATTGAGGGGTAGATTTGTAACTTTTTGGTTGCTTGACCTTTGGCCAAGCTCCAAATCATTCTTCAAGTTTGTTTAACTTAACTCCTTATCTATTCTTTTTCTTTCTTATATAGCTTTGTCATTTTCATGGCCATTAATAATCAACTATCTTGCTTTGTTGATTGTCATAACCTATTTCATTATCTGATGTCTCAGAAGTTAAGGAGTTCTAAGGAGTTGAGTTTTTATTATTTATATGTTGACCTTACCAAAAATCCTCTTTACCCCTTTTTTTTCCCATGGTAAAGATTGAAAAGAGCAGTTCTTTAATGTTTGAGCTACAACTGGCAGGGCTTCAAAATTTTAAGGGGTTATTGAAGGTAAAAATCAACCTCCTAAGGAATAAAAATCCTTCCTAGAATAATAGTTTTATATGAAACCTCATGGAGATCAAGGAGATAGAGAGGTAGGCATTCATTAGGGAGGGAGTTTTGGTTTTGACAGGCCAATTGACCACCCCATCAAGGTGTCGTTGAACACCTGGAGGCAGTTTTTCATTTATTTTCCTACATTTTTTTTAATTCCTTTTCATTCCAAGTTTCTAATCTAACCACTTGGTCTATTTAGGTGATCGATCACTAATGTGGAACAAACATCAACTCATTATTGCAAAGTAGTGTAAAGGTAAGGCTCAACATGAGGTTTAAGTTGCTCGATAAGCAGCAATATTAATGATCACAATGACAGGGCATGATTTATCTTCAACCTCTCCACCTTAGGTCACTAGCATACTAACTCTACTACATGCCCCTTCAAATGAAAGAGATCCCAAGCTCTAGACCTCTACGAAGACACCTCTAGCAAATAAGGTGACCGAGGGAAAAAGAAAAAGCCATGGCATATAAGGACATCCAGTTACTCGATCGTGTGCTCAATATGTTTGATACTAAAAAATTTGATCTCCTAGTGCTACCTAACCCCCTTTTTGGTGAGCTCAGAGTTGCAAACTTAGCTTTAATGTTGGATACAGGGCTCTCGAGGGTCATGCTATTGAATGTTTTGAAAATTGGTCTATTCTTGAAAAACAATGAAGTAATGCTTAATATAGAGCCGCTCAAGGCTATAAAGGCATTTACATACCACTTGAAGATGGTAAGTTTTTTATAGTGTGCTACATGTTTTTTGTGATCATGATAACTTAATTTTTTTTTATCCTAAGTCGGATAATGGAGGCATATATTGTACTAATAGTTCCAACTTTTGTTCTTTGATCGAGTAGAGTGGCAATACAAGTATGAGAGATCAAAGGAAGAACATGTAGAGATCTCCAAGATGGAGCTAGAGTCAATGCAATCTTAGATTGACTAGTTGACCAAGCAGGTTAAGGAGAAAGAACATGAATTACTAACGGTTATTACTAATAAGAGTGTCCTCGAGAAAAGGATAAAGCAACTGCACCAACATATCAAATAGGCTATAGATGCAGGATACTCAAAGGTTACATATTCTATTAGGCGGTCATGAAATAGGAGTTTTGCAAACTGCTGCCTAAGATTTGTAAAGAGGTAGTTCAATAATTCATGTTAAACTTGGCTTTTTTGATTCCTATGCTGCCTTCGGCATGGATGACAACAAGAATAGGTTTAACAAGGCTGTTGAGTGACTAAAACTACCCAGATGAGCTCTCGATAGAGGTCGAGGTCATAATGCACCCAAACCTCCCTCTCATTGCCAAGGAATTTAAGTTTGCTTTCTTTTTTGCTCAAAACATTTTGAAGAAAATGGTTAATGTTGCTATTTTCTTCCTTCCTCCCCCATCATTTCTACTAAATAGAGATGAGCCTTCTCGACCAACTCCAGTATTTAATTTGGAGAAGAAATAGAAAGTCCAAGGACCTTAGGAGGTCATGGACATTGACATAGTGATTGACGATGAATTCAACCAAGCTATGAACAAAATTATGGTTGTGGTTTGGGTTGAAGGTGCTACTACTAATTTGTTTGAGGGCATTAGTCTAGTTAGGGTTTCTATTATTTTTACCTTAGATGATGAATGTGATTGATCAATTTCTACTTGTGTTGGTTGATTAAATTATTTCTATAATTGAAATCTTTTATTCCATTAAGAGATATTTTTATTTTTGTCGATGTTAATTCATTTTTGATTGATGATGCTTTCACTTATCTCTTTGAGTATTGCGTTATTTTATTTTTCTTCAACAACTCTCAAGTCAATTATAACATATAAAAGGTTAGCCAAGAACCAAATTTTCTGAGAAAGCAAAATCTTATTAGTTCGAGCACTTAATTAATGGTTAATTACTAATTGAACTTTAATATATATTTTGAGAAGTTTGAATCTCACACATTGAAAAATATTCTGGATCACCAATTGATTGTAAAATAGGCCATTTGTGGAACTAAGAAATCAAGATCTCATAAATCGTTAATGCAAATAGTTGCCTTAATTTGGTTAGAGTAATAAGTATGATTTTAAAAAGGTAATGTTATTTATGGTTGTGAAGTTTCAATCTTGTTACACATAAAATTTTTGAAAATTGATTGTGTTCCACAGCTATGGTAACTCATTACCACTCATGTTGCAATTCTATAAGTATTGTTCTTGCTAAGTTTAACAATTGTAAAAGGGCTTTCCTAGGTAATGTTGAGCTTATCGACATTCCTAGATATTTTAATTTTCTCAAGGATAAGGTTTGCAATTTAAAAGTTTCTAGGTTGGACTACTTTGTTGTAATGCTTCGCTATCAATGCTTTGCAGAGCTGCATCGATACATGTGCTTGCTGGCATTTTTCATTGACCATATCAAGGTTGAAAAGTCTTCCAGTGGTGTTTTTAACTGATGATAGCAAGTTGTGTGAAGCATTAGTTTTGCTAGCATTATGGTCTTCAATTTGTAGACCGAACTATTAAAGCTTTGTCAGGTCAGTATTCCTAGGGTCGTTTATAGGCTTAAAGAACTATTAGAAAGTCATCTGCCAATTTCCCCACACACCTTTGAGTTGCGTCTTGAGATGTTTAATAACTGTTTGATTAGTAACCTGGATTATCTATTAGACAATGGGTTCTTGATTGAAGTGAAATATTGCTTTATCCTCAGCTCTCACACAAGTCTACTATTTATTTTCTTTGGAATTAGGTTCTATTATCTAGTACAGTCATTTTCAAAAGGCCAAAACAACAAATAATATTTTTCCATAAAAAAAACTTAGACTACTATGTTGGTGATATTGGAATTGCTTTAACCTCATTTTATTTTGTGAAATACTCGATGGCTACTATCATAAGTTTTCTGTATCTTGATTTAGTAGGGAATGGGTTGTCAATGCGATGCCTCATTTGTTGAAAAGCTATGTAATGTTGACATTGACTAGGGTTAAAGCTAGCTGATGAGTAATGTTTGCACGGAACTGATAAGATGAGCATTTATTATTGGCTAGAATCTTTTTTGCAATATTTTATATGTTAGAGCTTGAGCCCCCCAATGATTCCCACAACTTCTAAAGTGATTTCTTTAAATACCTCAAAACTTTGGTTGGCTTTAAACATCTTAAGGGAGGTTCTGAGAAGGATTTCTTGTAGAGCTGCTTATACATATCTATCACAAATTTAGCTATTCGACCTATCACTCTCTACCTTATCATTTTGAAGTTTGCCTTCTTTAAGATGTTTTATGATCTTATCCTACCAACTAGGTTATGAGTCATTGATGTTTAAGATTTGCTTATTATCCTTAGTCATCTCAATGGTCATCTACTAAAAATTGGATGGTTCACTCTCGCATGCCTCTTGTGGAGTTGACAATTTGAGTAGTGCATCTTCTCTATCATCTTCCGACCGTAAAACCTAGTTGAGAGTGAACTTTTTAAACTACTAATGTAGCTATTTAACCTCTGCCAGATATTTAGTCATGATGAGCTCTTTTACTTCAAAATTACCCTTGAATTGTTTTATGACTAGTTGGGAATTTGTGACTACAATGAGGTACTCAACCCCCTATTCATTCCTAAAATTAGCGATTCACACTATGTTTCATTGTTAGTAATCAAGAAGTTAAGTTCTAAAGCAAAGTTGTAGTCTTGAACATTAAAGAGCGTAATGATATTCTTGCCGTGCCCTCAATTGATGTTAAAGAACCATCGATGTGGATTATCTAAAAGTGCTTGCAATGTCCCTCCACCATAGGGAGGCTGATGTGCTTAAAAAGAAAGTTAGCTAAGACTTGAGCTTTTATGGCTTTGCATGGCTGATAGCTGATGTCGAATTTGCCTAATTTTGAAATAAAGAGTAGCCCAAGGATCTAACTATAAAGCTACAGAAATTAGGCTAAATATAACTTGTCCATTCCTTAACCAAGGATCTAATCAAGCATTAAATAAGAATTTAATTGCAGAAAGTTACCTTGAATGCTTAGACCAAAGGTAGATCAAGGATGACACCAATGAACATTTCAAAGTGCCAATCCAAGCATAGCAAAATCAAGCCAACAACTGACCAACCAAATCAACTTCAAATTGGCTGAAACATTGCTGAGAGCTTCTCAACATACTTTAGAATTTCCAAGAAAAATTTTGGCCACATCCAAACCTGGCAAAGCCTTCAAATTTATCTCCAAAGTTGTTGGACAACAGTGGATCTTCAATAGCAAAAGCTCCCCAAATGTGAATCCTTTAATTGTATGAACCACACCCAAGGAGAGCTCAAATATATGTCTAATAAGCTAGAGAGCCAAAGGGAGAAGAAAAGAGAGGGCTGAAATATGGAGAGAATTTGGTGAGGAAGGTGTGAAACTTCAACAAATGAGTGAATCACACTTTTTTGGTGGGTAAAAAGAAATCTAGTAGCACATGCTCTCAATGGCTAGCCAACTCTCTCTATTTGTAAAGTGGATGGTGTGATGCAAGTTGGCATCACACCCTCCATGAGGTGGTTTTCCAACTTGGCAATCCACTTGCATGTGAAATTTGAATTTCACTTGCATTTGGATTTCATTTAAATCTACACATCATCTCATGAAATGTCTTCAAATTAATTCCAAATTAACCTCAAATGAACTCCTTGATTTGAATTTTCATCCAAAACTAATTTCTCACATTAATTAAATTAACTCTTTAATTTAATTAAGTTACTTAACTCTTTAAGTCAACTAACTTAATTTTTTAAGTTCGATGGTGTCAACTTAACTCTTTAAGTTAACTTGACTAATTAATTGTCTTATAACACCAATTAAATTAACTTATTAACTTAATTAGTTTAACTTAATTCCTTAAATTATTTGGCCTAATTTAATATTTAAATTAATCAAGCCAAAGTGACCTAAAAATTAGTTAATTAATTTCTCCATAAAAATCGTCTAGGTGAATTTTCTAACTCTTTAGAAAATTCCTTCCTTCAAATAGATTTTTTTTAGGCTTTTGTGTGTGATACATTAAGTTCTCCCATCCACTAAATGTGGGCTCACAACTATTGTGAAATTTTGAATATTGAAATATTCATATTAGTTTAAACTCCTTTAAACCATTAACTCTTTTAATTAATCTCTATTAATTGAAGAGTACTCAATCTCCATGATTGATGTCTAGCTTCAAGCCCATGGAGCCCAACTAATTGATCAAAATGAATATGCTCTTGGTGAACCATTCTAGCTCTACGCTTGCTATGTAAATACGATCTTTCTATCTCATATCTCTCAAAGAGGCCTAGGGTAAGATATTTTTTGGCTCCTCAATAGCGTCGATAACTATATTTCTATTCTCAATGTTTAATTCTTCTTTATGACCTCATCTTTGAAAAACTTCTTTTTCAAATTGTCATACTACCTTGCACAATGATTTCTTGGAATCAATCTTTATAGAATACATAGGAGATGCACTCGTCCTTTACAATGACAAGGAGATGGATCCCATCTTAGATCTCATAAACCTCTATGTCTAAGTAGCTCATGGCCAATCTCAACTTATATGACCCATTATGTGGTCAAGAAAGAGTCAAAGTATGAGGACCTAAACACAAGGTTACCATAGATCCTCAAGTCAAAGGACTAATTATTTACACTAGCGTAAGCAGGAGAACTTGGCATTACTAACTTACCACATTGGCTATCTAGTGGAATTTCTAAGCGGGTCTTCAATAAACTTATTCTCTAACAAACACCTACTAGCATATACCCATGTCTAACATGGATTGCTCATGAAACAGATCAATATACCATTCCTTGAATTTATTTATCGTTAGTATAAGTCTATCTGAATATTAGATATCTTATCTCATAAGATTCTATAACTTGAAATATTTTAAGATCATGATCATATAAGACTTCTTCTGCGCCAGTCGTAGTGTCTTGTTTGGAACTCTTCTAACTCATTGTGCCACCATTGAGGCAAAATATAAATCTAGAAGTGGATGATTTTAGGTTATCTACATTGGATTGAAAATTAAAACCCCAAAACCCCTTGAGTTTTAATTCTCCATTGTTGTATACCAAAAACAAATCCTTAGTTCTTTTCAAGTACTTAAGGATTGCTTTTATGGTGGTCCAGTGTTGTTCATCGGGGTTGGATTCTAAATGGCTCATAATGCTTAGAGTATGTGCTATATCCAACTTTGTACATTGAAAAATATGTACGGTGTTTGGGAAAGCTCCAACATCCTTTTTAATCTATATCTTTAGATCCGTCTTCTTAATATAAAGGATGTTTCTCCTAAATCTTTCATGGAGAATTGTATAGATAACCATGCTTTAGTACATTTTAACATTTCTCTCTCATTCCCAATGAGAAAAATGTCATCAACATAAAGCATAATAAATCATATACTACTCTCATTAGCCTTTCTATACACACATGGTTCGTACAAATTTTTGATAAAGCTAAATGATTTGACCATCTTATCAAAATGTATGTTCAAAATTTGGGATGCCTATCTAAGTCCATAAATGGACCTTTCGAGTTTGTAAACTTTTTGCTCACTCCATTTAGATGTAAAACCTTGTGGTTGCTCTATATAGATTTCTTCTTCAATGTTTCTATTGAGGAAAGTGGTCTTTACATCCATTTGCCATTCCAATAGTCATAATATACAACTATGGCAAGCATAATTTAAATAGACTTAGGCATAGCGATTGGTAAAAAGGTTTTCTCAAAATCAATACTGGATTTTTGAGTGTAACATTTTGCCATTAGTCATGCCTTGAAAGTGGTGACCTCTCTATCCACTTCTAGCTTTCACTTATAGATTCACTTGCAACCAGTGGGTATTATACCCTTCAGTGGATCTATCAAAGTCTGTACTTTGTTAGAGTACATGGAGTCAATTTCAAATTTCATGGCATCTAGTCGATGTTCCAAATCTATGTCCAATATAACTTCCTCATAGATATTTGAATTATTATCTAATTGGCTTGTCTTATGAAGGAATCCGAACTTTTCAAGTTGTTTCTTGATTCGGTCCAACTTTCTCAGAGGTTATGTGTTAGGCTCTTGATGTTTACTTGTTTTTACCATTTGTAGGATAGTTTGATCATCTTGAACTTCATCAAGTTCAACAACAACACTATTTCTATCTAATAGAAATTCTTTTTCCAAAAAAGGTGGCGTTCTTTGTAATAAACACCTTTTGTTTCGAAGGATCATAAAAGTATGAATAGAAAGATTCTCTTGGGTATTCCATAAACTTGCACAAGGTGGATCGCGCATCTAATTTGTCTCCCATTAACCGCATGACATAAGTAGGAGACCTTAATCTTTTAGAAAAGAGTAAGAAGGTGCTTTGCCATACCACATATCACGCAGTATCTTTGGCACCAACATTGAGGGTACTACATTTAGTAGCCTTGCTAGCATTTCTAAGATGTTTCCCCAAAAGATATAGGCACATTGGTAAAGCTTATACTTGAACATACCATGTCCAAAAAGGTATGGTTTGTCTTCTCAACTACTCCATTATGTTGTGGTATGTTGGGTGGAGTCTATTGAGAGAGAATCTCATTCTCCTTTAGATAATCCAAGAATGTGGTACTCAAGTATTCTTCTCCTTGATCTGATTGAAGAGCTTTAATACTTAGTCTAAATTATTTTTCTGTTTCATTCCTATACTTTTTGAACTTTTCAAAAACCTCAAACTTGTACTTATAAGATACATGTGTCTAAACTGAGTATGATCATTGATAAAGGTAATAAAGTATAAAAGACATCTTTTGCACTAACCCTTAATGGTACATAAACATTTGTATGGATCAAATCCAAAGGATTTGTGGTTTGCTCCATTATCTTACAAAAGGAATCTTGGTCATTTTTTCCTTTAAACAAGATTCACAAGTTGGAAGATCCTTTATGCTACTAATGTTTAGTGCTTTGAGGGCTTCTAACTTGTTCATCCTATTTTTGAAAATATGTCCAAGTCTTACATGTCACAACATGGCATCTTCTTGGATATCTAATTTTCTTTTACTTTGTTGAATATGCATCAATGATGGTTGAGAATCTAAAATGTATAGTTCATTGTTTAATATACCTTGAGCAATTAAAGAACCATTCTTTAATACCATCGAATTCCCATTATATATAGAAAAATCAAATCCTTTATTATCCAAATGGGAATAGAAATAATGTTCTTAACAAGATTTGGTACATATTAACATAGATCTTATATATGTAAGGAGTTCTCTAAGTTTAACTTATTTCACACCTTTAGCTTTGGTTGTAACTTTTGTTTCTTTGCTAAGGCAGTAGATTATATCCCCATCACTAAGATTTATTCTTCTTTCCATTCTTTATAATAAATTATAAAGATGAGAACCACATGTGATATCATATATTCATGCGAAAGAATTTATCATTAAATATACTTCAATAGAGTACATACCCTTCTTAAGGGTTGCAAGGTATTCCTTGTAATACCGCTTCTAATGGCCTTTGTTGCCATAGTAGAAACAAGTTGCATTGATTCTATCCTCTATAATCTTCTTGATTCCATTAGATACTTTAAATGTTTTTTCCTCTTGAAAAAGAATATTTCTTATTCTTGCCCCTTTCTACTTGCCTTTAGGCCTTTAGAGTGAGAGGAGAAAGCAATCATTAAAGTTATGCCCTTATCATGGTTATCTTTACCTAGACCAACACTTTGGTCAACTAAATAAGGTAAGGATATGAGGATCAAATCCCTATAGAGATCATTGTTTTTCACTATGTCCAAGTGGCAGAGCTTCTTAAGTCTAATCATCTTTAGACTGTAGTTGAGGACACATGACCCCTCATTCATCCTAGCTTGAGAAGTCTCTTTTAACAACATGAATCTCTCATCCCTAGTTTGCCATACCACTCTTACAAGCAATAGACCATGGTATGTTTCATGTGTTCATGAGACTTTGAAGTTGATAAATGCCATCATGAAACTATAGGCTAAGAGGTGATCCTCAACCTTTCACGTGAACATGTCACATGTCTCTTGACCTGCATCAATCCCAATAGGATTGGAGCACCTTGTAATAGGAAAAATATCCTTTTCTCAAGATCTAGAACAATTTTAAGGTTTAGTCAATCACAAACGTTTGGCTCGGTTGGTTTATTAGTTTCCAAAATAACATTAAGTGGATTTATAGCCATTCTTAAGATTTCTCAAATCTTCAAAGGCAAAAAAGAAATATAAGCATGTGATTGAATATTGATATTGAAATATTTTCATGGACTTTCAAGAATTTTTTTCTCCCACTATTTTATCATATTCCTTACCCTCTTAGGAAATTTGGGAAATCTTATTTCCTGGTAAGAATCAAGGCCCAAAGATACTTGTAGTGGTCCTATGACTTATGAGACATCCACAAACAATCCTAAGGTAAGCAGCTTTTGCTAATTACATCTCTATGTAACCCTTTGATATGTTTTGCCTCACTTTTCATGTAGGCCCACGACTCACATGACATCTACACTACTAGGTGTTAAGTTGGACCTACCAATCAATCTTTGATCCAAACCTTACTATGGCATTCCACAACTTCTGAGATAATGCATAGAAAATGTTAAATAAAATTTACATCATATGCTGAGTATATGAGCATAGCTTTCCACTATTAATGTGAACCATGACTTATGAGACATCGCGCAAATATAGTAGCATTTCATGTCACATACTATTAGTAGAAAGCATGGATTAATTAAAACTCCTTTTAATTTATATCCTTTTTGACTTTATATTTTGAAAACAATTAGACTCTTCTAAATAGAGATATTTTCTTGGTCACAAAGGTCTCATCAATTTTATCTTCTCTTATTTAGATTTTCTATATCCTAATCATGCATCTCATATATCAATAGAATAAAGAAAGTATAAATAAGTAAATGCACCTAGCATGCTCCTAGGGTGGGATGACCATGAGCTTAACCAAGTAGAGCACTTTAGAGCCATAGGTGTACTACTTAGTTAATTTTAGGTGGGTTAATTAAATCTAGTTATTACATAAATGTATCTTATACATTCATGGGTCTTTAGGCTTTAAATTGTCTTTTTGTCTCCTTGCAACAATTACATGAGAAAAGAAATCCTCACTCCCAGTGATTCTACTCTCATAACATTTACAAAATAGAAATTAAGAGTCATGCAAACCCTAAATTAATACAATCCTTTTCAACAACGTAAAACAAATAAAATTAATATAAAGGCTTATGTTCGTCCCCATTCATTCACCATCCATTCAATAATTAAATAAACAATAAATAAGAATTGACATTCAATTCAACAAATGAAATATTTATATCATAAATAATTAATTAACTAGCAAAAATAAGCATAACAATTATGTGTCTCATTTTTGCGCTAAATTGAATATTAACATTAACAAAACTTTAAAAACATGCAAAAATGTCAAACATGATTTTGAACACTTACACAATATTTATATATCAAAATAAGGATGAAATAATCAAGTTTGATGGGCTAAAAACACCAAAATAGCACAAAAGTGGGTTATAGGGTGACCTTGGGCTAGCTGTGTTGGAATAGTGCCCCATAAGCCAATTAGTTGGCCTTGTAAACTATTTCATTGTACGATAATCTTGATTAAATGATATTCATTTTATGGCCATCTTTACCTTATGTTCTTTATTTATTTTACTTGCATCTGGATGAAACTCCTAGATCACATAAGACTACTTGACTTGGTTGCGCATTGGGTGGTGATCATGGAATAAGTCTTGCATGATTGTGATCTTAAATCTTTCAAGTTATGGAATCTTATGATACAAGGCATCTAAGATTCGGATAGACTTGCCCTAATGATGCATAAATCTAAGGGTTAGATGTTGCTTCGTTCCATAAGCAATCCCATATGAGATATGAATGTATATTGTTGGTTGCTTGTTAGAAAATAAAGCATTGAAGACTCGCCCAGAGAATCCACTAGATAGTTGTATTGGCAAGTCAGTGGTGGTAAGTTCTCTTACTTATGCTAGTATATATTATTAGTCCTTTGACCTAAGGATCTATGGTAACTTTATGTTTTGTCCTTGTGCTTTGATTCTTCCCCAGTCACTTAGCAAGCCACTTGGGTAGGGATTAGGCATGAGTTGCCAGACATGGAGATTTGTGAGATCTAAGATAGAATTTGACTCATTGTTTTTGTGAAGGGCGAGTGCATCTCCTATGTGTTCTATAATAATCAATTCCCAAAAATCCTTGTGCAAGGTGATGTGACAATTTAAGAAGGCATTTCCAAAGATAAGGTCTCAAATGGAATCAAATATTAAGAATAGAAACATAGTATCGAGGCTATTAGAGAGCTTACTAATATCTTGTTCTAGGCCTTTTTCGTGGAGATATGAGATTGAAGGACCATATTTGCATGGTATGCGTAATGCTAGAATGTTTCTTCAAAGGCTTTCATTTTGGCCAACTAGTTGAGTTCCATGGGCTTGGTTGGACATCGACCATGGAGATTGAGTACTCTTCATTAATGAGATTAATTGAATTAAGTCACTTAGTTTAAAGGAGTTTAAGCTAATATGAATATTTGATATTCCATAATTCAAAAGGAGTTGTGAGCCCACATCTAATGAATGACAGAACCTAATGGGTCACACACAAAACCCAATATCATAACCTATTGAAAGAATGAGAATTTTCTAAGAGTTAGAAAATTCATGACCGATTTTGGAGAAGGTGTAATTGTAGTCATTTTGGCTTGATCAATTTAAATGTTAAATTGGTTAAATTAAGACCAATTGATTAAGTGTTAATTAATTGATGTCACATAACTATCAATTGGTCAAGGTGATTTAAGAGTTAAATCAATTTTGACTAGCTTAAAGAGTTAGGCACTTTGACTTAAAGGTTAAGTCAAAGCATTATTAATTAAGTTAAAATATTTAATTTAATAAACTTAAAGAGTTAATTTTGGAGAGAATAATTAGATGAAGAGTTCATTTAATATGAAATTGGAATTTAATTGGAAGACATTTCATAAGATGAAATGTAAGCTTCAATAAATATTCTTATTAACAGATCACTAAATGTTAATGGTCACCTTGGCATGGACACTAGGCACACTCTCCTTGAGGATGGTGTGTGACCACACACCATCCCATTCCTATATATAGATATAAGAGGAGAGTGGCGGCCACTTGGTCATTTGCAAGCAAGGTGTGATTATTCTCCCAACAAACTAGAGTAGTGGGCATCTAATTTGTTAGCATCCCCATTATTCTCTCCAACATCCTTTATCTTCCACCTTCACATTTCCTAGCCCTCTCTCCTAAAGTCTCTGCTGATATCTCCAGCTATATTGTAGAGAATAGGTCCTTGTTATGGTGTGTGTACTATTTCATTAAAAGGAAATCATTTAAGTTGCTTTTGCTCTTGTTGAAGTAGTTTCTGACAGTCTCTTCCAGCATGTTCTGGGAGACCTTTTAGTGTTCTGATTGGGCTAATTTTTGAATTGTAGGATCCCAAGGGGTTGAGACATTCTAGTAAATATTTCAACTAAAAAGGAGGAGTCCAACTTAGGGAAAATCGATGGTGAACGTGTTGCGCCAGTGAGAAGCTTCTTTAACGGTTGAAGAGAGTTTTTCTCTTACTCTGTGCTACGCTAATAAGAAGCTTCTTCAACAGTTGAAGAGAGTTCTTCTCTTACTCCTTGTTTTTTTATTTTCACCAAGGTATTTCCCTTCTCTAAGTCTGAATCCTATATATGTCTATATCCTTGTAGTTGTGTGTAGATCAATTTATTCAATTTTTTTGGAAAGTGTTTGGATCTTAGCACCACACATTCCTTCAAGCAGCTACCCAACCAGTTGGTCGGGCATGCAACAGGCATGCACAAGGCTTGCCCTCGGCTATGCCTAGTTGTTGTTAGGCCAGGTGGCAACCTTGCAACTACTTGCACTAATGAACTGTTTAAGCATCATTTTGTGTTTTTGCCACTTCAAACCATATAGACACTTCCATAACATCATTTCACAAAAAATTTGACAAATTTTCAGATTATAAACACCTCCAAAAATTATAAATTAAAGTGCTTAAACATGCTTCAAAAATCAAGCAAAAGTGAGAATCATCATTCTCTAAACATCTCCAATTAACTTTAATCAATTTGGGTCCAAAAAATCACCAAAATATCTTAAGGCCAAATAAATCATGCTATATCAACATATAACATAAATAAGTACCAAATTAACATTTATCATAATCCACTATGAATAAAAACAATACTAATATATGAATCAACACTTAAAACACGAATTAGAATATTTCAATTCATCAACAAAGAAGCCACATGCAAGATCAACCAAACAGTCATATTCATGAATTGAAGCACGTATTTGAGGATATTGATCAATTCATCATATGATTCAATCCATCAAAAATCCAAATTAAAGCATGAATTAGGCTCTGACACCACTTGAAGTAAAAGGTAGCCCAAGGATCCAATTATAAAGCTACAAAACTAGGCTAAATAAAACTTGTCTACCCCTCATCCAAGGATATAAGTCATGAATTTAATGAGTATTTAATGATAGAAAGTTACCCTGAATGCTTAATCTAAAGGTAGATCAAGGATGACACCTATGAACCATTCAAAGTGCTGATCTACTCACAATAGAATCAAGCCAACAATTGACCAACCAAATCAACTTCAAACTGGCTGAAATTTTTCAGAGAGCTTTGTAACACGGTTGAGAACTTACAGTAAATTTTTTAGCCAAACAAAACTATGGAAAGACCCCCAAATATGTTCACAAAGTTGCTGGATTGTAGTGGATCTTCAAGAGCAAAAGCTCCCTAAATGTGAAGCCTCTAATGTTATGGTCCACACACCCAAGGAGAATGAAAACCTACCTATAATCAGCTAGAGAACTAGAGGGAGAAGGAGATGGAGGGCTGAAATACGTAGAGAATTTGATGAGGAAGGTTTAAAACTTCAAAACATAAGTGAATCACACGTTTTTGGAAGGAAAAATGAAATCTAGCATCACATGCTCTCAATGGCCAGCCACCTCTCTCTATTTTTAGAGTGGATGGTGCGATGCAAGTTGGTATCACACCCACCATGAGGTGGTTTGGGTTGGGTGAAGGTAAGAGTATAACACAAAAATACCAAATCCAAACCCAAACCCAACCCAACCTAATGTTAAACCTAAAAGACGCAACCCTAACCTTACCTACAAAATTTCGTGTTAGTTTGGGCTAACCTAATTTCTAGTCAGGTCACCCAACAACCTGATAAGCTCGACCCAACCCAACCTAACCCAACATGATCTATTTATTTTATTTTTCATACGTATAAATTCCAACATCATAATTGAGTAGAAATTTGATCTATAATAAAATCTAAAATTTTGCATAATAATTAAGGGGTTACATGACAGACAATAGTAGTGCGATGGGGGTGCATGGTGGTAGAAGAGGCTAAAGTTTTTGTTTTTTGGAGCAAGAGGTGAGGAGGGTTATGTTTGGTGATTACCCATCGCAGAATGGCAAAGGAGTTTGTGGTTTCTCTGTTTGTTTGGAGCAAGAGGTGAGGAGAGTTACCTTTGGTGATTTGGTCAATCGTCTTTGAATTGGAAGACTGGAAGTGTTATTAATTATTTGTTAATAATGTTATTGTAATTTGTAAATTTGTAAATTGTAATTGAATTTTCAAAATTAAAATTTTTGGATACATATTATTTATATCTTATTTTAATTAGTTAAATATTTTAGGTGGATCGGGTTGGGTTGGGTCAGGTTTATTAGATTATTGGGTCACCTACTTATTTTTTTTGGATTATGTGGGTTGATCCAAAAACAACCCAACCTCAATTTTTTTTCTCAAGTCATTTTCGAGTTTAATCCAATTTGACCCAAACCCAAAAACGTCAAACCCAAACCTATTTTTTTTCAAATGGGTCATGTTGGGTCATCGGGTTGGGTTTGATTTTGACACCCTTACTTGACAATCCACTTGCATGTGAAATGTAAATTTCACTTGCATTTGAATTTAATTTGAATCTACATATCATCTCACAAAATATCTTTCAAATTAATTCTAAATTAACCTCAAATGAACCCCTTCATTTGAATTTTCCTCCAAAACTAATTCCTCATATTAATTAAATTAACTCTTTAATTTAATTAATTAACTTGACCTAATTACTTAAGTCAACTAACTTAAGTCTTTAAGTTAGAAGATGTCAACTTAACTCTTTAAGTTGACTTAACTAATCAATTGTCATATGATACCAATTAAATTAAATCCTTAATTTAATTAATTTAATTTAACTCCTTAAATTATTTTGACTAATTTAACAATTAAATTAATCAAGCCAAAATGACTTAAAAATTATTCAAAAGAATTTTCCGTAAAAATTGTCTAGGTGAATTTTCTAACTCTTTAGAAAATTCCTTACATCAAATAGAACTTTCTTTGGGCTTTTGTGTGTGACCCATTAGGTTATCCCATTTATTGGACATGGGCTCACAACTATTGTGATATTTTGAATATTGATGAAGGTTTGTGTGGCACTAGGATCCAAATATTTTTAAAAAAATTTGAATAAACTAGCCCACATTGCACCACAAGGATCTAGACATGCATAGAATTCAAATTTGAAAAGGAAAAATACTTGGGTGAAAGTAGAAAATTTGAAGAGCAAGAGTCAAATGGGCTCTTCACCAGTGCAACAGGATCACCACCATTTTTCCCTTTGATAGACTTCTTCATTTGGGCTGAAATTGTAACTGGAACTCCTCAACCCTTTGAAGATTCTACAATCCAAATTTTAGGCCGATAAGATCTCTAAAGGTGCTCCAAGAAGGGGCAATAACTGATTGCTAGAAATAGCTCTAGTCAAGAGCAAAAGGAACCAAAATTAGATTACCTCTAATGCAAACGTATACACACCAAATTACTAGCCTATTTTCTACAGAAAGGCTGAAATATTTGTAGAGAATGAGGAAAGGAATGCTAGGGATATTGTGGTGGAAGAAGGAGGGAGAAGGAGAAAGTGATGAGAGACGAACAACTTAGATTCATACTTCACAATATTGTTGGGAGAATATCACACAAAAATTTCTCACCTCATACACATTTGGCTAGCCACTCTACCATATCGATATATAGGAGTGGTCACACAACTCCTACAAGGAGGTGATGCCAAGTGTCCTATGTTTAGGTGGCCACTAACTTTGTGATTAGTAAATTTAATTGAAGCACAAATTTCATCCAATAAAATATCTTGCAATTAAATTCTAATTCTTATTAAATGAACTCTTCATTCAATAATTCTTCCAAAAATTATCTCCTCAACTTAATTAAATTAAACACTTTAATTTAATTATTAATTATTTGACTTAACTCTTAAGTCAAAGCACTTAACACTTTAAGCTAGTCAAAATTAACTGAACTCTTAAATTAATTTTGACCAATTGATAGTCATGTCACATCAATTAATTAATCTTTAATTAATTGATCGTAATTTAACTCTTAAATTAATTTGATCAATTTAACAATTAAATTGATTAAGCTAAAATGACTACAATTTTGCCTCATCCAAAAATTGGTCATGAATTTTCTTACTCTTAGAAAATTCTCATTTCTTTTGTAGACCATGTCATTGGCTTTTGTGTGTGACCTATTAGGTTCTATCATTCATTGAACATGGGCTGATAGCTCCTTGTGACTTTGAAATATCAAATATTCACTTTAATTTAAACTCCTTTAAACTAAGTGACTTAATTCAATTAATCTCATTAATTGAAGAGTACCCAATCTCCATGGTCGATGTACAACCTAAAGCTCATGGAGCCCTACTAATAGGCTAAAATGAATGCTCTTCAAGAATTATTCTAGCATTATGCGTACCATACAAATATGGTTATTCCATCTCCTATCTCTTAAAAGAGGCCTAAGGTAAGATATTTGTTGGCTCCCTAATAAGCTTGATATTATGTTTCTATTCTTAATGCTCAATTCCCTTTGTGATCTCATCTTTGAAATTGACTTCCCAAATTGTCACATCACTTTGTGCAAGAATTTTTTGAAATTGATCATTATAGAACACATAGGAGATGTACTCGCCCTTTACAAAGATGAGAAATTAGATTACATCTTGGATCTCACAAACCTCCTCGCCAAATAGTTCTTGCCCAGACCCACTAGGTGGTCAAGAAAGAGTCAAAGCATGAGGACTGGACACAAGGTTACCATAAACCCTCAGGTCAAAGGATTGATAATATGCATTAATGTAAACAGGAGAGCTAGCCACTACTGACTTACCACTACAGCTATCTAGTAGATTCTCTAGTGGGTTTTCAGTGTCATATTCTCTAACAAGCACCCATTAATATGCACATGTATCTCGTACAGTTGCTCATGGAATGGAGCAATCTCTAACCCTTGGATTTATGTATCATTAGTGCAAGTCTATCTGGATTTTAGATGGATCGTTAGTGCAAGCCTATCCACTCAGTTGTCACCTTTATCAATTGATATTATATATCAAATGATAACATATTTAATATGTTTGGATCACTGATGAGATCTCGACTTAAGTCCTGTATTATCTTCCAAAGATAATTGTAGGCTCATGCACGCTTGGCACTACATCCAACTCTTGGATAAAGTTTTTATCTAAACACTTTCTTTTGTGGTTTCCAAAATCGCAAAGTATTTTACCTTAGTAGTTATCTAGGCCATGGTGTCTAGTTGGAACTCTTTCAACACACCATGCTACCATTAAGGAAAAATATGTATCTAAAAGTGGATATTAGGTCATCTATATTAGATTAGAAACTAATATCCAAAAACTCTGTGAGTTTTAATTCTCCATTGCTGTATACCAATAGCAAGTCTTTAGTCTTCCTCAAGGATTGTTTTTATGGCTATCTAATGACTCTTACTGGGATTGGATTGGAATTTACTTGTAATACTTAGTGAGTGTGCCACATTCGGTCTAGTACATTGAACTGCATACATTATGCTTCCAATAGTGGCGGCATAAGGTATGTGCGACATTTTTCATTTCTTCTCCTTGGTCTTAGTAGGTCATAGACTTTGAGAAATGAATGCCATGTCCCATGGGAAGGAATCCTCTCTTGGATTCTTCCATACTAAACCTCTTTATTATTTTATTAATACATAAGGTTTGGGAAAGCCCCAGCATCCTCTTTGATCTATCTCTATAGATACATATTCCATATACATAGGATGTATTCCTCAAGTCCTTCATGGAGAATTGAGTAGATAACCATGCTTTAGTGCATTCTAACATTTCTCTCTCATTCTTAATGAGAAGAATGTTATCAATATAAAGTACAATAAACTATATACTACCCCCACTATCCTCTTGCACACACATGGTTCATGCCATTTTTTGACAAAGCCAAACGATTTGACTTTTTAATCAAAATGTATGTTCCAAGTTCGGGATGCTTGTTTGAGTCCATAAATGGATCTCTAGAGTCTGCAAACCTTTTGTTCACTCCTTTTAGATGTAAAACCTTGTGATTGCTCTATGTGAATCCTTTCTTCAATGTCTCCATTGAGAAAAGCTATTTTCACATCCATTTTCCATGTCACATAGTCATAATATGTGGTTATGGCAAGTAAAGTCCGAATGGACTTAGCATAACAACCAGTGAAAAGGTTTTCTTGAAATCAATACTAGGTCTTTCAGTGTAACCTTTTGCCACTAGTCACACCTTAAAAGTCACCACTTCTCCATCTACTCCAAGCTTTCGCTTATAGATCCACTAGCAACTAATAGGAACTATATCCTTTGGTAGATTTACCAAAGTCCTTACTTTATTTGAGTAGATGGAGTCCATTTCAGATCTCATGGCTTCAATCTAATGTCCCAAATCTATGTCCAATAAAGCTTCCTCATAGGTCTTCGTATCTTAATTCAATTGACCTATCTCATGAAAAAATTTGAATTTTTTGGGTTACTTCTTGATCCGGTCCAATCTTCTCAGAGGTTGTGTACCCTACTCTTTGATATTTTTTTATTTCTACTGTTTGTGGGATTTATTGATCATCTTGAACTTCATCAAGTTCAACAGTAGCGCCCTTTTTATTCAATAGAAATTTTTTTCCAAAAAGGTGGCGTTTCTTGAAACAAACACTTTTTATTTCAAGGGATCATAGAAGTAATAACCCATAAACTCTCTAGGGTATTCCACAAACTTACACAAGGTGGATTTTCTATCTAACTTATCTTCCATTATTTATCTCACATAGGCAAGAGATCCTCAAACCTTTAGATAGTGGTAAGAGGATGCTTCGCCATGCCATATCTCATATGATGGTTTTGGCACTAATTTTGAAGGTGCTACTCTTAGTAACTTCGCTAACATTGTTAAGGCATATCCTTAAAAGGATATAGGCACATTGAAGAAGCTCATTATGGAACCTACCATGTCTAACAAGGTACGATGTCTCATCTCGGCTGCTCCATGGTGTTGGGGTGTGCTAGGTAGAGTCCATTGAGAGAGAATCCCATTCTCCTTTAAATAATTCAAGAACATAGTACTTAAGTATTTTTGCTCTCGATCTAATTGAAGGGCTATAATACTAAGTCCATTTTTTCTGCTTTTCTATTTCATTGCTATACTTTTTGAACTTTTCAAAGGCCTCAGACTTGTACTTCATAAGATACATTTATCTAAATCGACTATTACCATTGGTGAAAGTGATGAAGTAAGAATAGCCTCATCTCCCACTAACTCTTAGTTGTCTACAAACATCCATATAGATCAAATCTAAAGAATTTGTTGAGTGCTTCATTTGTCCTACAAAAGGAGCTTTGATCATTTATTCTTTCAAACAAGATTTACAAGTAAGAAGGTCCTCAATGCCACTAACATTTAGTACTTTGAGAGCTTCTAACTCGTACATCCTATTTTTGGAGATATGACCAAGTCTTGCATGTCATAACATGACATCTTCTTGGATATCTAATTTGCTTACTTAGTTGAAAGTGCATTAGTGATGGTTAAGAATCTAATATGTACAATCCTTTATGAAGTGTACCATGAGCAATTAACCTATTCTTTAATGCCTTCAATCTCCCATTTCATATAGAATGATCAAATCCTTCACTATCAAATGAGAATTGAAATAATGTTCTCAACAATATATGGTACGCTATAACAAAGGTTCAATACAAGTATGGAGTTCTCTAAGTCTAACTTATTGTACACCTTTGGTTTTGGACACAACTCTTGCCCCATAGCCAAGGCGGCAGATCATATCCCTATTACTTGGTTCTATTTTTCTTTCTACTCTTTATAATAACTCACAAAGAAAGAAACCACATGTGATATCATATATCCATGAGGAAGAATTTAATCTAAAATGCACTTCAATAAAGTACATACCCCTTTTAAGGGTTGCAAGGTATTTCTTGCAATAGTGCTTTTAATGGCCTATTTTATCCAAATAGAAATAAATAATATCGACTATTTCCTCTATAATCTTCTTGACCCCTCCGAATGCCTTTGATAGTTGTTTTCCCTTCGAGGAAGAACATTTCTTCCTTTTACCTCCCTTTCTAGCACCCCTAGGGCCTATAGATTGGAGGAGGAAACAAGTGTCAAAGGTTTGCCCTTATTGTGGTATTCTCTTTCTAGATCAATACTTTAATCAATAAAACTCAGTGAGAAAGTGATGATCAAATCTTCATGGAGATCATTGTTCATCACTACGTCCAAGTAGAAAAAAGCTTCTCCAAGCCTAATCATCTTTAGACCATAGTTGATGACACATGACTTCGCATCCATCCTTGTTTGGAAAATCTCCTTTGACAATGTGAACTTCTCATACCTCATTTGCTTTACAACTCTTTGTAAATTTTTACCAAGGTACCATTCATGTATCCTTGAGATTTTTAAAGTTTGAAGATGCCATTATAAGATTAAGGGATAGAACGATCCTAAGCCCAATTCATGAACTTTTCACGTGTCTCTAGATCTATATTAAAGGATTAGGAGTACCATGATGTAGGACCTATATCCATTTTTAGGAATCTAGAATGATTTTTGAGGTTAAGTTAATCATGAAAGTTTGGCTAGATTGGTTTATTGGTTTCTAAAATAACATTGAGTGGAATTATTAGCCATTTTTGAAATTTCACAAATCATGAAAGGTTAAAAAGAGGACATAAGCATGTGACTTAATTTGATATTAAAAATATGTTCATGGTCTTTCAAGCATATTTTTCTTCCACTATTTTATCAAAATTTACATACCTAAGAAGTATTCGAGAAATAAAATTTCCTAGTGAGAATCAAGATTCCAAGGACTTGCCAATGGACCCCTGTGACCAAGTGCCATCCACAAGCAATTGAAGGGTAAGCAACTTTTGCCAATTACATCTTATGCAACTTTTGATATATTTTGCCTCACTTTTCATATAGACCCACGTGACCATGCACCATCTATACTACTAAGTGTTAAGTCCAACCCACCAATCATACTTTGATTCAAGACGGTCTCATGACATCCATTGTGACTGAGTGCCAAAGTGTGAGGGTTCTTAAGTTAAAGGTGCATCTCATGCTAAGTGTATGCTCATAGCTTTTCTCCTAAGTGTGACCCCCATGATTGAGTGCCATCACACAAAATTAGTTGCATCATCATGGCATACACTATTGGTGGAAGGCTTAGACTAATTAAAACTCTTTTAGTTTATATTCATTTAGACTTAATATTTGAAAACACCTTGACATTCTAACTGGGGTTTTTTGCTTGCAAAGATCTCATCATTTTTATCTTCTTATTTTGGTTCTCTATATCTGAATCTTACATCACATACATAAATAGGATATGAAAAGCATAAATAAGTAAATAGCCTAGTATGCTCCTAGCACGGGATGATCATGAGCCTAACCAAGTGATGCACTTAGAGCCGTATGTGCATCACTTAGGTTGATTTTAAGAGGGTTAACTTAAACTAAAATATTACATGAGAGTATCCCATACATTCATGGTTCTTCAAATGCTCTCCATGCCTCCATAGGACTCCTTACTTCATGCAGCACTTATATAACTGAAAACCCTCATTCTTAGTAGTTCTACTTTCATAACTTTTGCAAGATAGAACAAGAGGCATGCAAGTTCTATTTAATACAATCCATTTCAACAATTGAAATGAATAAAAATAATATTAGAGGCTCATGATCATCCTCATTCATTCATCATCCATTCAACATTTAAATGAACAATAAATAAACTAAGAATTGACATTCAATTCTAACAATTAAGTGCTAATCAAATTAACAAATAATTGGTCATGCAAAAATAATCACAACATTTATGCACCATATTTGTTCCATATTTGGAGATTAACTTAAGCAAGTTTTAAAAGAAATTAAATGTGTCAAACTCTTCCCTACCATCAAATGGGCACTTCATCGGCGCAGTAGGATCACCACCATTTTTTCCTTGGATAGACTTCTCTGTTTGGAGTGAAATTTTAACCGGAGCTCCTAAACCCTTTGAAGATTCTATAGTCCAAATTTTAGGCCAATTAGATCTCCAGAGGTGCTCCAAGAAGAGGCAAAAAATAGTTGCCAAAAATAGCCCTAATGAAGAGCAAAAGCAACCAAAATTAGATTGCCTCTAAAGCAAACGTCCACACACCAAATTAATGGACTATTTTCTACAAAAAGGCTGAAATATCTGTATAGAATGAGGGGAGGAAAACTGAGAATATTGTGGGGGAAGAAAGAGGGAGACGGAGAGAGTGACAGGAGACTAACAACTTAGATTCCCACTATACAATATTGTTGAGAGAATATCACACAAAAATTGCTCACCTCATACACATCTGGCCAACCACTCTACTATATCCATATATAGGAGTGGTCACACACCTCCTACAAGGAGGTGATGCCAAGTGTCCCATGCTTAGGTGGCCACTAACTTTGTGATTAGTGAATTTAATTGAAGTACAAATTTCATTTAATGAAATATATTGCAATTAAATTCTAATTGTTATTAAATGGACTCTTCATTCAATAATTCTCCCAAATATTATCTCCCTAACTTAATTAAATTAGACACTTTAATTTAATTATTAAGCGTTTGACTTAACTCTTAAGTCAAAACGCTTAACACTTTAAGCTAGTTAAAATTAACTCAACTCTTAAATTAATTTTGACCAATTGATAGTCATGTGACATCAATTAATTAATATTTAATTAATTGACTTAATTTAACTCTTAAATTAATTTGACCAATTTAATAATTAAATTGATTAAGCCAGACTTCAATTTTGCCTTATCCAAAAATCAGTCATGAATTTCCTAACTTTTAGAAAATTCTCTTTTCTTCAATAGACCATGTCATTAGCTTTTGTGTGTGACCTATTAGGTTCTACCATTCATTGGACATGGGATCACAACTCTTTTTGACTTTTAGAAAATCAAATATTCACTTTAGTTTAAATTCTATTAAACTAAACGACTCAATTAAATTAATCTCATTAATTAAAGAGTATCTAATCTTCATGGTCGATGTCTAACCTCAAGCCTGCAACTAATTGGCCAAAATAAATGTTCTTGAAAAATCATTTTAGCATTATGCGTACCATGCTAATAAGGTTCTTCCATCTCCTATCTTCTAAAAGAGGCCTAGGGCAAGATATTTGTTGGCTCCTTAATAGCCTTGATACTATGTTTCTATTCTTAATGTTCGATTTTCTTCGTGACCTCATCTTTGAAAATGACTTCCCAAATTGTCACATCACCTTGCACAAGAATTTCTTGGAATCGATCATTATAGAACACATAGGAGATACACTTACCCTTCACAAAGACAAGAAGTTGAATTCCATCTTAGATCTCATAAACTTTCATGCAAAGTAGCTCATGCCTAATCTCCACCCAAAAGACCTATTAGGTGGTCAAGAAAGAGTTAAAGCATGAGGACCAAACACAAGGTTACCATGGACCCTCAAGTCAGAGGACTAATAATATACAATTGCGTAAGCAGGAGAACTAGCCACTACCAACTTGCCACTATAGCTATCTAGTGAATTCTCAAGTAGGTCTTCAGTGCCTTTTTTTGTAATAAGCACCCATTAATATGCACCCGTATCTCACATAGTTGCTCATGGAATGAAGCAATCTCTAACCCTTAAATTTATGCATTGTTAGTGCAAGTCCATCCGGATCTTAGATGCCTTGTCTCATAGGATTCTATAACTTAGAAGATTTAAGATCACGATCATGTGAGACTTATTCCATGATCACCACTCAGTGTGTGACCAAGTCCCATAGTTTTATGTGATATAGAGGCTTCATCAAAATCCTAGTGAAGTAAATAAAAAGCATATGATGAAGATGACCATATAATGAATATCATCTAATCAAGATTGTCTTACAAGAAAATAGTTTACAAGGCTAATCTCATTAGCTTGCAGGCTATTATTCCAATAATTGAATATTTGCATTAGTTTTAACTTATTTAAACCAATATCTCTTTTAATTAATCTCTATTAATTTAAGTGTACCCAATTTCCATGGTTGATGTGTTGCTTCAAGCTCATGGAGCCCAACTAATTGGTGAAATGAATATGCTCTTAGCGAACCATTCTGGCTCTACACTTGCCATGTAAATATGATCTTTAGATCTCCTATCTTTCAAAAGAGGACTAGGATAAGATATTTGCTAGCTCCTTAGTAGCCTCGATAACTATGTTTCTTTTCCCAATGTTCGATTTCTCTTTATGACCTCATCTTTGAAAAACTCCTTTCCAAATTTTGTACTACCTTATGCAAGGATTTTATGAAATCGACTATTATAGAATACATAGGAGATATACTCACCCTTTGCAACAACGAGAAGATGGATTCCATTTTGGATCTCATAATCCTCTATATCTAAATAGGTTGTACCTAATTTCAACTCGCATAACTCGTTATGTGGTCAAGAAAGAGTCAATGTATGAGGACTTAAAGTTTAAATAGTTCCCAACAAGCTAATAAGATTGGACTTGTAAAGCTATCTTCTTGTAAAATAAATGTGATTGAATGATATTCTTTGTATGACCATCTTTATCTTATGTTTTATTTTACTTTACTGGTATTTGGATGAAGCTCTTAGATCCCTCATGACTATAGAACTTAGTTCGATGACCATGAAATAAGTCTTACACAATTGGGATCTTAAATATTTCAAATCATAGGATCATATGAGACAGGGCATCTAAGATTTAGATAGACTCGCACTAATGATGTATAAATCTAAAGTTTGGACACTACTCCATTCCATGAGCAATTGTATGAGATACAGGTGCATGTTGGTAGGTGCTTGATGGAGAACTAAGCACTGAAGACCTATTTAGAGAATCCACTAGATAATCATAGTGGTATGTTGGTAGTGGTTAATTCTCCCACTTTCACTACTACATATTATTAGTCCTCTAACCTAAGGATCCATGGTAATGTTGTGTTTGATCCTCATGCTTTGACTCCTCTTTGGTCACTTAGCAGATCATTCATGTTAAGATTTGGTATGAGCTACTTGGCATAGAGTTTTGTGAGATCTAAGATGGAATCCAACTTCTCATCTTTGTGAAGGGCGAGTATGTCTCCTATGTATTCTATGATGATCGATTCCAAGTCCATACTTTGTTGAAGTACATAGGGTTCATATTAGATCTCATGGCTTCAAGCTAATATCTCAAGTCTATGTCTGACATAGCTTTTTCATAGGTCTTCAAATCATCATCCGATTGTCTTATCTCATGAAGAAATTCAAACCTTTTAGGTTGTTTATTGATTCGATCGAACCTTTTCAGAGGTTGTGTGTGATACTCTTTGATATTTATTTGTTCCTACTGCTTGTGGGATTTAGTGATCAATTGGAACTTTACCAAGTTCAATAATAATGTCTTCTCTATCTTTTAGAAATTTCTTTTTTCAAAAGGTGGCGTTCCTCAAAACAAAACATCTTTTGTTTCGAGGGATCTTGAAAGTAATAATTCAAATACTTTCTTGGGTATCCCTCAAACTTGCACAAGATGGATCTACTATCTAACTTATCCCCTACTGTTTGTCTTACATATGTGGAAGATTCCCAAACCTTGAGATATTGGTAAGAGGGTGATTTGCCATAACATATCTCATGTGGTGTCCTTGGCACTAACTTTGAAGGTACTACACTTAGTAACTTCGCTGTCATCTATAAGGCGTATCCCTAAATGATATAGACACATTGAAGAAGCTTATCATGGAATGTACCAGGTCCAACATGATATAATTTCTACTCTCTACTACTCCATTTAGAGCATACTAGATAGAGTCTACTGAGAGAGAATCCTATTCCCCTTTAGATAATCCAATAATTTGGTACTTAAGTATTCATCCCCTCAATAATCAAAAAGCTTTAATACTAAGTCCCTTTTGCTTTTCTACTTCATTTCTATACACTTTAAACTTTTCAAAGGCCTTGGACAAGATTTATAAATAAAAATGTCCTCTATGCAACTAACTTTTAGTGCCTTGAGAGCTTTCATCTTATTCATTCTATTTTTAGAGACATGCCCAATTCTTGCATGTCATAACATGGCATGTTCTTGGATATCTAATTTTCTTACTTAGTTGAAAGTGCATTAGTGATGGTTAAGAACTTAATATGTACAATCCTTTGTTAACTGTACCATGAACAATTAAAGAACCCATTCTTTAATGCCTTCAATCTCCCCTTTGATATAGAAGAATCAAATCCTTCACTGTCCAAAATGAGAATTGGTACATTATAACAAAGATCCAATACAAGTATGGAATTCCCAAAGTTTAACTTATATTATGCCTTCGACTTTAGATGCAACTTTTGCTCTTTAATCAAGGCAGTAGATCATATCCTCATCACCTAAGATTATTCTTCTTTTTATTCTTTTGTAACTTAGAAAGAAAAAAACCACATGCAATATCATATATCTATGGGAAAGAATATATCTTTAAATGCACTTCAATAAAGCACATACCCTTCTTAAGGGTTGCAAGGTATTTCTTGCAATAGTACTTCCAATGGCCTATCTTGCTAAAGTACAAACAAATAATATTAACTATATCCTCTATGATTTTCTTGACTCCTCTCGATGCCTTTAATAGTTATTTTCCTATGGAGGAAGAACCTTTCTTTCTTTTACCTCCCTTTCTAGCACCATTTGGGCTCATAGATTTGGAGGAGGAAACAAGTATCAAAGGTTTGCCCTTGTCATGATAGCCTCTTTCTAGATCAACACTTTGATAAATAAAACTCGATGAGGATGTGAGGATTAAATCCTCATGGAGATCATTGTCTATCACTATGTTCAAGTAGAAAAAGCTTCTCCAAGCCTAATGATCTTTAGATTGTAGTTAATGACACATGACTTCACATCCATCCTAACTTGAAAAGTCTCATTTGACAACTTGAACTTCTTATACCTCGTTTGCTTTACAACTTTTGTAAACTTTAGCCAAGGTATCATTCAGGTGTCCTTGAGACTTTTAAAGTTTGTCGTTGCTATTATGAGACTAAGGGAGAGGACTATCCTAAGCTGAATTCGTGAAATTTTCACATGTCTCTAGATCTACATAAATCCTAAAGGGATTAGGAGTACCATGATATAGGACCTATATCTGCTTCTAGGAATCCCAAATGATTTTTGAGGTTAAGCCAACTATGGCAGTTTAGCCCAGTTGGTTTATTAGTTTCCAAAATAACATTCAGTGGAATTATTAGCCATTCTTGAGATTTTACAAATCTTCAAAGGCAAAAAAGAGAATATAAGTATGTGATTGAATATTGATATTGAAAACATGTTCATAGTATTTCAAGCGTGTTTTTCTCCTACTATTTTATCAAATTCTTTACCCTCAAAAGAATTTGGAAAATAAAATTTCTTAGTGAGAATCATAACCCTAATAACTTGCTAATGGACCCCTATGATTGAGTGTCATCCACGAGCAATCAAAGGGTAAGCAACTTTTGCTAATTGCATCTTATGTAACTCTTGATATATTTTGCTTCACTTTTCATATAAATCCACGTGACCTTGTGCCATTTATATTATTAAGTGTTAAGTCCAAACCACCAATCAATCTTCGATTCAAGACAGCCTTACAACATCCCCCGTGACCGAATGCCAATGTGTGAGGGTTCTTAAGTTAAAGGTTCATCTCATACTAAGTATATGCTTACAGCTTTCCTCCTAAGTGTGATCCTCGTGATTGAGTGCCATCACATAAAATAAATAGCATTATCATGGCATACACTATTGGTGGAAGGCTTGGATTAATTAAACTCTTTTAATTTGTATCCATTTTGACTTAATATGTGAAAAAACACTTGGACATTATAAGTGGAAGGTTTTTGCTTGGAAAGATCTCATCATTTTTATGTTCTTATTTAGGTTCTCTATATCCTAATCATGAATCTCATACATCAATAGGACATGGAAAACATAAATAAGTAAATAGCCTAGCATGCTCCTGGGGTGGGATGATGATGAGCCTAACTAAGTGATGCATTAGAGCCATTAGTGCATCACTTGGTTGATTTTAGGTGGGTTGATTAAACTAAGCTATTATATGAGTGTATCCCATATATTCATAGATCTTCAAGCCTCTATGGATCCTCTTTACTCCTTTCAACTTTTACAAGAGAAAGAAAATCTTACTTTTAATGATTCTACTCTCATAACTTTTACAAGATTGAACAAGAGGCATGCAAGCCCCATTTAATACAACCCATTTCAATAACACAAAATAAATAAAATTACTGTTAAAAGGCTCATGATCATCCCCATTTATTCATCATCCATTCAACATTTACATGAACAATAAATAAATCATGAATTGACATTCAATTCGAACAATTAAGTGCTAATCATATTAATAAATAATTAGTCATACAAACACAAGCGTAACACTATGCATCATATTTTTGCCACAATTGAAAATCAACTTCAACAAGTTTTAAAAGCTACCAAAAAGTGTCCAACACAATTTTGAGGCCTTGCACAATATTTGTACAACTAATGTCTATGTTTCAAAACAAGTTTGGTTACTAAAAGAACCAAAGAAAAGGTTCAAAACCTATCCCAGACCTAACTAGGGGCTGCTGGTCGAGGCTTGCACACTGCAGGCTATAATTCTTGGCCACTGCCACGTTGTGGGCTGCCAAGAGCAGGCAACTCCCTTGTCTTGTGGTTAATGGCCATGTCAAGCCATTTTTGGCTCAACATTTGTGCACCAAGAATTTTAGAACAACTTCTAAACATCAAAACACTCAACATAGATAAACATTTTAGATTAAAATAGTTTTTAAAATTGAAATATCAAGTGCCTAAAGATGCTTGAAAAATAAGTTTAAGCAAGAATCATATTCTTCAAAAATCTTCAATTATATCCAATTTTATTGGATCCAAAAATGACCAAAACAATTTAAGGCCATTTATAACATGCTATACCACAATGTAACATTGATCAATGATAAATCAAAATTTAACATTAGCAAAAAAATGAATCAAAACATACCTATCACATGATTTAACAATTAAACCACATAATAGCATGATTTAATCCATCAACAAAAGAGCCACAAGCAAGATCATCTATACAATCCAACCCATCATATGGATCGAGTACATGGTGATTTTGATTAGTTCTTCACAAGAACCACTCACCAAGCAAAGAAAAATTCAAATCCATGCATGAATATGGCTTTGATACCACTTGATGATTTGTGTGGCATTAGGATCAAAATATTTTATTTAAATAAAAAAGCAGAATAAATTAATCCACACAAAACCACAAGGATCTAGACATGCATGGAATTCTGATTTAGAAGAATAAAATACCTGGGTGAAAGCAAAAAATTTGAAGAGCAAGAAAAACTCTCTCCAACTGTTAAACATGATCTTTACCGGTGTAGTAGAATCACCACCAATTTTCCCTTAGATGTACTCCTCCATTTTGCCTGAAATTTTTATTGGAACTATTATACCCTTTGGATAATCTATAGATTAAAATTTAGCTCAATCAGAATGCTAGACATACTTCCAGAACAAGTAAGAACTGGTTTTCAGAAACTGCTCCAATTAAGAGTAAGAGCTAGAGCAACCAAAATAGATTGCCTCTAATGTCAAAGTACACACACCAAATCTATGGCTTATTCTCTATAGAATGGCTGGAATATCTATAGATAATGAGAGAAGAAAGGCTGGGAATATAGAGGTGGAGGGTAGAGGGAGTTGGAGAGAATAATGGATAGCTAACAAAATTAGATTCCCACTATGCATTATTGTTGGGAGAAAATCACACTAAGCATGCACACCTCATTCAAAATGGCCAGCCACTCTCCTATATCTATATATAGGAGTTGTCACACACATCCTCAAGGAAGTGATGCCAAGTGTCTATGCCAAGGAGAGCACTAACTTGTGATTAGTGAATAAAAATATTAATTGAAGTACATATTTCATCTTATGAAATGTCTTGCAATTAAATTCCAATTCACATTAAATGAACCATTCATTTAATTGTTTTCTCCAAAAATTATCTCTCCAACTTAATTAAATTAAATAATTTAATTTAATTAATAATAATTTGACTTAACTATTAAGTCAAAGTACTTAACTATTTAAGCTAGCATTTAACCCTTAAATTAATTTTGACCAATTGATAGTCATATGACATCAATTAATTAACTCTTAATTAATTGATCCTAATTTAACTCTTAAATTAATTTGACCAATTTAACATTTAAATTGATCAAGTCAAAAGGACTACAATTTTACCTCCTTCAAAAATCGGTTATGAATTTTCTAACTCTTAGAAAATTCTCCTTCCATCAATAGACCAAGTCATTGGATTTAGTGTGTGACCTATTAGATTCTAACATTCATTGGACATGGTCTTACAACTCATTGTGACTTTTGAAATATTAAATATTTATGTTAGTTTAAACTCCTTTAAATTAAGCGATTTAATTCAATTAATCTTATTAATTGAAGAGCACTCAGTCTCCATGGTTGATGTCCAACTTCAAGCCTATGGAGCCCAACTAATTGGCCAAAATAAATGCTCTTGAAGAACCATTCTAGCATTATGCGTACCATACAAATACGTCCTTTCGTCTGCTATCTCCTAAAAGAGGCATAGGGTAAGATATTTGTCGGCTTCCTAATAACCTTGATACTATGCTTCTCTTCTTAAAGTTCAATTCCCTTTGTGACCTCATCTTTGGAAATGCCTTCCCAAATTATCACATCATTTTGTGCAATGATTTCTTGGAATCGATAATTATAGAACACATAGGAGATGCATTTGCCCTTTACAAAGATAAGATGTTAGATGTCATCTTGGATCTCACATACCTAAATGCCAAGTAGCTCATGCCCAATCTCACCCAAAACAGGTGCTAGGTGGTCAAGGATGAGTCAAAGCATGAGGACTAGACACAAGGTTACCATGAACCCTCAGGTCAGAGGACTAATAGTATGCACTAGCGTAAACAGGAGAACTAGCCACTATTGACTTGCCACTACGACTATCTGGTAGTTTTTGTGGTGGGTCCTTAGTACCTTATTCTCTAATAGGCACCCACTAACATATACCCATATCTCATATAGTTGCTCATAAAATGGAGCAATTTCCAACTATTGGATTTATGCTTCATTAGTACAATTTATTTGGATTTTAGATGCCTTGTCTCATTAGATCGTATAACTTGGAAGATTTAAGATCGCCACTATGTAAGACTTATTCCATGATCACCACCCAATACGTGACCAAGTCTCATTGTCTTATGTGATCTATGGGCTTTATCCAAATGAAAATGAAGTAAATAAAAAACATAAGATGAAGATAACCTATAATGAATATCATCCAATCAAGATTGCCTTACAAGGAAATAGTTTACAAGGCCAATCCATTTGGAAACAACTTATACCACTTAGAGTAAGTGCCAAATCCAGTCTTGTACATTGAATAGCATACAATATGTTTTCTATAGTGGATGCATAAGGTATATGGGGCATTCTATGTTTCTCATTGTCAGTCTAAGGGATCATAGACTTGGAGAGACAAAGACCATGTCGCGAACGGAAGAATCCCCTCTTGGATTCTTCTATATTACCCCTTTAGTATCTTGTTAATGTATGGTGTTTGGAAACGCCACAACATCTTCCTTGATCTATATCTATAGATATATATTCCTAATATGTAGGATATTTTTCCTAAATCCTTTATGGAGAATTGTGTAGATAACTGTGCTTTAGTATGCTCTAACAATTTTTTCTCATTCTCAATTAGAAGAATGTCATCAACTTAATGCATAATAAACTATATACTACTTCTACTAGCCTGCTTATACACATACGATTCTTACACTTTTTTGACTAAGCCAAATGATTTGATTATTTTATCAAAAATGTATTTTCCATGTTCAGGACACCAATTTGAGTCCATAAATGGATCTCTCGAGTTTGCAAACTTTTTGCTCACTCTTTTTTGATGTGAAACCTTGTGGTTGCTCCATATTGATTTCTTCTTCAATGTCGCTATTGAGGAAATTGATTTTTACGTCCATTTTTCATATCTTATAGTCATTATATGTGACTATGGCAAGTAAAATTCAAATAGACTTAGGCATTGTGATTGGTGCAAAGGTTTTCTCAAAATTCATACTGAGTTTTTTAGTGTAACCTTTTGCTACTTATCTCATCTTAAAGGTCATTACCTCTCCATCAACTCCTAGCTTTAGCTTATAGATCCATTTGCAACCAATGAGAATTATTCCCTTTAATGGATCTACCAAAGTCCATACTTTGTTGGAGTGTGTGGAATCCATTTCAAATTTTATGGCATCTAGCTATTATCTTGAGTCTGTGTCCAACATAGCTTCTTATAGTCTTCAGATTATTATTCGATTGTCCTATCTCGTGAAGGGATCTGAACCTCTAAGGTTACTTCTTGATTAGGGTGCAACCTTCTTAGAGGTTGTTTGTATGGCTCTTTGGTACCAACTTTGAAGGAACTACAATTAGTAACTTCATAGCCATCATTAAGGCGTATCCTCAAAAAGAAATAGGCACATCGAAGAAGTTCATCATGGAATGTACCATGTCCAACAAGGTATGGTTTCTCCTTTTGGCTACTCCATTATGTTGAGGTGTGCTGGGTGGAGTCCATTGACAGAGAATCCCATTTTCCTTTAGATAATTCAATAATTTGGTACTTAAGTATTCTTCCCCTTGATCCAATCAAAAAGCTTTAATACTAAGTCCCTTTATTTTTCTTCTTTATTCTTATACTCTTTAAACTTTTCAAAGGCCTCAGATTTGTACTTCATAAGATACACATGTCCATACCAACTATAGTCATTGGTGAAGGTGATGAAGTAAGATAGCCTTCTCTTACACTAACTTTTGTTGGTCCACAAACATCCGTATAGATCAAATCCAACAAATTTGTGGAGCGCTTCATTTGTCCTACAAAAGAAGCCTTGGTTATTTTTCCCTTCAAACAAAATTCATAAGTAGGAAGGTCCTCAATGCCACTAATATTTATTACTTTAAGAGTGTTTAACTTGCTTGTTCTATTTTTAGAGATATGTCCAAGTCTTGCATGTCATAAGATGGCGGATATCTAATTTTTCTCACTTAGATAAAAGTACCTTCGTGATGGTTAAGAATTCTATATGCACAATCCTTTGTTAAGTGTGCCATAAGAAACTAAAGAACTCATTCCTTAATGCTTTCAACCATCCATTTGATATAGAAAGATCAAATCCTTTGCTATCTAAAATGGAAATTGAAATATTATTCTCAAAAATATATGGTACATGTTAACAAAAGTTAAACACAATTATGGAATTCTCTAAGCCTAACTTATTATATGCCTTCGGCTTAGGTCACAACTCATGCTTCTTTGCTAATGTATTAAATCATATTCCCATCACTTACTTTTATTCTTCTTTCTACTCTTTGTAACAACTTACAAAGATAAGAAACACATGTGATATCATATATCTATGGGAAAGAATATATCCTTAAATGTACTTCAATAAAGTATTTACCTATCTCAAGAGTTGCAAGGTATTCTTTGCAATATTGCTTCTAATAGCCTATCTTGCCAAAGTAGAAACAAATAATATCAACTATATCCTCTATGATCTTTTTGACTCCTTTGGATGCCTTTAATAGTTGTTTTCCCGTAGAGGAAAAACCTTTCTTCCTTTTACATGCCTTTCTAGCACCCCTTGGGCCCATAGACTTAAGGAGGAAACAAGTATCAAAGGTTTGCCCTTGTCATGGTAGTCTCCTTCTAAATTAATACTTTGATCAATAAAACTCGGTGGGGATGTGAGGATTAAATCCACATGGAGATCATTGTCCATCACTACGTCTAAGTTGAAAAGTTTCTCCAATCCTAATCATATTTAGATTGTAGTCAATGACACATGATTTTACATTCATCTTAACTTGAAAAATCTCCCTTGACAACATGAACGTTTCATACATTATTTGCTGTACAATTTTGGTAAACTTTAACCAAGGTAGTATTCATGTGTCCTTAAGACTTTTGAATTTTGTAGATGCTATCATGAGACTAAGGGATATGACAATCCTAAACTCAATTCATGAACATTTCACGTGTCTCTAGATCTACATTAATCTCAAAGGGATTAGGAGTACCATGATATAGAACCTATATCCACATTTAGGAATGTAGAATGATTTTGTTGGTTAAGTCAATTGTGGAAGTTTAGCCAAGTTGGTTTATTGGTTTCCAAAATTAAGGTTGAGTGGAATTTTAGCCATTCTTGAGATTTCACAAATCCTCAAAGGAAAAATAGAGAATATAAGCATGTGATTGAATTTTGATATTGAAAACATGTTTGTGGTCTTTCAAGCATGTTTTCTCCCACTATTTTATCAAATCCTTCACGCACTAAAAGAATTCAGGAAATCACATTTCCTAATAAGGATCAAGATCCTAAGGACTTGTAAGTGGACCCCCACTTTGAGTACCATCCATAAACAATCGAAAGATAAGCAACATTTGCTAATTACATCTTATGCAACTCTTGATATATTTTGCCTCACTTTTCATGTAGATAGCTTGCTCAAATTGTATCTACATTACTAAGTGTTAAGTTGAACCTACTAATCAAATTTCGATTCGAGACTGCTCCACAACCATTAAAACAAAAATAGGATATAACCACATTTTGATGTGTGAGAATAAATAGCCTACTGCCACACTTAATCATACACCATAGTTCTTATGAACATGGTGTTGTCCATCGTGGTCTATTCTTCACACCACACTTATAAGCGTGGTGCTTGTAAAAGCTATTATTTCATACACAAATGTAAGAATAGAAATCTTACACCACACTTACCCATGTGGTTTAATATTTTAAAAAGGTAGTTAAAAACTTAAATTTACATTATAAACCATAATATTAGACCTATATTATCACACTTTCTAAGTGTAACGTAAAATAGAAAAATAGAAATCATCACATTTTAATTTATCAATTGAAGTTTGATTACTTATATTTTAACACATAACGTAAGACATATATTATTACACTTATTGAGTGTAGCATAAAATAAAAATCACAATGTTTCAGTTTGTCAAAAGAACTAAAATTACTTACAGATAAAAGTGTAATGCTAGGGATATATTACCACACTTCCTATATGTAACAGAAAATAACTATGACCACATTTTAATTTATTAATAAAAACCCAAACTGCTTCATTTCAAAGTGTAACATTAGAATATAGTCCTACAATGTTGTGAACTTTAGCCACATATGAAAGTGCAATAGTAGACATCTACTCTTAAAACAAAGTTTTACCACACATTAAAGTGCAAAAATAGATATATATTCTTACACTTTTTGATTGTAACACTAACTTTGCATTCAAAGCAAAAATATAGTGTTTACATCTTTCATTCAAGCTAAATTAATTGGAAGAATCCATCCATTTCATCTAAATAGGAGCTATCTAAAAAAGGTTACTTGAAAATACCATCAAAAAGTAATTAATCCAATATTTGGCTTAACAACCCTATATGCTAGAGAAAATAATCTAGTAGTTGAAGATGTACCACTCAAATAAAACCTCATATGCACTCATTTATCTAGAAGAACCAACTTCATCATATTAATCATTACCATACCTAACCACCTGTATGTAAAGCAAAAACATACAAGTTAAAATGTTGCAAAAATAGCTATGTAAACCAAAAAAATGAAATTTAAAACAACGTAATCTGCCTAACTTTCTCATTCTTATCCCTAACTACCATAGAACATTGACATGTTCATATTTCCCACAAAATGAAATTGATTGTGAAGTTGCAACTGATACATTCAAGTTCCACAAGCTACAATAAGAAATACATCAAATAAGATTGATAATCATCATATTTTTGCCAACTATACTCTTTCAAAGTTTTTAGAAACAAAATCATTATATAGAAAACATGATCAACCACAGACATTGTGTCACCATTCTTAACATATAAAATCTGAAAGTAACAAAAGTAGAAACAAAATTTGAATGTATAAACAACATCAACACGACTCATTTAACCATCTAATTATTAAAGCAATACCAAGACAAAAGAAGACTTCAATAACATAACTAACAATCAAAGTTCCACAAAAAAGAAAAGCAAATATGCATATTTTACAACTTATTCTAGGTAGAGTCAAAAGTAAAATGTAACAAAGAAATAAAAGAGATTCCTAGTAAAATAGAAAATATTCATATTTCAGAGAACTCACCAATGGTATTGGCCAAGCAACAAATAGACTTTGAGCATTTGCAATGGTGCTAAAGTACGTGTAAGGTCTCACTAAATCCTCATCTCTCTTCATTGCCACATTTAAGTGAACTTTATAATAATTTTTTCCTAACACTTGTCCTCCGACCTCTATGCAAGGATCCATGCTTTTCAAATATCCCTTGGCCACAATTTTATTTTGATCCATGATACTCAAAAGCGAAACTGAATAGTTAACCTAAAATTAAATTTACAAGTAATACATCATAATCTATACAAATAAACATTATTTCTAACTAAAATTTTGTATGCATTTTATGGAAATGATTATATTTTAAGGATCTACTATAAACTTTATATTTGCAGATACTCAATCTTTAAATTTGTTACTTACCCCAAGAGGTCGAAGTTTATTAGTTGAAATTGGTGTTGAGTTTCTGTCTTCATAGGCTTTGTAGGAAAGGATAACGGGCCACTGGTTACATTAACTTTATTTTTGTTCTACTCAAGTTTATACAACCTTTCTTGAAGTGTTTGAATCATTTGAAAGCAACTTTTACAAGAAGGTATCTCCTCAAATACATCTTGTTGTGTCACTCCTTGACCAAGTATTCGTACTTGTCCAAGCTTCTCTAGGACAATAACTCTGGCATAAACATAATCTCACAAAACAACATCTTCTAATTGTCCAAGTTCATTAGTGATTGCTTGCATCTAATCCTATAAAGTAAAATTCAAACTAATTATATTCCACTTAACTTTAAAATTAAAGTTTAAGTTTATGTTTTGTAGCTCTTATCCTTAGTTACCCAGTATTTCCCCCTTTTCCCACTAGATAACACAAGCTAAATGTATCTGCTAGAGAAATACGATGTCCCCATTTTTTTTCCTGATTCAAAATATATTAACATCATACTCTATATTTCTCTAAGATAAAGCTATAATCCTTATCTCATATGCTCAAACTTAGGCAAAATATTTTTCTTCTTGTAGTGTGATTCAGTGTCATTTTCTTTCTACTTTCCTTTCCCCTCATGTTTGCTTATGAAAAATGTAAAAATAATTGTATTAATTAAAAAAAATGACTATTAATACACAAAAAATATTATCTTATACTTTACCTTTCCCTTTTCTGATAACCACAACATGAAAAGTCTTTTATATTGCTCTCGAATGACCCTAGTCTCTAGTATTAGATCTTCCAATGATAAGTTAGGGTCAAAGTACTTTTCTTTCAACTCTTTCTTCCAATTCCTCCAATTGGTTCCAATTGTTTCCAAGATATCCATATCAATTCCAAGAGTACATACAAACTTTGATTGCATTAGAAGTGTTAGCATTTGTTTGTAATTATGAAGAACAATAACTGAAAATTTAAATAAATAAATGTTTAGAAATTGTGTAGTAAATTACCTTTACTATGCCTAGTGGCTCATTTTTGTTAGATTGTGACACTTTTTGCCAATCAAAAATGTCAATTGGACAATACGTGCTAGTCCTAGCCAACACACCTAAAATATTAGCATATTCTTAACCATGGCTATGAACTACCTGACCATGTTCATTGTATTCAATTTGAAGCTTTTGTCCGGGAAGTAAACCCCAAATTTTTGGCATCAAAATAGGTCCTCTCGTGCTTTTTTGTTTGCTTTCTTCACCTATTTGAAAATAAAAAGACATAAATATTTGCAAGCCAAATATTACAATGATCAAGTAAAGAATGATATACTAAGTATATATCATTATATTATTACTATCAAGAAAGATTAGCTGTAGATTGGAACAACAAAACTAGTTCAAGTTTTGCACATAATGCCATTGTCTATAAGTCAATTGTGGATTGAATTAGAGATTTCAACAAAGTAAAGAAGCCCATTTGCCGGTGAATTCTTAGCCTTGAAATGAAATGGGGCTTAGCCACTATGTGGCTAAATTCTATTAACATTATTTAAAGTCAATAGTTCACACATGAAGCTATCGGTTAGCCAAAAACTATAATTAATGCTAATGCTATCATTGGCTTGCAAAATTTGACCATTACACTTTATAGTTCATCATGGACAACACTTTTATCAGGTTTGGAATAAATTAACATTTTAATATTACAAAATAATGTTTATTAAAGTTTTTAGATTATCAAGTTTGTATATCTTATTATTAAGTGCATTAGAATATTACATAAAAATTATCTATGTATATATATATTGTATATTTAGACTATATATCTAGTATTTTATTATTTATAGTAAAATATGTATTATATTTCTATATTCATGTACTCACACTCATATGCACTTATATAATAATAATAATAATAATAATAATAATAATAATAATAATATAGTTTAATGTAAGGTAATTTATTTCTACATTTGATACATACGATATATCATATTAAGTACAACAAACAAAAAGCTTTGACAACTTGAACTACATAATTTTAGCTCACATTATCCAATATTAGCTATTTTGGGTAGCATATTTAGCTTACTCTATTCTTGTTATTAATAATAGAAATTTAAATCCTATTAATAAGGCAAGGTTTTGGTATATGTATTGCTATTGATCTAAAACTATATTGAGATTAGGAGCTTACTTGTTTCAACTTCATTAGATGGAGAGTTATGGGATTGATGCTTCTATTCTTCCTTTTGCTGGTTGGCCTAAGGTAACGTGTTTTTATTATTGGGATGCTTAGTTTAAGTTCTTTTTGTTGCAAGCACAAAATATAAGTAATAAGTAGCATCACCTCATTTAGTTTTAAAAAAGATAAATAGATTGGAACAAATGAAAGCTAAATAAAGGCTCTCAGTTTCAAAATTTAATTCAAAAATATTTAAAATTGAAACTAATGAAAATGCATAAAGACAATCTCAAACTTGAGCTCATAAAATAGGATTCCTATTACATGATTTAAGTTCTAAAATACCAAACAAAAAGCTTAACAACTATTAATAACTTTAGAAATCATGTTATATTAGCGATCTTCATCTAGTATAACATCTATAATTCTTTCCTCTGTCGTATCAACTCTTGGATATTTGATAATGGCATATCAACTTTGGTTCCACTAATGTCTTCTCTCACCAAAACCACATCTTCGCCATTATCAGATTGCACCCCATTGTTCCATCTCAAACTCATTTTTTTCTTCTATGTCATAGTAATCTCTAGCTATTGCATGCTTTCAGCAAAGCTACCACTTATTCACCATTGGGTCTTCAACATAAAAAATTTGTTTTACTTGAGAAAGAAGGATGAAAGGCTTGTCATGACGTTTGACATTTGTGAAGTTGGTCAATGTAAATCCTTCATTATCATGTTTTAATGTTGAACCTTTTGAAACCCAATCACAATCAAACAACATAACTTTCCGCCCAACTAAGTAATCTAACTTAAGAATATCCTATACAACTTTATAGTAATTCAACTCACTCAATATAGGATGATTATCTTTTTTACTTGCAAAACTTGAAGTCCATGCTGTTACCATAAGCCTACTATTTTGAGTTTTTTTTCTTTTTTCACGATCTTTTGTGTGAAATTTGAATCCATTGACCAAGAATCTATTAAATTGTTTTCAATCATATTAGGCCCTTTAGCTAACAACTTCAAATCTCTAGAAATGGCATCATTATCATCTAATTGCATGCCTTTGACCTATAGAAAACAATACAGAAAAAAATGAAGAAAAAAAACATGAATCTTTTAACTTAAAGCAATTCAGCATATCAAAATATTAAAAAACTAACCCCACTAACAACTTACATAGTCTCTAAACCAAGATGCGAAGGATCACTATGTGTACAATGGATTTCAAGCTCTGATGCAGAAGGATTCCTACTGATAATTATGGTCTTATGTTCATTGCAAATATCAAATTATATTTATGACAAAACACTTGGCCAAATCAAATAATCATGTATTAAGACAACTTACTTGACATATTGCTCGATATCAACAATACATATCTATGTGCTTGTGCTAACATGTTCTCATCCAATCTTATAGTGTTTATCTTTCCAATTGTCCTTCTTGGAATTGAAAAGACATCAAACCTTTCTCTAGGACTTTCATTAACAAAATCATTCCTTTCGGTTCAATTGAATCTTATCTCAATTTCATCAAATAAATATATAGAAAAAAATGTGAGATATTTATCTACTATATAACCTTCCGCAATTGAACCCTCTGGACGACTTCTATTTCGAACATGTGATTTTAGAGTAGACAAATACCTAATGAGATTAAGAATTTTCTATTATTAAATTGAAATCATAAGAAGAAATAGAATAGAGTACTACTAATTAATAAACCTCACATGTACCTTTCAATTGGATACATCCAACGATAGTGAACAGGGCCTGCAATTTTAGCTTTGATAGCCAAATGAATAGATAAATACACCATAATGTCAAAAAAATGAAGGTGGAAAGATCTTTTCAAGTTGGCATAATACCTCTACAATATTCTTTTCCATTTTGATCAAATGCCAAGGCAGAAGAACTTTAGAACATAAATCTCTAAAGTATCTAAATAATTGAATTAGAGGAGAGCACACCGATTTTGGTCTCAAAGCTAATAGAAGTAGTTGTTGCATTAAGATATGATTATCATAACTTTTCAACCTAAAAATTTTAAGTGCCTTCAATTAACACATCTTGATATGTTAGATGAATATCGATCTGGAACCTTTACTTTCTTTAGAACTTTGAAGAATAACTCTTTTTATTTTTTATTCATCATAAATGAGGCCATATGTACAAAATTTTTATTGGACTCTCTTTCTTTTAGATGAAAACTTAGTTTAATGCCCATGTCTTGTAGATTTATATGAGTGTACAAATGGACTTTTGATTTTCCTATTAAACCTAACAATGTTCTAAAAAGATTGTCACATATGTTCTTCTTAATATACATAACATTGAGATTATGATGAACTAAATTATCTTTCTAATATGGTAGCTCAAAAAATGTACACTATTTTCTCCAACCATCAAGCATTTTAGGATTATTTGTCACTAGTTTTTCAAATTGAATTGGATCACAAAACATTAAATCATCAAGTACTATAGAACTTGTTAATATAGGAGAAGCATGTCTTAATTCTTCTATAACATCAAAGGACTTTGAATCCTTTTGATAAGGATGATTATAACGCAAAAAATGATGATGGCCTATGTAGCACTCTTTTTTAGAAAAGTGCATTTGTAAAGATGATACTTCTTTGTGGAAAAGTGGACAAACATAATAACCTTTGGTAGTATGGCTAGGCAAATATGCATATGCATATGCAGGAAATCACTAATGGTCCACATTAATGTAGCCCGTATGAGAAAATTTTGCTTTCTTGTTGCATCATATGTCACCACACCAACACCTTATTACTCTTTCAACTCTACTATGAAAATCTACAAGTACACATCAATATCATTTCCAGGTTGAGTCGGGCTAAGGATAAGCAATGATAACATAAAGTAAGATTTTTTCATGCACATCCAAGGAGGTAAGTTATATGATATCATAACCACAGGCCATGTACTATGATTACATTCATGGCTTTGAATAGGTTAAATATATCTGAAACTAACCCCAATCTGATATTGCGATGGTCTTTTGCAAATTCAATATTCTTATAGTCAAAAGTACACCAAGTAAGAGAGTTAGTTGGATGTCTAATATTATCATTCTTAGAACAATTTTTAGCATGCCATGTCATGAAAAATGCTATTTTTGATGACATGAACAATTGCTGTAATCTCAATTTCAAAGGAAAGTGCCTCAAAGACTTGAATGGATCTCTTTTGCCTCATATTTATCTACCCACCTTGATTGATGACATGTTTTACATTCATTTCTCCACTTATTAGGCCCTCTGTATAACATACAATCATTTTGACAAGCATTAATTTTTTCATAATTCATTCCTAATTCTTTTAACAACTTCTTTGCGATATACCAAGACTTTGGTAGTTAGACACCTTCAGGGAAAGCTTCATTTAACAAATTAATCAGCATATTAAAAAACTTGTCTATCAAATTTCCAAGACACCTAATGTGAAGCATTCTTATGAGAAATGAAAGCTTTGAGAACTTTTGACAGCCAAGGTATAGGTTTTGTTGAGAATCTTTTATCAACATGCAAAATCTTTTAACCTCAGTACTAGGCCTTTTATTTTCCAAGTGCCCTGGATCATTCATGGCATAATCTTCATTAAGCCTCTTAAAGCAACATTTAATAGACCTTGCATGTTATCTGATGCATTCATGTCTGATGTATGATCACTATTGCCAAAATGCTTTAAAGCTGAACTATTAACATGAAGTTCACCATGCGCCACCCATTGGGTATAGCCTCTTATGAGACCTTCACAAATTAAATATTCTGGTACAATCTCTTTTTCTGCATATTCCATTCTTATATTTTTTGCAAGGACATAGTATCATTCTTGGAATATTTAAGTTTCTAAATGCAAAATCAAGAAATCGGTTCACTCCAACTTTGTATGCATTGCTTGTCCTAGAAAGGTTCATCCAACTCTTATCCATTTGAAGGCATATGAATTACTATCAGTATGTAGAATTTTAGAATCTTAGACCAACAAAAAGTAATGATCCCACTGAAGTTTGCTAAGCTAGTTCACTCACACAAAATAGATATATAACAATAGTTAGAAATATTCATGAAATTGAAATCAATGAAGAGAACTTTATATAAGATATTAAACTTATTCTGAACAACTAATAATAATTCATATATGACCTATAATATAATTTGAACAAATAAACAAATTGCACGGTTAATATATCATACAAGTCAACAAAAGAAGCACAAAAAATAGATAAAAGTTCAATTACCAATAATTTTGTAACTTACTTGAAATTGAGCTACCATTGTATTGAGAATTTTCCAACTCATCACTCAAGGAATTTTCTAATAGTGCCCATTTCAAGTTTTGAGTTCTCACCATCTACGATAAAGAAAACATAAGAAAGAATCATTAATATCTTGAAAATTTGTTAGTGTAACATTAAAACTATGAATGGAGAAGCAAAAGCAATGTTAACTCTTGCATATCTTTAGAAACTCTTTTCATTAATTTTTTTCTTGTTTAAAATGATTGTTCCCTTTTCTCAATCAATGATTTTCTTGTCTCTACATACTTTAAATATTTCATTAGTGACAAATCTTAAATGTTACTTACATATTTTTTTTTTAAACTTGGTATAGGTTCAGGAATATTATAGATCAAAAGGAGAATTACACACCAAGAAAGTTTGAGCACAATTAAACGGGGAAGTGTATACTTCTTTACAATTTTCTAAGAACAAAATAAACTAAAATAAAATTAAATTAAATTAAGAACAAGTGTAAAGATAAACTGCCAAGCAAAATGAAATTGAGCTAAAAATTATTAATGGCATAATTCATCACGGTAATTGATATATTTGTATATATCAAGTTGAATATTAGTATTTATTTATTATTTTATAATAATTTAAATAACATGAAAAAAATTGTTGTTTCATTATTCTAAAACATAATAAAAACAACTCTATAACTGAAAATAGATAAATTTTATTTGTTAGGATGGTATTGATTATTAATAATATTTTAGGTTTTAAAATCTTGGTTGATGAAATTATGTGCTAAATTGATGATAAATAATGCACCCAATTAATTAAAAATTATTTCTAATACATATTAAGTTGGACACAAAAAAGTTTTTTTGAAAAAGTTCTTGTGGCCAATTATTAATAAGTTTCACTATGCTAAGACAAATGTTGTTATATGTCTTACTTGTTCCTTTTTTGTTTCTTAAGAGAATTACGGTACTCTAATTATAATGTGATTCCTATATGATGTAGGTTTTATATATTCATTTCTATATGATCAGTATCACTATAGTAAATAAGCCATCACATCAAGTTGTACTCATCGGACTACGACATCACATCTAGATTGCGGGCCATTTAATACATTACAACTTATTCTCATTCCACATATAAATGGACAAAAAGAAAAGGATGCATTTTTAATTTGGCACCCCTAATACACAATAATTCTTGGTGGCCATTGAGTTGGAGTTAAATCTAAATCCCAAAATTGAAGAGGGAACGAATCTTGTTGGGCGCAAATTTCAGTTCAAAATATAATCTATAGCATTAGTCCCTATGGATTGAGTAGCAACATCAGATTTTATCAATAGAAAATTCCATACCACCTGAGACAGACCTCTTTTTGGCATAATTTAGAGAGTGTTTGGCATGAGTTTGTAAGTTTTTTAAAGCATTTTAAGAAATTTATAAAATATTGTTATTGATTATTCATAAACTTTATTAAAATAACATATATAAGCTTAAATCAAGATATTAAAAACTTCTAAACTCAAGAAAAAAGAGAAAAGAACCACATATGTAGTATATTATTCAACACATATACTTCAAATAATAAAATAGAAAGCTAAGGAAATAAACTAATGCAAAAAATGAAAGAATAAATGAAATGAATTAACAACAGATACCTAGAAATACCAATGATCTAACTATGTCTACTTTATGTCAGGACCATGGAGCACTTTGCCATCTAATGTGTCAAAATGTTCCCTATATTTGGGCTAAACATATAAAAAAGACTGTCATCTATATGTAATAAGTTAGACGTTCCATGCATATATAAGCATTTATTAGGAAAACAAAAAAGATAATACAAAAAACTAGGTGAAATTCCTATGGTTAGTCATGTATCTCTCTTACCTAATAATAGATATCATAATGGCCTCGGTAACAACTAGTATAATTTTAAGGATTTTTTTAAGTGCAATTTTTTCTCTTATAAACAGGTATTTTACAAAGAAATGCTCAACAGACATTATGGTTTTGGAGTATTCATTTTTTCTAACTTGTGATGCAGGTTAGAAATCAAGGTTATTTTGTCATTTTTTTGTTCAAGTTAGAAAAGCTTAACCCTAAGATTACTACAACATAGTCATGATACAATTTAGCCTCAAAACAGATCATATGAACAAAAAGCAGCTGCAACTAGATTGAAATAAATATCCCAAAAGAACCTACCCAAAATTGAAATAAGTTTAAGAACTTAAGCATAAATAGATTGATCACAAAACCTATTTTCAAATCAGCCTTCAAAAGTCCAGCTACATTTCTGAAGAGAAACAAAATTGCCAGAATTCATGGCGAAATGAACTTATTCTAGCAACATTGAGGTAAACCAACATCAATCTATCTCAAGACACCACAAGTTTATATATTTCAGCCACGGTAAGAATTGTTTAGATCTTCTGATATTATTTATCAATAATAATTATTCTCAAATACCTTAAGCTTGAAGCTAATATGTAAAAGTACCTACTTAATAAATCAAAAAACCAAATCCGAGATGCCATGAGAACAAAAATAATTTATTTTTAATTTACAAACAACAGGGACTAGGATTACCTTTCAAACTTGACTAGAAATCCAGTTTCTTTCTTTGCATTATAATTCTAGCTAGATTAAGGTTTATCATGTAAATAGAGCAAGTTTGTTATGTATAGGGCGTGACACATATGATTAATAATTCAAAGACAAGGGAGAATAGTAGGTTTCTCTCTGGTATATGGGAAACTTTGTTCAGAGGGATCTCTTGGATCATCTTGAACCAATATAAATTAGAATACTAAAAAATGTAAATATTATCTCCTCATACATATTGTTTGCACAATTATATCTTTATATAGGTTACAATAAAAGCTGATAGAGAAGAGAAAACATCCAATTACACAACCACAAAAGCTTGTCACTAGACCAATGCAAATGTGAGGATTAGTATATTATTTTGGATCACAGCAAAAAGAGAAGCACAAAAGAAGGACCTAAAACAAGTATCAGCCTCAACAAAACAATGACAACTTAAACTTCAGCTTAGAGGAATTTTTTATTAAAATGAAAGATCTCTAGAATTTGTCTATGCAATCATATAGTTACCAAGCAAAAACCAAAGCTATTCACATGAAACCAAAATGAGTGAGCCTTCAAGCTAAAATCAACAAAAACCTAAAGTGCAAGAGTCCTCAGTTACATATACATCCAAAAAAACTAACTTGAGTATAATGTAACTTAAGTAGGTCAGATTATGTAATGGTATAATTACATGCATTTTTGCAACAAAAATATCCAACCACAACTCAATTTCCTTGAATTACAATTGCATATTGAAATAGTGAGGGAAACATGAAATTAATGTTCTCAAATGTAAGAAAGCTACTAACTAGGTTACATAATTCACTTTATGTGCCAAATCAAACCATAAGAGGACTCACATGCCAAAATTAGTCTAATAATTGAAGTAACTAGCATAAGAACAAGAATTGGCATTACATATAATTATAATTTAATAACATTACTTACAAAAAACAATGAGCAAGGCCACACTTAAACCCCGATAAATCTTGCCCAATCTCTTTAGGAAAATTATTGAATGGAATTATGATCATATATGCCTAGTGCATATAGGGTTCTGCGGCAAGCAGTTGAGATTAGAGAGGAGTTTTTGTCATGCTTCCATTAGTGATGATGAGAGGTGTTGCAGGGCTTAGATTTGAACATGCTTGGCTAGTGTCTGTTTGATAAAGCCATGATTGGGAAACTAATAACTATGAAAAAAACTTTAAAACATTTGAGAAACAAAAAAAATTATAGTACTCTCCTCTTAGTTGTTATTATAAGTATTTCAGTGATGAATGAATGAAATTGCTAACACAGCATCCCTCTTATAGACAGCCTCTTTCACATCACCTACTCCTGTTTATTATAAGTTCTTCAACAATAAATAAATAGTCCTCCCTATGGATGTATTTTAAAAATAAACTACTATGTGAGTACTTTGTGCGATAAGATAAAGAAAAGAGAGGAGAGGAATAAAAAAAAGATAAAACCCAAAATAAGAATCGCTTGCAAAGTTATAAACTAAAGGAAAAGAGAATTAAATAAAAGTGAAGGAGGGAGAGTACAACCCTAAACCCTTTATTCCTCATAGATATGCATTAAAATCTAGAATATTTGTTCTCTACTCATGCACAAGCCCAATTCCCCCACAAGGTTCACATTAAAAGAAAAAAAGTAGGCTGGAATTCCATATTGGGCTACGTAATTTGGCTTTGAGATATCAGGGTACTCTATATCTACTCTAGAAAAAATTAATAGAGAGAGAGTACGAGAGATTACCTAATTTTAGTTGTTGTCATCCACTACTCTCATTGCAGCACCAATTGGGTTATGAAGAATGAAAATGTTTGGAGATATTAAAGAATGAAATCATACAACAAATTCTGCATAGTTATGCTCTGTTATGAGATGAATAATTTTAAAGCTTTGGTAAATCAAACTTTGCTATGAACAATAAAGAAAGTGAGGATTTTAAAGGTTTCGACAGAAAAAAGATGCATAGAATAGATTTTTGAATTAGGATTGAGGGTTTTGTCGGGAGAAGTCGAAAAAGCACAATTTAGGAAAGAGCTAGTTTTTTTGGTTTTTAATTTTAAGTTATTTTTTAGCCAAAAAATGGTACTATACTTACCGCTATGAGCAACAGTATTATTTTTAGTAGAAAAAATTATCAAAATTGAGCAATAATAACTAACGCCACACTTTTTTAAAAATGTAACAAAAATATAATTATATTTACACTTTTATAAAATGTAAGGAAAAAAGGTGTAATAGTATCTCATTTTGTTGTAGTGAACATCCCCCACTTTGAGTACCAACGTGCGAGAAGTCTCAAATCAAAGGTGTATCGTATGCTAAGTATATGCTCACAGCTTTCTTCCTAAGTGTGACCTTCGCTTCAAGTGCTGTCACATGAATTTGGAAGCATCGTCACAACATATGCTACTAGTAGAAGTCATGAGTAATTTAAAACTCTTTTAATTTGTATCCATTTGGACTTAATATTTAAAAACACTTAGATATTCTAAGTAAAGGGTTTTTGCTTGAACAAATCTCATCATTTATTCTTTTTATTTAGATTTTCTATATCGTAATCTATGCACCACATACATCAATAGGATATAGAAAGTATAAATAAGTAAATGCGCCTAGTATGCTCCTAGGATAGGATGACCATAAGCTTAACCAAGTGATGCACTTAGAGCCACAGGTGCATTACTCGGTTGATTTTAGGTGGGTTGATTAAACTAAGCTATTACATGAGTGTATCCCATACATTCATAGGTCTTCAAGCCTTAGATCCTGTTTGCTCTTTCAACATTTACAAGAGAAAGTAAAACTCTCTCATAGTGATTCTACTCTCATAACTTTTACAAGATAGAACAAGAGGCATGCAAGCTCTATTCAATACAATCCATTTCAACAACTTGAAATGAATAAAATCAATATTAAAAGGCTCATGATCATCCCCATTTATTCAACACTTAAATGAACACTAAATAAATCTAGAATTGACAATCATTTCCATTAATTAAATGCTTATCTGACAAAAAAATAATTGGAGAAGCATAACATATATGCAATAAGTTGGAGACTAACTTCAACTAGACTTTAAAAGCAATCAAAAATGTCAAAAATATTATTGAGAACTTGTACAACACTTGTGCATTCATAAAACATGATTTAGAATTATTTCTAGCCACCAAAAGAACCAAAAACTTGTTCAAAACTTGCCCAACCCATGATTGGGCGCCGTTGGCCGAGGCAAGCAAACAACTAAGCAATGAAAATTAAGGTTTGTGTGGCACTAGGATCTAAATATTTTCAAAAAAAAAAAAACAAAAACTGAATAAACTAGCCCACACAACACCACAAGGATCTAGACATGCATAGGATTTATATTTAAAAGAGGAAAATACCTGAGTGAAAGCAAAAAATTCGAAGAGTAAGAAAACACTCTTCAACTATTAAACTGGCTTTTCACTGGTGAAGTAGAATCACCACCGATTTTCCCCGAGATGAACTCATCCATTTTGGCTAAAATTTTTATTGGAATTCCTAAACCATTTTAAAATTCTTCAGTCCAAATTTTAGGCCGATCAAAACACTAGAGGTACTCCCAGAAGAAGCAAAACCTAGCTACCAGAAACTGCTCTAGTCAAGAGCAAAAGCAACCAAAATAGATTGTCTCTAATGTAAATGTCCATATCCCAAATCTATGACCTATTCTATACATAAAGGCTGGAAAATCTATAGAGAATGAGGGGAGGAAGGCTGGGAATATTGAGGTGGAAGGAGGAGGGAGAAGGAGAGAGTGATGGGAGCCTAGCAACTTAGACTCCCACTATACAATATTGTTGAGAGAAAATCACACAAAATGTGCACACCTCACATGCCATATGGCTGGACACTCTACCATATCTATATATAGGAGTGGTCACTCACCTCCCCACAAGGAGGTTATGCCAAGTGTCCCCTTGCTTAGGTGGTTACTAACTTTGTGATTAGTGATTTAATTGAAGCACAAATTTCATCTAATGAAATGTCTTGCAATTAAATTCTTATTCTTATTAAATGAACTCTTCATTTAATAATTCTCCCAAAACGTATCTCTCCAACTTAATTAAATTAAAAACTTTAATTTAATTAATAATCATTTGACTTAACTCCTAAGTTAAAGCACTTAACATTTTAAGCTATTCAAAATTAACTCCACCTTTAAATTCATTTTGACGAATTGATAGTCATTTGACATCAATTAATTAAGTATTTATTAATTGATCTTAATTTGACTCTTAAATTAATTTAACCAATTTAACGTTTAAATTGATCAAGCCAAAATGACTACAATTTTGCTTTCTCCAAAACCTAGTCATGAATTTTCTAACTATTAGAAAATTCTCCTTCCTTCAATAGACCATGTCATTTTCTTTTGTCCATGACCCATTAGGTTCTATTATTCATTAGACATGGGCTCACAACTCCTTATGACTTATGGAATATCAAATATTCACTTTAGTTTAAACTCCTTTAAACTAAGCGACTTAATTCAATTAATCTCATTAATTTAAGAGTACCTAATATCTATGGTCGATGTCCAACCTCAAGCCTATGGAATCTAAGTAATTGGCCAAAATGAATGGTCTTGAAGAACCATTCTAGCATTATGCGTACTATGCAAATACGGTCCGTTCATCTCCTATCTCTCAAAAGAGGCTTAGGGTAAGATATTTATTAGCTCCCTAATAGCCTTGATACTATGTTTCTACTCTTAATGTTTGATTCCCTTTGTCACCTCATCTTTGGAGACACCTTCCCAAATTTTCACATCATATTACGCAAGGATTTCTTGAAATAAATCATTATAGAACACATAAGAGATGCACTCGCCTTTCACAAAGATGAGAATTCGGATTCCATTTTGGATCTCCCAAACCTCCATGCCAAGTAGGTCATGCCTAGTCTCATCCCAAAAGACCCACTAGGTGGTCAAGAAAGAGTCAAAGTATAAAGATCGAACATAAAGGTACCATGGACCCTCAGGTCAGAGGACTAATAATATGCACTAGTGTAAGCAAAATAATTAGCCACTATCGACTTACTACTGTGGCTATCTAGTGGATTCTCCAGTAGTTCTTCAGTACCTTATTCTCTAATAAACATCTACTAACATGCATCTGTATCTTATATAGTTGCTCATGGAATGTTGCAATCTCCAACCCCTGAATTTATGCATCGTTAGTGCAATTCTATATGAATTTTAGATGTCCTATCTCATAAAATCCTATGACTTGGAAGATTTAAGATCATAATCATGTAAAACTTATTCCATGGTCACTAAACCAAATCTCGCAGTCATAGGTGATCTATGGGCTTCATCCATATTCTAGTGAAGTGAAACAAAGTATAAGATGAAGATGGCCATATAAAGAACATTATCCAATCAAGATTGTACCACGAGTGAAATAGTTTACAATGCTAATCTCATTGGCTTGTAGGGTACTATTCAAACATGAAACGCAGCCACTGCCATACTAGTGTGTGCACAAGGTTGTTTGCCTGCCCTATTTTGGGTTAAAGGTAAGTCAAGCCGATTTTAGCTCAACTTTTGTGTACCAAAAATTCTAGAACTCTTTCTAAACATTAAATCACACTTTATGGAATAATTTACAGATCTAAAACACATTTTAAAACTAGAAATTTAAGTGCTCAATCATGCTTCAAAAATTCAGTTTAAGTGAGAATCAAATTCTCTAAAAATCTTCTACTAAATTCCAATCCAATTGGATACAAAAATGACTAAAACTCTTCTAATCAATCATCAATATGCTATATCAACATATAACATCAATTAATTTCAAATAAAAATTCAACATTAATAACTGTGAATTAAAACTTACTAATCATATAAATCAACACTTAAATCACATAATAGCATGCATTCAATTCATCAATCAAGGAGCACACATTACATCAACCAAACACTCTAATCCATCATATGAATAAAGTATTTATTGATTATGATCAATTCATCACATGAATCAATCAATCAAAATTCTAAATCATAGCATAAATTAGGCTCTGATACCACTTAAAGGCAAGAGTAGCACTAGGATCTAATGATTAGAACTTCAAAACCTAAAATTAACTAGGCTACTCAAGATACCAAGGATCTAAACATGCTATAGATCTGGATTTGGTAAGAAAGTTACCTTGAATTGTTAATTTCCAACAAGATAATGGTGAACTCTTCACCAATCCAGAATCTGCCAGAAATCAGCACAACAAAGAAACAACTTTTTTCTATCTTTGAGATCTCCAAATTTCACAAAATTAAATATGCATTTTATCAACTAAATTATGAATATTCTGTAAAAACTTTGGTACAAAAATAAATCTGTATCTTCTCATAAAAATTTTCCAAAATTCCTACTTGACACAATGGATCTCCAAGGCAAGCAAACTAAATGTTTTGCCTCTATTGTAATGATAAACACGCCAATTGAACTTTCAATTTCTCCTCACTTTTATCTATAGAAAGAGAGGATAAAATATATGGTGGAGGCTGATTTTGAGGTTCGGAGAAGAAGAGACAACAAAGCTTCAACTCATGAAGCAATGTTTGGAAAAAGGTTTTTGGAGAGAAATTGTGAAAGATTCTAATATTCACAAATGGTGTGAATGGTTGAATTCTCTCACCTCTAAATCTATATATAGAGGTAGGATGGTGATGCCAACTTGGCATCACACCTAGCTCAAGGAGGGGGGCAACCACTTGCTTGCCCAGGTGGCAAGCTTGAATTTCAAATCATATTTGAATTTTATATAAATTTTAATTTAACTTCAAATTAATTAAAATGCCAACCCAAATGAACTCTTCATTTGAGTTTTTCCTCCAAAATATATTCTTCTCATTAATTGAATTAAATACTTTAATTTAATTAATTAACCTTTGACTTAACTTTTAAGTCAACAAGCTTAACGTTTAAGCTTAATTTTGTCAACTTTTTAAGTTAACTTGACTAATTGATGATCATTTGGTACCCAATCATTAACTCCTTAATTATTGATCTAATTTAACTCCTTAAATTAATTGATTAATTTAACATTTAAATTAATCAAGCCAAAATTGATCTTCAAATTAATCACCTCAAAATCAGTCCACTAGGAGAGAGTGTTCTAACACTTAGAAAAATTCCACCATCAATTAGGAAGCTAATTAAATTTTGTGTGTGACCTAATACGTTCTACCATTCATTGGATATGGGCTTACAACTCTTTGTGACTTTCAAGTATTTTATATTTATTTTAGTTTAAAATACTTTTAAATTAATCAACTCATTCAATTAATCTCATTAATTGAAGAGTACCTAATCTCCATGGTCAATGTCCAATCTCAAACCCATGGAGCCCAACTAATTAGCTGAAATAAATTCTCTAGGACAGCCATTATAGCTCTACACAAACCATGCAAATTGAAAGTAAGATAGGCAATAGGATTTATAATCAAAACTTCAAACGATAAAATAACTAGTGCCTACAAGCATCCTAGGGATCTAATCATGCCTTGTATTTAGATTTAGATAGAGGATTACCTTGATAAGAAAATTCAAGATGAAATAATTGAACACTTCACCGATTCTAGAATTTGCCTGCTCATGGAACAACAAAAGGATTACAACGATCGCCTTACCAAATTGCCTCCAAAATTTTTGGAAAAATTATTGGAGATACCTAACACCTTTGAGAATCTCAAGTCAAAAATTTAGATTAATTGACTATCTCGATCATCCTAGAGAAAATCACAAAGTCGGACCTCACACAGAGAGCTCTCTAGAAACAGAGCAAGGCATATGTCTTGCCTCTATTGAAATAGTCCACACACCAATGAGACTTCCTAGATCTCTAGTCTTTTAGTTGGAATAAGACTTGAGATCTGGTGATGATGGAGGCCGAATTTGGGTAGGAAGATGAACAAAGAAGCTTAGCCTTCAACATATGAAATGCGAGCTTGCAAATATTTTAGAGGGAAATGAAGAATCTAATTCTTCACACCATTTATCATGTGCATGACCTTTTCTTTCTATATCTATATATATAGGCTGAAAATGTGTGATGCCAAGTTGGCATCGCACAATGCATAAGGGGGTGGCCAACTAGGGTTGCTTAGGTGGCAAAACTTGAATCCAAATCTCATTTGAATTTCATTTGTATCTTAATTACATTTGAAATCTCATTTCAAATTAATTAAAATGCTATCTCAAATCACATTTGAGTCTTCCCTCCAAAATTCATTCTTTATTAATTAATCAAATTAAACTCTATAATTTAATTAATTTTTCTTTGACTTAACTCTTTAAGTCAAACTAGCTTAACTCCTTAAGCTAAATCCGTTAACTTAGCTCTTTAAGTTAACTTGACCAATTGATGGTCATGTTGGCACCAAATAATTAAATCCTTAGTTATTGATTTAATTTAACTCTTAAATTAGTTGATTAATTTAACACTTAAATCAATCAAACTAAAATTGATCCTCAAAGTTGCCCCTGAAAAATGGTCCATTGGGAGACGCCTTTTTCTAACACCTTAGAAAATTCTCTCCATTAATTAGAAAGCTAATTGAATTTTGTGTGTGACCCAATAGGTTTTATCATTCATTGGACATGGGCTCACAACACGTTGTGACTTTTAAATATCCTATATTCATTCTAGTTTAAAACTCCTTTTAAACTAGTCAACTTAATTCAATTAATCTCATTAATTGAAGAATACTCAATCTTCATGGTCGATGTTCAACCTCAAGCCCAGGGAGCCCAACTAATTGGCCAAAATAAATATTCTAGATAACCATCACTGCTCTATGCATGTCATGCAAATATGGTTATTTCATCTCCCATCTCCTGAAATAGGCCTAGGGTAAGACATTTGTCGGCTTTCCATTACTTTTAATACTATGTGTCTATTTTCAATGTTTGATCCTTGTTGTGTGACCTCATTTTTAGATACCTCCTTTTCCAAATTTTCACACCACATTGCACAAGGATTTCTTCAAATTGATCATCATAGAGCATATAGGAAATGTACTCACCCTTCACAATAGCAAGGAGTTAGATTTCATCTTGAATATCACAAACCTCTATGTCAAGTAGCCCATACCCAATCTCACCTGAATAACCTACTAAGTGGTTAAGGATTAGTTAAAGCACGAGGATCGAACACAAGGTTACCATGGATCCTCAGATTAGAGGACTAATAATATGCACTAGCCACTACTGACTTGCCACTTCGACTATCTAGTAAATTCTCCAGTAGGTCTTCAATGCCTTGTTCTCTAACATGCACCCATATCTCATACAGTTGTTCATGGAATGGAGCAATCTCTAACCCTTAGATTTATGCATTGTTAGAGTAAGTCTATTCGGATCTTAGATGCCCTATCATAAGATCCTATAACTTGGAAATTTTAAGATTACGACCGTGTGAGACTTATTCCATGGTCACCAAACTAAGTCCTATAGTCATAGGTGATCTGAGGGCTTTATCCAAATGCTAGTGAAGTGAAATAAGGTAAAAGATGAAGATGGCCATACAAAGAATATCATTCAATCAAGATTGTACCATAAGTGAAATAGTTTACAAAGCCAATCTTATTGGCTTATAGGGGAAAATGTGATCCTTCTATTTTTCATCTCCCAAAAGAGGCCTGGGGTAAAATATTTATTAGCTCCTTAATTGCCTTAATACTATATCTCTATTTTCAATATTTGATTCCATTATGTGACCTCATCTTTGGAAAACTCTTCCCAAATTGACACACTACCTTGCACAAGAATTTCTTGGAATTAATCATAATAGAATACATAGGAGATGCATTTATCCTTTACAAAGAGAAAGAGTCAAATTCCATCTTGTGTCTCACAAACCACCATGCCAAGTAGCTCATACCCAATTTCAACCCAAACGGCCTACTAAATGACCAAGGAAGAGTTAAAGCATAAGGAGTGGACACAAGATTGCCATAGATCCTCAAGTTAGAGGACTAATAATATGCACTAGCATAAGTAGGAGAATTAACTATTACTGATATGCTACTATAGCCATTTAGTGGATTCTCTGAATAGGTCTTCAATGCCTTGCTCTCTAACAAGCACCAACCATTAGCACACACATCACATATGATCGTTCATGGAGTAGAGCGATATCCAACTCTTGAATTTATGCATTGTTAGTGCAACACTATCTGGATCTTAGACGACTTATCTCATAAGATCCTATGACTTGGAAATATTAGAATAGTGCTCCGCTAGCCAATTAGATTGACCTTGTAAACTATTTCACTCATGATACAATCTTGATTGAATGTTATTTTTCATATGGCCACTTTTATCTTGTGGTTTATTTCATTTCACTCGTATTTAGATAAGGCCCTTAGACACTTATGATTATGGAACATGCTTTGGTAACTATGGAATAAATCTCACATGATCATGATTTCAAATCTTTCAAGTCATAGAATCTTACGAGATGGGGCATCTACAATTCGAATAGACTTGCACTAATGATATATAAATCTAAACGTTGGGTATTGCTCTATTCCATTAGCAAATGTATGAGATACGAACGTATGTTAGTGGGCGCTTCTTAGAGACCAAGGCATTAAAAATACACCAGAGAATCCACTAGATAGCTATAGTAGCTAGCACGTTGGCAGTAGTTAATTCTCTTAATTACGCTAGTGCATATTATTAGTCCTCTAACTTGAGGATCTTTGGTAACCTTATGTTCAGTTTTCATACTTTGACTCTTCCTTAACCACTTAACATGTCTTTCAAGTTGGGATTGGATATGAGCTACTTGGCATAGAGGTTTGCGAGATCTAAGAAAGAATCCAACTCCTTGCTATTGTGAAGGGCAACTGCATCTCCTACGTATTCTATAATGATCGATTCTCAGAACTTCTTGCACAAGGTGGTGTGATAATTTGGAAAAGGAGTTTTTCAAAAAAGAGGTCACATAAAGGGATTGAACATTGTGAATAGAGATATAGTATCAAGGTTATTAGGGAGCCAACAAATGTCTTGCCTTAGGCCTCTTTTGGGAGATAGAAAATAGAATGACCGTATTTGTATGGTATGTGTAGAGCTATGATGATTCTCCAAAATGTTCATTTTGACCAATTAGTTGGGCCCCATAAGTTTGAGGTTGGACATTGACCATGGAGATTGGGTACTCTTCAATTAAAGAGATTAATTGAATTGAGTCGATTAGTTTCAAAGATATTTTAAACTAAAATGAATATGAGATACTCAAATGTTACAAAGAGTTGTGAGCTCATATCCAATGAATGGTAGAACTTATTGGGTCACACACAAAAGCCAATTAGCTTCCTTATTGATGGAGAAAATTTTCTAAGTATTAGAAAATTAACTCCTAGTAGACCGATTTTAAGTTGCCAGTTTTCAAGGTTATTTTTAGTTTGATTAATTTAAGTGTTAAATTAATCAATTAATTTAAGGTGTTAAGTTAGACCAATAATTAAGGAGTTAATAATTTGGTGCCAACATAACCTTCAATTAGTCAAGATAATTTAAAGAGTTAAGTTAGCATATTGAGCTTAGTAGTTAAGTCAACGGTTAATTAATTAAATTAAATAGTTTAATTTAATTAATGAGAAGAATAAATTTTGGAGGAAAAATTCAAATGAAGATTTCATTTGAGTTGGTGTTTTGATTAATTTGAAATTCAAATTCAAATTAAATTAAAATGCACATGAAATTCAAATGTGATTTGAAATTCAAGCTTGTCACCTTGGCAAGCTAGTGGCCACCCACCATCGTTGAGAAAGGAGTGATACCTAGTTGGCATGAAACCATCCCACCTATATATATAGATATAGAGGTGAGGATATTCAGTAGCTTACAACATTTGTGAGGAATTAAATTCTATAACATTCCCTTAAAAACCTCTTGCAAGCATTACATTCATATGTTGAAAGCTTGGCTCTCTTCTTCTTTTTCCCTACCTCAAATCAGCCTCCACCATAGAAAATCTTCTCTCTTATTTTGGTTTATAGATTGGAGATTTTGAAAGATCTAATTGGTGTGTAGATTGTAACAATAGAGGCTAATAAGAGAGTTTGCTTGTTTTAGAGATCCACTTGCTTAGAGTATAATTTGGTGATTTTCTCCAGGGAGTTCTAAAAGGATTTTCAATCCAAATTTTTTGTAGTGAGTTTTTCAAGGTGTTGAAAAGCTCCAATAATTTATTTTTGGAATATTTGGAGGTGTTTTGGTTGGGAAATTTTCACACTCTTGAAGTTGCACTAGTAGTAGATAGTTTTTGGAATTGTGAAGAATTCACAAGTCTCCTTTTGGATTTTGTTTTTCAAGGTAATGCTATCACCCAATTTGATTTCCTAGCATGATTTGATCCTTGTTATGCTTGTAAGCACTAGTTAATTTTATGTCTTTGAAGTTTTGATAATTCAATCCTAGTATCTTAGTTTTAGGAAGATTTAGAATCATGATCGTGTAAGACTTATTCCATAGTCACCGTACCAAGTTCCATACTCATGAGTGATCTAAGGACATTATCCAAATGCCAGTGAAGTTATATAGAGCATAAGATGAAGATGGCTTGAAAACGAATATCATTCAATCAAGATTGTTTTAAAAGGAAATAGCTTTACAAGGCCAATCCTTTTGGTTTGTTGAGCACTATTCCAACAAAACAATCTTGAATGATGATATTCTTTATAGAGCCATCTTTATCTTATGCTTTATTTTACTTTACTGGCATTCAGATGAAGCCTTAGATCACTTATGACTACGGGACTTAGTTCAATGACCATAGAATAAGTCTTACATGATTGAGATCTTAAATTTTCCAAGTCAAAGGAACTTATGAGATCAGACATCTAAGATCTAGATAAACTTGCACTAATGGTGCATAAATTTAAGGGTTAAATATTATTCAATTCCATGAGCAACTGTATAAAATATGGGTGCATGGTAGTAGGTGCTTATTGGAGAATAAGGCTCCAAAGATCCACTCAGAAAATCTACTAGACAGTCATAGTGGTATGCCAATAGTGGTTAATTCTCCTATTTATGCTAATGCATATTATTAGTCCTTTGACCTAAGGATCCATGATAACCTTGTGTCTTGTTCTCATGCTTTGACTCATCTTTGGTCACTTAGCAGACTGTTTGAGTTGAGATTAGATATGAGGTACTTGGCATAGAGGTTTATGAGATCTAAGATAGAAATTGACTCTTCGTCTTTGTGAAGGGCAAGTACATCTCCTATGCATTCTATGATGACAATCCTTGAGCAAGGCGGTGTGACAATTTGGGAAAAGAGTTTTCCAAAAATGAGGTCATACAATGGAATCGAACATTGAAAATAGAAACATAATATCGAGGTTATTAGAAAAATGATAAATATCTTACCCTAGCCCTCTTTCAGATATAGGAGGTGAAAAAATTATATTTGTATGGTATGTATAAAGCTATAATAGTTTTCCAAAAACATTCATTTCAGCCAATTAATGGGGCTCTATAGACTTGAGGTTGGATATCAACCATGGAGATTAAGTATTCTTCAATTAATGAGATTAATTGAATTAAGTCGATTGGTCTAAAAAGTTTTAAACTAAAAAAATATATGATAGTTAAAAGTCACAAAGAGTTGTAAGTCCATGTCCAATTAATGGTAGAACCTATTAGGTTACACACGAAATCCAATTAGCTTCTTACTTGATAGGGGAATTTTCTAAGTGATAGAACATTCTTCCTCAAAGGACTAATTTTGAGGTGATAGATTTAAAGGTCAATTTTGATTTGATTAATTTAAGGATTAAAATTAATCAATTAATTTAAGGAGTTAAATTAGACTAATAATTGAAAAGTTATGCTTATGAGTTAAGCTTGTGGACTTAAGAGTTTAGTTAAAGGTAAATTAATTAAATTAAAGAGTTTAATTTAATTAATGGGAAGAATGAATTTTGGAGGGAAAATTTACATGAAGAGCTTATTTGACTTGGCATTTTAATTAATTTAAAATTAGATTCCAAATTAAATTGAAATGCATATGAAATTCAAATAAGATTTGAATTTGCATTTGCCACATTGGCAAGTAAGTGGCTGCCCCCTCCTTTGAGGATAGGGTGATGCCAAGTTTTCATCATACCATTGTCCCTCTATATATAGATATAAAGGTAAGGAAATTCAGCCATTCACACCATTTGTGAATATTAGAATCTTTGACATTTCCTTCCAAAAACACTTCCCAAGAATTGCCTCATTTGTTGAAGCTTTGCTTTCTATTATTCACCTACCTTAAAATTGACCTCCACCATTACTATTCTCATTTCTTTCTCCATCTAAAAGTGAGGAGGAATTGGAAGTTCAATTGGTGTGTGGATCATTACAAAAGAGGCAAAACATTTGGTTTATTTACCTTTGGAAATCTACCTTTCAGTGCAGAAACATTGATGAATTTTTTTGAGGAGACGTAGATTGATTTTTGCTTCAAATTTTTGACATTATCTTCATCATTTATTTTAGAAGATCCATATTTAATTTCATGATTTTTGAAGATCTTGAAGCCTAAAAAAAGTTTCTATTTCTTTGTTGTGCCGATATTTGGCAAATTTTGGATTGATAAAGAGTTCACTATTTTCTCCTTAGAAATTAGCAATTCGAGGTAATCCTCTTACCAAATCCAGATTTGTAGTATGTTTAGATCTTTCTTAGCTTGAGTAGTCTATTTAATTTTAGCTTTTGAAATTTTAGTTATTGAATCCTAGCACTACTCTCGCCTTTTCCTAATGCAAGGTTACCACGGATCCATAGGTCAAAGGACTAATTATATACACTAGCATGTGTAGGAGAACTTGACACTTTGGTGATCTAGTGGATTCTATAGGTAGATCTTCTATGAACTTGTTCTTTAACGGGCACTTACTAGTATGCACCCATGTCTAACATAGATTGCTCATGAAACGGAGCAATATTCAACTCCTTTTATTTATACATCATTAGTGCATTTCTATCCGAATCACAGATGTTCAATGTCATAAGATTCTATGGGTTGGAATATTTTAAGATTATGATCATATAAGACTTATTTCATGATCACCACCCTATATGTGATCAAGTCCTGTAGTTTTATATGATTTAGGGGATTCAACAAAATACTAGTGAAGTAATGATAAGTAAAAGATGGAGAGGGCCATTTTATTTGAATATCATTGAATCAAGATTGTATCACAAGTGAAATAGTTTACATGCTAACCTATTTGGCTATGGGGCACTATTTCAACAAATTTGACTATCTATTTTGTCAATCTATCTGATATCAAGCTTAGATACAACTTGCTTGAAAGGTTGCTTAGTTAAAACAACTATGGAATGAAATTGGAAATAGGGTCTTAACTTTTTGGCTATTGTAACAAATGCTAGGGTAAACTTTTGATTGTTGGCTAGTTTTGCTTAGCTCTTTGGAGGACATTGTTGGCATAATATACTAATTGGTGGATATTTCTATCAATTAGAACCAACATAAAACTTATTGCCTTGTCAAAATTGCTAAGTATAAGTAAAAGGTTTCTTCGAAAGATGGTTTAGCTAGGAGTGGAGGGGTCAACTAGTAGTGGAGGGGTCAACTAGTAGAGCTTCAAGTCTGCCAAAGCTTAGTCACCTTGTTCTATCTATTGAAACTTCTTTCATATTTAAAGAACTTTGAAGAAGGGCAAACTTTTATTTAATTTAACTGACCTTAGTAGTGTAAATGAATAAGTTGAGAGCTACAATATGACTAAGGTCTAGGCCCCTTTAGCTGACCTTAGTGGTGTAATGTCCAGGATGACTTGGATTTTCTAAGGTTTGGTCTCAATTCCTCTTTAGTTAACCTTATAGTTTAAAAATCTGTCTCCTCGAACTCTAAATATATACTTTTTTGGATTAAAATATTGGAATAGTATCATGTAAGCCAATAGGATTAGTCTTGTAAAATCTATTTTCTTGTCAAATAATCTTGATTGAATGATATTTTTATATAGCTATCTTCATCTTATGCTTTATTACGTATTACTTGTATTTGAATGAAGCCCTTAGAACACCTAAGGCTACGGGACTTGATTCGGTGATCATGAAATAAGTCTTACATGGTTGTGATCTCAAATCTTCTAAGTCATAAAATTTTATGAAATGGGGCATCTAAGATCCAAATAAACTTGCACTAACAATGCATAAATTCAAGAGTTGGATATTACTCCATTCTATGAGCAACTATATGAGATACATGTGCATATTAGTGGGTGCTTGTTAGAGAACAAGGCGCTAAAAACCTACATGAGAATCTACTAGATAGCCATAGTGGTAACTCATTAATAGCTAATTCTCTCACTTACACTAGTGCATGTTATTAGTACTTTGACCTGAGAATCCATGGTAACCTTGTGTTTGATCCTTATGCTTTAACTCTTCCTTGACCACCTAGTAGGTCTTTTGAGTTGAGATTGGGTATGAGCTACTTAGCATGGAGGTTTGTGAGATCTAAGAAGGAATTTGACTCCTCGCTATTGTGAAGGGTGAGTGCATCTCCTATATATTCTATAACAATAGATTCCCAGAATTTCTTGTGCAAGGTGGTGTGACAATTTTGAAAAGGAGTTTTTCAAAGGTGAGGTCACACAAAGGGATTGAACATTGAGAATAGAGATATAGTATCAAGGCTATTAAGAAGCCAACAAATATCTTGCTGTAGGCTTTTTTTGGGAGATAAGAGATGGGAGGATCGTATTTACATGGTATGCGTAGCGCTATGATGATTCTCCAAAAAATTTATTTTGGCCAATTAGTTGGGCTTCATGGGCTTGAGGTTGGACATCGACCATGGAGATTAGGTACTTTTTAATTAATGAGATTAATTAAGTTGAGTCGAGTAGTTTAAAAGGAGTTTTAAACTAAAACAAATATAAGAAATTCAAAAGTCACAAGGAGTTGTGCGCCTACCTCTAATGAATGGTAAAACCTATTGGGTCACACACAAAATCCAATTAGCTTCCTAACTGATGGAGAAAATTTTCTAAGTGTTAGAAAACTAACTCCTAGTGGATTGATTTTATACTACCAATTTTCAAGGTCATTTTTAGCTTGATTAATTTAATTATTAAATTAATCAATTAATATAAGGAGTTAAATTAGACCAATAATTGAAGAGTTAAATATTTAGTGCCATTGAATTTCCAATTGATCATAGTTATGCTTAAGAATTAAGCTTGTTGACTTATGAGTTCAGTCAAAGGTTAATTAATTAAATTAAAGAGTTTAATTTAATTGATGGGAAGAATGGATTTTGGAGGAAAAATTTAGATGGAGAGTTTATTTGACTTGGAAGTTTAATTAATTTGAAATTAGATTCCAAATTAAATTAAAATGCACGTGAAATTCAAATGTGATTTGAATTCAAGTTTGCCACCTTAGCATGCAAGTGGTTGCCCACCCCCCTTGAGGAAGGTGTGATGCCTAGTTGGATTCACAACATGATTAATCTATATATGGATATAGCGGTGAGGGAATTTGGCAAGCTCACACCAATTTTGAAGAATTAGATTCTATCACAATTCTCTTCAAAACCTCTTGCAAGCATTGCATTCATGTGTTGAAAGTTTTGCTCTTTTCTTTTTCTTCCCTAGCTAAAATTGGCCTCCACCACATCAAATCTCCTTTCTTACTCTATATTATAGATTGGATATTTTGGAAGATTTAATTGGTGTGTGGATCATAATAAAACAAAAGAGTTTGCTTGATTTGAAGATCTACTTGCACAAAGTTTGATTTGATGAATTTCTACAGGGAGTTCCAGAAATAATTTTTATCCACATTTTTTACAGTGTGTTCTTCAAGGTGTTAAGAAGCTCCATTAATTTTATTGGAAATTTTGGGGGAGTCTGGTTGGGAAATTTTTGCACTATTCCAATAGCGCCAGTAGTAGAAAATTTATGGAATTGTGAAGAGTTCACATGTCTTTCCTTGGCTTTTGCTTTTCAAGGTAATGCTCTCACCAAATCTGAATAACTTGCATGATTTAATCCTTGGTGTGCTTATAAGAATTAGTTAATTTCATGCTTTTGAAGTTTTGATAATTAGATTCTAGTGCCTTACTTGATTTCATAAACTTCATTCCAAATGCTCATAAGATTGAGGATATATGGTTAAGATCGGCTAAATGGTCATCTTCTTTTTATTTTTACCAATCATGTTGTCCACATAAACCTCTATTTTTTGACCAATCTTATTTTTGAGCATAAAGTTCATTAGTCTTTAGTTGTTGGCCCTAACATTTTTCAATCCGAAGGGCATGACCAAGAAACAAAACAAACTATTCAAAACTAAAAAGGATAACTTGTCTTCACTTTTAGGGGCCACAAAAATTTGATAATATCCTTGGGAAGCATTATGCTTAACATATCACAATTCGTTGTGGAATCTACTAATAAATCTATTCAAGCCAGTGAGTAAATGTCCTTACGGTATGTTTTGTTCAAATGAGTGAAATTATTACACATATGCTATTTTTCTTCCTTTTTAGGCACAAGAACAACATTATAAAGCCATGTTAGATATTGAATTTCTATAATGTATCTTGCCCATAGTAACTTGTCGACCTCCTTCTCAATGATCTGGCATCATTCAACATTGAAAATCCTTATTTTCTATTTGGCTAATTTGAAAGAGTAATCAACATTAAGGTCATGAAAGATAATTTGGAAATTGATCTTTTTTAGGTTAGCTACTTTCCAAGTAAAGGCATTTATGTGCTTTTGTAAGAAATTGACAAGCATGCATTTTATGCTACTATCAAAATATGTTTCGATTTGGGTGGTCTTGTTAGGGTTGCCAAGCTCGAGCTTTATTATTTTGAATTTCTCTATTGGCTCAACTCCGCCTCTTATTTTCTTTTCTTGGTAGGTTTCTCAACTATCAGATCGATGGTGGTTATGTCAGTTTTATGGTCGGTCTTTGGTTGGCTCTATGTCTCCTTGATGTTGCACAACAGCTGTCAAATCCTTGTTGGTGTCGGAATTTTACCTTCATATAATACATTAACATTATTGCCCTAGAAACCTTAGGCTCTTTGACCTTTCTTTGTGGGGGAATCTAATCAGATTGCCCCTTTTCTTTCCTTCCTTTCTGACTAATATATTTCTTCAAACTTTCTTATTGAGTGAGCTACTTGATCTCATCATGCGGCGGGAAACAATTTTTGGTGTCATAGCACTTTTGTTTGTGGAAATGACAATATTACTTATATGTTTTCATACTTAGGTACTCATTTAGATTTCTTAGTTTTCTGAGTATACCCTCATTCTAAATGGTCATTAGAACTTTCTTCCTTGTTGTGCTCATGGGATATAGTGATGATACTGTTTGATTAGGGAGTAATTGCTATCTTTATCTTCACTTTTTTATTTATCATGCTCTAGACCTCCATACTTCATATTATTAATGTCTTCTTAGATCATGTACTACTTAATTAGGTTGAGCAGTTTTTCCATTATTTGCGGTTGTTCCTTGACTAGGGTACTACACATTCTTTATGCTTTAGACTTTAAAATAGGACGTCATTGAAGAAATGATCCAACATTTGTCTATTTTGAGCACCTCAGTATGAAACCTCACAAAGAAATCTTATGGGAACTCTCTTTCATTCTGCTTTATTGCATGGAGTAGTGTATGTGGGAGCTTAGCTTTCTTTTTCCAGTGAACTAATGCAAGAACTTGTCACAAAGTGGGTGATAAGAGTAGATCAAAGTAGGCTCAATTTTGAAAAACCATTTAATATAAATCCCTTGAAATATGGTGATCGACATTTTAGCATGAATATGGCTGTTGTGCTTATGTAGTTATATCATATGCTCAAATCAAAGTAAATGTTTATTTAGAATGGTAGAGCCATTGTATCATGGTAGACCCATGGGACCTTGGCCTTGACAATGATGCGTTCTTTAATGATTTTTGGATAAATGAAGTTCTTATTTATGTTGGTGGCAATACGAATGGTTGATAGGATGTTGTCTATCAAAGTTTCTTCAAGACACCTATTTAATTACTAAACCTAGTTGGACTCCTCTTTTCATTCTTTTTGATCTATTTAAGTTGTGTCTCGACTAGGTTATGGTTTCACACGCTTGACCTTTTCATGCTATGGGGCTTAATAAAGTCAAGCAATATCTTTAATTGACTACTATCTCTTCTTGAGGATGCTTCTTAGGGTGCTTGTGAGAGAAACACCTAGGTTGATGTCATGTTTATTACCATGGTGTCTAAGCTCATTTTACTTTATTTTTAGGTGTGAATCCCTTTCCTCATACGTTGATAGATGTGGAGTGATGCTTAATGCAGAAATTACGTAATAGTTATGTCTTTGCAATACAACCAAAAACTAGGATGAAAGTTGGCCACTTATTATTTCCATGAGCTGCGGAATGGTTAGAGTGATGAATTTGTTCGGTTGGGAGCTTGGACTATCTACCTCTTTATTCAGTTGTTGAGCTGGGAAAACTTGTGATAATGGTGGTAGAGGTGGTGGGCAATTGCACACTTTGCCTCTTTAATGTGGCAAACTTTGTGTTCACCATTATTTGAAAAGTTATGGATCAATATCATATAGATAACACCAAATGATGATGCTATTTTTTCTAGAAATGAATGAAATAAAAAAGTATAGATTCTGGTTAAATGGAAGGAATTTCCAAGTTATCTCATAATAGGGTACAAGTCGAGTCCTACAACCAAAGGAAAGCACGTTAAACTTGTCAAGGTGGCCTCCAACTAAAATCCTTTTATGCTTAAATCAAGTTGAGTATAACGTGAGGGTAAAGTATTAGAGTAAAAGCCAAAGTGTATATGAAAGCGTACTTTAAATCCTTGGAAAATAGGGGTATTTACACTGAGGAGCTGGGCTTGTAAAAAATAAGATCAAATTACTATTTACTCTTTACTAATCAATCTGATTTGATGTGCTCATATGACATTTAATACGGTGCTGATAGGCTAGTGTGGACATAATGTTGATTCTTCTGTAATTAATATGGAGGTGACATGTTGAGTGCAACAGGAAATGTATTAAATATAATCATATTTTTAGGATAGGTGCTTCTTAACCTCACAAGATTGATACATTGAGCATGCCTCCCAGATCGTAGTCTCTATTTCTTTAGTGGTGGTTGTCCCTTAATTGAGGTCAAGGTTTTTGTGTGGTTGACCTCAGTAGATGTATTTGAGCATAAAATTGCCTCTAGGCTAAGTTTTTCCATCTTTGGGCAATTATGGTCACCAAATTCAATTGATGCCGAGTCATGTTGATCTTACCCATGTCGATGATACATTGACAAATAGATAAATTCTTAGATACCTAAAAGTTTAATATAAAATAGGGATAATTATAGTAATCTCTCATGAGGTTTAGCATAACTACAGGTAAACCTTCTTACATTTGAAAAATATATCCGTCTCCCTTGTCATTATAGACATCTAAAAAACTAATAAAAATGTGAAATGACCATATTACACCTAGTGAATTAAAAAACACAAAAAAAGTCAAAAAGATTAAAGATAAAAACATCCTTTGTGTGTTAAATAAAAATATATATATTTATACATACATATAAATTTATAGTCATACATAAATATAAGCATAAAACATATATAAAATATTTATATAATATAGACATATATACTTAGGTAACGTGGTGAGGGGTTGGTGTGGTCACCATGGCTAATGACCATGGTGGCTGTTTGCTAGATCAAGCATTTGGGAAGCCAAGTTGCTATCCATGGCAGCCATGATAGGATGGCATGGCAACCATGTCTATGGTAGACCTTTGTGGCATTATCTACTATAGATAAGGTGGCCATGGCAACTGTTGCATGTTAAGAATGTTAGCATTAGTGTGGCATGGTCATAGCTTGATGATGGACTAAGGTAGTACGCATAGTGTAGGCATGTCCCTAAAAAGCATTGTGGTGCATGGTTGTTAGTGGGCACACTTGCCACATGTCTATATGGGGGCACAAAATGCATTTATGGGTATATTATGGATATTGTGGTGAAGAGCACCTTATTGCTAAATGCAATCATTATTCATGGGCTATAGCATATGTTTGTGACTACTAGTGGAGTATCATGCAAACTTGAGTACTTGTGGCTACAAGTTGTATGCAGGGTAGTGAGACTTGGCATATGTGTAGGTGAGACTTGCTTAAGGTTGGGAAATGGTAATGGATGCTCAGGGGTATAAGTATCCCTAACATTTGTGGGAGCCTTGAGATAAATGCACGCTGAGCAATAAGTAGCATAAATATGGATAGCAGTGGCACAAACAAATAGCATAAAACTAACACAATGGTGTGCATACAGTTGGTATATAGTTTAGGACACTCATTTAGAAGATGCTGGAGTTGCGTAGACAATCTACTCAATGGACAGAAACTTGGATGACTGACAAATACATTTGATAGTTTTGAGGATCATATGTAAGGCATGTGTACAACAGTTGGGTTAACTCATAATGAGAAACGGTAAGACACTTGACATATGTTGATCAAAGTTGATCGTGAGTGGACAATTTGTGGGTGGTTACTTGGTAGTGAGTTGATCAAGTTGACTAACAAATGGTTGGCACCTGTCCTAGAAATTGGAGATGCCAACTACACATGGTCTAGTAGTTAGGTTATCAAATGCATAGTTTTCCAAGGTGTTTTATGAAGTTCATGGACCTCACCAAGTAAAAAGTTAGCATAAGTAAGCTAAAAAGAGAGTCTTATGTGTAGGCCTTGGGAAAAATCCAGTATATTGTGTTAGCTTGTGAAATTAATATGAGTTCAAGGTTGGGCATAGCTGTAAAGATTGTGATGCTTCATTTACTTTTGTGAAGCATACTCATAAGTACGTGTATTTGCGTACATTCTCTCAAACTTTCGTTACTCTGATAAAACCAAGCACAAGGTAAGTGCTTAAGTAGTAGTAAAAGTCACTTGCCTACCATTAGTGCAAATTGATATAGCTACATATTTGTTTACCATTTTACTGTATATTTGTACATGTATTACCATTTGCCGTTACTTATTAAATAATATATTGATTGATTTTCGTTAAATTTAATTAGAAAAAATAAGATGCAAAGAAAATAAAAAAAGATTAGAAATAGACAGAGTACATATGCTTTTGGTAGCTACTAAATTCATCCTTATCTAGAGGACATGTTAAGTTGTAGCATTTGTACTGTATTATATTTTAATTGGAGAATTTTTATAGAATTATTTGTGGTGTATACTTTGTAAAATATGGATGTATTGTACTATCATTTTAATGTGAAAAAAATCATGAACGAGTATTTTTTTTAATGATTGGGAAGGTTTACAATGGAGCTATTGTCTAGATTTTTTCTTCACTTTATTAGAAAGAGTATCCAATATTGGCAATTATGTACTTTTGAACTACATTTATGTATTTAATTTACCAATGTTGTGTACTTATTTTCTGTGTTTATGTACTTGCTTTTTCAAAGATCGAGATGAGGCTCAATTTGATGCGTGGAACAACACATAAGTGATCCTAATGCAACACAACCATGATTTGCTAAAGAAATGGTTTGTATATGCACATGTTGAATGGTTTAGAACACAAGCACCTACATCTAACCACTTGCGTTCTTATTCGTAGTAGTGTGAAATCGTTCATGTTTGGTATCGAAAATCCCTACTGTGTTGATAATGATATGCTATAATCTTAAGCTCACTTAATGGGAAAATTAGGCCAAATTGAACTTAATCCCTTCTATACCGAGAATGATATTGGAAGTCTGTGGAGAAGTAACCTATATAGGCATTTATGTACTCCAAAACTATATTTATATTCTTAATTTGCAAATATTGTGTACTTATTTTTCATGTTTATGTACTTGCTTTTCCAAAAGTTGATATAAAGCTCGATTTAATATGTGGAACAACATATAATGACCCTAACACAACAAAATCTTGGTTTGTTGAAGAAATAGTTTGGATACACACATGTTGAAATGGTTAGGAACATCAACACCTATATCCAACTACTGGCACTTTCACTCATAATAGTGTGAAATTGTTTATGCAAGCAACTAAAAATCCCTAATGTGCTGAAAATGATACACCAGGGTCTTACAATCACGTAATGGTTGAATTAGGTTGAATTAGGCTCAATTTGATATGTGGAACAGCATATAAGTGACACAAATGCAACAAAACCATGGTTGGTTGAAGAAATATTTTGGATACACACATGTTGAAATTGTTAGGAACATAAACAAATACATCCAACCACTTATGCTCTCATTCATAGTAGTGTGAAATCATTCATACACGGTATTGGAAATCCCTAAGGTGCTAATGATGATACACCATGGTTATGTGGTCACATGATGGCCATATTAGGTTGAATTGAACTCAATCTCTTATGTACTAAGAATGATATCAAAAATCGATGAAAAAAGTACCCAGTATTGGCAGTTATGTATTCCCAAACAATGTTTATGTTGTAACAGTACCCCACAAGCCAATTAGACTGGTCTTGTAAACTATTTCACTTGTGATACAATCTTGATTGAATGGTATTTTTCATATGGCCATCTTCATCTTATACTTTATTTTACTTCACTCGTATTTGGATAAAGTTGTTAGTCATCTAAGACTACAGGACTTGGCTTGGCACCCATGGAATAAGTCTCACACAATCATGATCTCAAATCTTTCAAGTCATAGGATCTTAAGAGATGGGGCATCTAACATTCGAATAAATTTGCACTAACGATGCATAAATCCAAGAGTTGGATATTGCTCTGTTCCATGAGCAATTGTATGAGATATGAGTGCATGTTGATAGGTACTTGTTAGGGAACAAGGCACTAAAGACTCACTAGAGAATCCACTAGATAGTTGTAGTTGCAAGTCAGAAGTGGCCAATTCTCGTGCTTACGCTAGAGCATATTATTAGTCCTTTAACCTATAGATCCATGGTAACATTGTGTCCGATCCTCATGCTTTGACTCTTCCTTGACCACCTAGTGGATCTTTTAAGTTGAGATTGGATATGAGCTATTAGGCATGGAGGTTTGTGAGGTCCAAGAAGAAATCCAACTCTTCACCATTGTGAAGGGCGAGTGCATCCCCTATTTATTCTATAATGATCAATTTCAAGAAATCCTTGCACAAGGTGGTGTGACAATTTAAAAAAGAAGTTTTTCAAAGAGGAGGTCACATAAAGGAATCAAATATTGAGAATGGAGATATAGTATCGAGGCTGCTAAAGAGCCGACAAATTTCTTGCCCTAGGTCTCTTTTAAGAGATAGGAACCAAATAACCATATTTGTATGGTACAATAGAGCTACGATGGTTCTCCAAAATATTCATTTTGGTGAATTAGTTTTCTCAATGGTTTTGAGGTTAGACATCAACCATGGAGATTAGGTACTCTTTAATTGTTTAGATTAATTAAACTGAGTCGATTAATTTAAAAGGAGTTTTAAACTAAAATGAATATAAAAAATTTAGAAGTCACAAGAAGTTGTGAACCCATGTCCAATGAATGGTGGAATCTATTGGGTCACATACAAAATCCAATTAGCTTTCTAATTGACGGAGAAAATTTTCTAAGTGTTAGAAAACTAACTCCTAGTAGACTGATTTTAAGGTGCCCATTTTCAAGATCATTTTTAGCTTGATTAATTTGAGTGTTAAATTAATCAATTAATTTAAGGAGTTAAATTAGATTAATAATTAAAGAGTTAATTATTTGGTGCCAACATGACCATCAATTGGTCAAGCTAAGCTTAAGAGTTAAGCTAGTTTGACTTAAGAGTTAAGTTAAAGGTTAATTAATTAAATTACAGAGTTTAATTTAATTAATGGGAGGAATGAATTTTGGAGGAAAAATTTAGATGAAGAGTTCATTTGAATTAACATCTTCATTAATTTGAAATTAAATTCCAAATTAAGTTTAAATGCACAAGAAATTCAAATGAGATTTGAATTTAATTTTCCACCATGGCACCCTACTTGGCAGTGCCTCCTCATGGAAGGTGTGATGCCACCTTGGTATCAGACCATTCAGCATCTATATATAGATGTAGAGAGAGAGGATCGGCCACTATCACAAGTTCTGTGAAGAATTAGATTCTATCACAATTCCCTCCAAAACCTTTTGCAAAGCATTGCATTTATGTGTTGAAAGCTTTGCTCTCTTCTTCTTCTTCCCTACCTAAAATTGGCCTTCTCCATAGAAAATCTCCTTTCTTATTCTAGCTTATAGATTAGATATTTTGAAAGATTTAATTGGTGTGTGGATTATTATAATAGAGGTAAACAAGAGAGTTTGCTTGTTTTAGAGATCCACCTGTACAGAGTCTAATTTTGCGAATTTCTCCAGGAAGTTCCAGAAAGCTTTTTGATCTGAATTTTTTCAAGTGGTTCTTCAAGGTGTTGAAAGGCTATAGTAATTTTCTTGAAATTTTGAAGGAGTTTTGGTTCAGCAATTTTTGCACTCATCCAGTTACGCCAATAGCAGATAATTTTTGGAATTGTGAAGCATTCACTAGTCTCTCCTTGGATTTTTCTTTTCAAAACAATGCTCTCACCAAATCTGAATCCCTAGTATGATTTGATCCTTGATATTCTTGTAAAAACTAGTTAATGTCATGCTTTTGATGTTTTGATAATTAGATCTAAGTGTCTTACTTACTTTTAGTTTATGTACTTAATTGATAGATATTGTGCACTTGTTTTTTGTATTTATGTATTTTCTTTTATGAATGTTGAGATGAGACTCAATTTAATGCATGGAACAAAACATAAGTGACCATAACGCAACAAAACAATACTTTATTGAATACATGGTTTAGGTATACACATGTTGAAATGGTTTGAAACATAAACACTTGTATCCAACTACTTGTATTCTTATTCCTAGCAATATGAAATCGTTCATGCATGGTACCAAAAAATTCCTAATGTGCTGATAATGATATGCCATGGTTTTATGGTGACGTAGTAGCAAAATTTAGCCTAAATGAACTTGATCTACCGAAAATCAATGAAAAATGTACCTAGTATTGGCAGTTATGTACTTTAGAAATGTGTTTATATACTTATTTAGCAAATATTGTGTATTATTTTTCATGTTTATGTACTTACTTTTCCAAACGGTGATATGGGGCTCAATTCAATGCATGTAACAACACATAAATGACCCTAATGCAATAAACCATGGTTTATTGAAGAAATAGTTTTGTTATGCATGTGTTGAAATGGTTTGGAGCATAATTACCTACATCTAACCACTTGTGCTTTCATTCATAGTATTGTGAAACTATTCATGCATGGTACCAAAAATCCTTGATGTGCTAATAATGATACGCCATGGTCTTGTGGTTACACAATGGGAAGATTAGGTTAAATTAAACTCAATCTCTTTTGTGTTGGGAATGAAGCTAGAAATTGACAAAAAGGTACCAAGTATTGACAGTTATGTAATCAAAAATTGTGTTTATGTATTTAATTAGCAGAGATTGTGTACATATTTTTTGTGTTTATGCACTTGCTTTTCTAAAGGCTGATACAAAGCTCAATTCAATGCATGGAACAATACTTAAGTGACCCTAATGCAAGAAAACCATGATTTATTGAAGAAATTATTTGGATATGTATATGTTGGAATGGTTTGGAACACAAACAAATAAATCTAACTGTTTGTGCTCTCATTCATAGTATTGTGAAACCATTCATGCATGGTATTGAAAATTCCTAAGTGCAGATAATAATATGCCATGGCCTTATGATCACGCAATGGCTAAATTATACTGAATTGAACTCGATCTCTTATGTCTTGGGAATGATACCAAAAATCGACAAAAAATGTATCTTGTATTGGCAGTTATGCGCTCCATAACTTTGTTTATGTACTTAATTAGCAGATATTATGTATATATTTTTTGTGTTTATGTACTTGCTTTTCAAATGGTTGATATGAAGCTTAATTCGATGTGTGGAATGATAGATAAATGACCTTAACACAACAAAACCATAGTTTATTGAAGAAATGGTTTGGATAGCACATGTTTAAACGGTTTGGAGAATGAATAGCTACATCCAACCACTTATGCTCTCATTCATAGTAATGTGACACCATTTATGCATGGTACCAAAAATCCCTAATGTGCTAATAATGATACACTGTGGTTGTATGGTCACACAATGGGTAAATTAGGCTGAATTGAATTCAATCTCTTATGTGCTGAGAATGATACTCAAAATTAGCGAAAAGGTACCCACTATTAGCAGTTATATATTCCATAACTGTGTGTACGTACTTAGTTTGCGAATGTTGTGTACTTTTTTTTTATATTTATGTGCTTGCTTTTCCAAAGGCTAATACAAGGCTCAATTTGATGCGTATAACAACACATAATATACCCCCCAACAAGATACAATCATGGTTTTGTTGAACAAATGGTTTTGATAGTATGTGTTGTAATGGTTGGAAAGCTAAACATACACATCCAACTACTTGCATTCTCATTTGAGGTAGTATAAAATATTAATGCATGAGCTAAATGAATCCTTGCTATGCTACCATCAAAAACTAGTAAACCTATCATGACTATACAACTCATAGGATTAATACTTCATGGTCTTGTGACCATATAATAGGTAGAGTAAGCTGAATTGAACTTGATCTCTTATGTACAGAGAATGACATTGAAAATTGATGAAGAAAAACCCAATATTGATAGTTATGTGCTCTAAAAATGCATTTATGAACTCGATTTGCCAATATTGTGTATTTATTTTTTTTGTGTATGTACTTATTTTTTCAAAGGCCAAAATGAGGCTCAATTCGATGCTTAGAATAATACACAAGACACCCCAACGCGATAAAATCATAGTTTGTTGGAGAAATAGTTGTGATAGTATGTGTTGTAATGGTTGGGAACTTAAATACACAAATCCAATCACTTGCACTCTTATTTAGAGCAGTATAAACGATTGATGCATGAGCTAAATGAATCCTCTCAACACCACCATTGAAAACTAATGAACCTATCATGACAATATAACTCCTAAGGTTAATACTTTATGATCTTATGGTCACACAATGACCAAATTAGGCTAAATTGAACTCGATCTCTTATGTATTAAGAATGATATTGAAACATTGTAGAAAAAGTATCTAATATTGGTAGTTATGTACTCTAGAACTACATTTATGTACTTAGTTTGCCAATGTTGTGAACTTATTTTTCGTGTTTATGTACTTTGAAATTGCGTTTATGCGTGCTGAGTTATACTACTTATGTACTTATTTTGAGCCAACCCGTAACATATATATCTTTACTAGCATCTATTTATAAATAAATTTCTAAATTATATTATAAATTGTAAACACCATCCAATCTAATCATCCAAATATACATATTATAAATGTTCTCCAATAAGAATGTCAGAAATACTAAAATACAAAATAATAAAATAGTCTATTCATCCAAATAATAACCATCCAAACATCATCATTCTTCCCTGAAATACATTAAACTATGCTCATCAGTAAGAGTTTTTACTACAACATATGCTCGAAATGCATCTATAGAACATTCATTTGCATATTGCTAGAAATCCTTTGTGTTTTTTGCATAACACTCATCCCAAACACATACATAAACTCTGTAGTCTAGGTCCCCATTTTATTGGCAACTAAAACAATCTGCACTTCTTTTTGTGGCATAATATACCTAATGTAGGGTTTTAGATGTGCAGTCTAAAACTTAGCTTACAAAAGTAATTGTTAGTTTTTATTCAAAACTTGGATGACTGTGTCACAAATATAAGTGAACTTACAAAAATTTTTATCGTTGCTTTTGTTTGGGGGGACCAAGATGAGTTCATCTATATGAACTCCTTCTTAGTAGTGCCTAACACAAGAAGGAACCAATGATAATATCTATGAATGAGAAATATAATAAATTAGCACTTGTTCACCACATTTAAATTTAGCTCTTTCAAGAACTTATGCATGCTTAGTTGACCAACAAATTTTGAAATTTCATCTTGTTTTATAGCATGCCTCTTATTTGCTTTCTCAAGTTCTCTCAGAATTTCTTCATGTCAACAATTAATTTTAGAACTTGTTAAATCAAGTTATTTGTAGTTGGAAATACAAAACAAACACAACATACCTGCACGTATGGAGTCAGTTATCAAATATCACGATCACATTTTTATCTAAATGAAAGGTTGCACAAAATCTTCATATAACAATCAATTAAATCTCATCTCAACTCTTTCTCAAACAATAGATTACAAAACATATATCCTCTAATTTGAAGATTAGGCCCTCTCCCAACTAATAACACTACAACAATAAATCATCATATTACTCAAATCATAAATTTACTATAAAAATAATAATAATGTGTATTCACTATAATTACTCTATTTTATCTCATTGTAAATATGTGTCAATGATTTCTGTCTTTTTCAGGTATCTCAGACCACCTTCTAGAATCTGCTTGTCCTTAAAACTAATTAAAGAAGTCCTCATTATCTAATAAATTGAACTCAACAGATCAAATCTCTATCAACTCAGTATTTTGAACATTCTTCATATTTTCTTATAAAAAATGCAATACACATATCCAATACTTTAGTCTAGCTATGTAGTACATTTTCTAATGTAATTCAGTATTTGTCTCACTTACATCAAGTATAAAAACTCATAAATGCAATATTTAAAACTTGTATACACATACCTTCTTCTTCTTGCCATGGTCTTTATGAACAATTTGTTTCACTCTTGTCTTTTGTGGTCTGGTGATAGGTGTAACAGTGTCCATTTTTTTTCTTTTTCTGGTTTTCTCACCTCAATCTCGCATACCTTTCATGATAAAAGCTATGGTCGCTTTCAGGGGTAGAACATTCCCTAATTTTGGACTTCCAAGGTAAATTCCACTATCATCACCTTTCATTTGCTCTTTCTCTTGCTTTTATTTTTCATCATATTTTTCCTCCTCTTTTCCCTCTTTCTCTTCCTTTTCTTTTTCCTTCTCTTCTTCCTCATTATCTTTCTCATCCTCTTTTCCTAGCTCTTTTTATTTTGATTTCCCTTTGTCTTTCTTCTCCTCAACCTCAATTCCAATAGCAAGTCCTTTATTCTCAAGAAAGAAAAATCTTTTTTTTTAGTAATTCTATCTCTTTCTCTTTTGCATTCAACATTCCTTGCAAGCTATATACATCAATAGTTGGTGCTCCGTGATGTATTGGTAACAATAATTTCTCCTCATCAGAGAGCGGATAAATATTCAGAACATGTTCAAACATAACTCTACAATTTAGATTGTAATTTTATATGTACATAAAACTATTGTAACAACAAAGATAAGAAATATAAGTTATTACCATATTTCTAGTAATCGTCTTGAATTTTTCTTCTGCATCACAACTTTCATGGGGATCTTGCTCTTAGACCATCAAAGGAAGAATTATGAAATGTTATAGTTACTCAATGATATTAATAAATATATTAATAGTAACAATGCCATTAACTTACCATTAGGCCAATATTGCATCCATCAAAGTATTTCTTTTTTGGACCTTTCCCATTTCACCTACTAGATGCACTAAAATCTCATCATACAAAAACTTAAATGTACCGACTCCCCATGCATAAAGAAAATCTCATCATACAAAAACTTAAATGTAACGACTCCCCATGCATAAAGACCAATGGAAGATAAATCATCCATGTATGACAAAAGGAATCTAGGTGTTGAATTGTTACTAATTGGAAACAAAATACAGTTGAAAACTAATAGTATGTACATCCTAACAAAATCATTTATATCTTAATCACTTTGTTTTTCAGCCAACTTTTTCAATCTTCTACAAATCTCGACTCAACCATTATTTGTGGGATGTGGCATCACGCATGTAGGGTGGGATGACAAATCCCACTACTAGGAAGGGGTGGGATGATGATTCCAAATTACAATATTGCCCTCATTTCTTCCTTCCTTCTTTTTTTTTGAATTTCTGCCACAATTTCTTTCTTTTTTTATTTCTTCTTTTTTATTATGTATTTTTATAACAATATAGTACTTTTTATTTATTATATATTTTTATACCAATGTATTTATATTACGTAAGAAGGTTAAGCTAATATTTTATTTTATTTTATTTTATTTACGTAAGAAGCAGCTTAGCAGCATACATCTAAGCCCGACATTTTTTAAGTTCAATGGAATCCACGTAAGGTAGCTTGAAATGGCATAAAATGACTGGGACATGACACCTGAAGTCTGAAACAACGCTCATTCAGCTTTACAAATTACAATTTTCTTTTTAAAATTTTTTATGAGTGTCCCCAGCTAAAACGTGTTCACCAAAACATGATCGTCAATTGTGCACTAGAATACTATCTTCTTCTTTTTTATCTTTACGGTTGCCAGCATAAAGTTATTCCATTAATCAAATATACAAATTAATTAGTGAAGATTATTCTTTTCTTGGAAACGCCTATTTGTTGATTCAAAATTAAAAGAAAAAAAAATCGAACCATAATATCCAACGTGCCAAAATTATTAATACATATAAAGAAAAAACACACACACACACACACATATATATGCATGCTTACACTTCAATTATTTAAATGATCGAAAAATCAAGAGGTAGACATATTGGTGCAAAGGAATGCGGGGAGCTAAATTATCAATTATACTACAGCTTTTAAGGGTGAAGATATTTAGGATGAATTAGGATTTATAAAAATTTTGAAGCAGTGAAAGATCAAATACTCTGTCTTTTGATAAAAACAATACAGTAAAACAGTTTAAATGTGTGTTCTAAACTCCAAATTAATGCAAGAACGAATAATAACATTAATAATGTATACAAGAAATGGTAATAAATTATATTGGCCGGTTCAACAAAAGATTGTGTTTAAACAATATTCATTTAACTAGGAATTTAAACCCGTTAAATTAAGTAATAAATTAGTGATGGTTGGTACAAATAAAGCACAATTAATTAATTTGACAGATAAATAAGTAATATATATATATATATATTTATATATAAAATCTCAAAGAAGTGAGTACTCCCAAATGGGAGTCAAATTAATGAACTCGTGGAGGGGAAAAAACAAACTCCTAGAGAGGGAGAGATAAATAAATTAAACTCCCAAAGTGGAGAAACCAAAAATGGCTATGTAAGGTGAGGTGAGAGAAACCAACTCCAAGAGGATAGAAAAGGGAAATTTAAATTCCATGAGGGGAGGGGAGGGGAGGGGAGCTTTATAGTCTATAGAGCAACTGGTTTGTTTGGAGCAGTTTTCGCTAGAAACTAGCACGGACAATTTATGAGGTGTTGCGCGCGAGGACAACCGGCCAACCGCCACTACACATGCATATATGAAGTTTGGAACTATTGGGGGCAAATTGAATTTAAATTCATGGTTTCACTTCAATCCATTTAATTTTGGGTGTGGTTTAAATTTAATGGGTTGAATATGGATTGATTTTTAATTAGTTGAAATAGGTTTTAAATGGAAATGGATTTAAAATGGGCTGAATGTGGTTTATAAACAATTCAATTCAATTTTAGTCCTAAAATTATCCATCTATTCTCTCGTTCACCTATTAAATCGCCAACTACTTTCTTCTCTAATTTTTTTCCCATAATTACAAGAATATTTTATTTAAATTTTCTATATTTGTGAAAATTTTCTTCCTATTAGAATTTTTAAACGAAAAATAAGTACATCAACAAAAAATTTTATTGAATTTTTTATTTTGCTCCTAATTCAATTATCCTAATTAGATGTTGTTGAGAAAAATACACTTGATTGGAAATTTGGAGGGGAGTAAATAAATAATTAATGATATACCTAAAAGGAAAAAATGTAATGAACTTTCACTAATTCAAAAGCAAAAGCTTTGAAACATTGGCGTCTTTTTTTTTCTTTTTTCTTTTTTCTTTTTTCAATTGAATCCTAAATAGAAAGCTTAAGGTCAAAGCCTAAGTTGACACCTGCCTCACACAAATTATGTTTAACATTATAAATAAATAAACAAATAAATCACAAGATCTTGTTGTAAGGAAATCATCAATGTTTTCAAAATTGGACTAGACGAAAAATTGATAATGCTACAAGTTATTGGTTCAACGGTTCGACTCATAATTCCTCTTTTTATTTTTATATTTTTTATTTGTTAAATTTTTTTTAATTTGTTGGGTGCAATGTAAACATATTGTACTAAAAATTTAAAATATTTTTGTTTTATTCATTAAATAAGATTGTTATTTTGTATTAAAAGAAAAAATATAAATATTATAAAATAACAAGTAAATTATAAGTTTACTTAATTTCATTTAATTTTATGTGATTAATAAGGATTTAATAATAATTAATTAGCATATGTTAAATAATGATAAAACGATTATAGTTTAATAAAATAAATAATGCATTTTGCCAAAAGTTTACATTTTTTTTATTTTTCATATTGAACCCAACCCAACCCAACCCGTTTTCAACCTAACTTATTTTTAACCCATAAATATAAACTTATTTTGAGCCCAAACTATTTTGGACCCGACTCATAAAGATTCAACCCATATTTAACCCAACCTACCCATTTACCACCACTACTTGGAACTCTACTTAGCTTCTTCTAATTAATACTAGAACCTACCTAGCAATACACCATTGCTTCCTTCCAACACTAATAATGGTACATACTACAATAACGTTAATAAGTATACCTCTAAAAACAACAGAAGTGATGAGAGTGAAAACTACTTATGATTGGATTAGGACTGAGATCTAAGTAAATCGACCTAAGAATAGTCGATGGATAATCTCAAAGATGATTGGGGTTGAGTCCTAAAATCAACAACAAATGTTAAGCTAGCCGAGGGCATTCTGACACTCAAGTCAGTATAGAGTCGACCAAATAATTGAGCAGCAGAGTAAGGGCTTTTGGATATATAGTGGCATACCTTATAGGAGGCTGGCAATGGGGTATTTATAGCCTTCTCCAAATGGTTGATATGTTTAAGTTGCCCTTGTTATACAAAATGGACTATTGTCCTTGCTTGAGGACCTTTACATCTTCTCCCTTTTATGTATTATTCTAGGTGACTTCATCTCCAATTTCTCAGGATTAAGTACTACACAGGTGGCATGCCTCCCGTCTGGCGTGGCAAGATAGGTGGTACTAAGGATAGCATGTACTATTAATGTGGAGGTATGCTAGCTATTAGGTCATTTAATGTGGCAGAATGGTTCTTCTAGTGAGCCAACTTGCCTAGTTGATATATACACCTATTTGTCAGTTATTTCTAGGCTATAGTTAATAATTAACACTTCTGTGTGCTTATATAATCTTCTTGTTGAGTCAATTGACCTCATGTATTCGATACGAGCCCAGTTGAGAAACGCTAATGTTATCTAAAGTATTCCTAGGAAAGAACATGGGAGATTGAATAGGGTCAACAATAAAGTTGGATTTGACATTAAGTGGGCCTCACAGATAGTTAGATTACCCTATTTGTATCCCTTTTTTGTATCAAAATTTGCAGGATTGGGCCTGTTGGGCCATCCCATATCATGAGTTCTCTTTACTTTTGAATTTTGATCAAGGGCATCAACGAGAGAAATTAGGAAATAGCTACTTCATGAAAGGCAAAGTGCATTTGATGGGGGTTTTCAAAGTTGAGTAGGTTTTAATGTATTTAATGCATTTATTTTGTTGGGTCACGTGAAGCATCAAGCGGTAGATGCGTCATTATTGTAGATCTTTGGTTTCCCGCACTTGGATGCTTATAAATAAACGTTATGAAAAGTTTTATTTTTACTTTTACCACTTTTTGTGAGGTGGAGTCAGCCATTTACCGTGCTTCTAGTTGGTCGTTTCCTACTTTAAGTCTCTCAAAATCTTAACTCAATCATATCATTTCCACAATTATGCTAGGTTCATTTGGTGACATGAGTGGCTAAGGTAGTGATAGTGAGGTTATTAGGTTTGATCAAACTCCACCAGAGAGGGAGGTAACTCTACTAACGAGTCTTACAACACCACTAGTGATAGTTTGACGCATAGTTGCTCGAGCAATGATCGCACTATTACTGGAGGTGAGGTTGGGCTGAGCTACGCGCTAGTATTTCAGGGTCAACTATTTACCCCCAATTACTACAGTGAAATAATGTCCAAACTGACTCTTGTTGACCTCACACACCTTAGATAGTTTTATCACGTTTCACCTTAATATGAATTGATAGTGCCTAGTCTCTCTAATAGGAGGCATCGACCACCTAGTGGTTGCATTACTGTATTGAAAGAGGCATTGAGGTGTGGACTTAGATTTCCATTTTCTTAGCATATAATCTACTTGTTGATAGTTCTAAAGGTTTGCATAACCCAACTCTTACCAAATTATCTTTCGGCTACGTACAACTTTGATGTTTCGATGCACATATTCAATCAGCCTACCACTTTTGCAAACTTCTCCAATATTTTTCATCTATTTATATCTCAAAAAATTGGTAGTATTGATAAGTCGGGCTTTTACTATCTAACTGCTCAACCCCATCATAAGTTCCTTGTCACACTCATCATCCCATGGCCAAAAGTGAAAAACATGATACTTTTCATTCAAGTGCCTGAGGGTTTCAACATCTAGAGATGGGTGGATGAGGTATATAGAGATGCTGGGGAACCTAACTCCAACTTAGCCTAATAGTTTCATCTAAAATTTAGTTGAGTTTGTCCAGATGGAGGCCTCAATGTATATTGAGGAAAGAAACTTGGTGTTAGCCAGCTTATCACCAGCCTAGTTGGACTTATCAACAAATGCTCAACTAGGTATATAACCTTGTTGATTTTAATTGCACTTGCTTTTGATATGAATTTTCTAGTCAATTTTAATTATATATTTTTATTTTTCTTGTTGTTTTTTCTTTTTTTTTTTTATTTTAGATTGAAGAGAGATCATGAATTAGGTTAGCGCTGAAGCTTTAGCATGCATATAAAGGAATGAAGAGCATCATCAAGCTACAATAGCTTGTCAAGAGGTTGTTGTGGTGGTCGCATCATAGCCTAGAGCAGCACGATGCTTACCTATTGCATCACCATCTCAATCTGCGGCTATTAAGATAAAGAGTCTTGTTGGTCGACTGAAGAGATAACTGGTTGAGAACGCAAAACCTGTCCCAAAGAGGATGGTTGCTAAGAAAAGAAAAGTCAAGACTGGAAGGACAAATTAGCTAACTAGGTACAACCTCTTTGGTCAGTGGGAGGATGACTAGCTATTCCAGCTCCTTAAGCTGCCCTCACCTCAATTTGGGATTGAGCCAACCATAGCCATCTACAACTTTTACTTAATGGTGTTAGTGGGGTCAATTGGGGCCACGCCACTAACATGTCTAACTAGAAAAAATTAATTTACTTGAGCTAGGATGCCATATTTAAAGCCTTGACATATCACTCAAACATGGTAAGTAGTTGGTCGAATAACGTGTACTAGTCGAATGTAGCTTAGTTGTTAACTTATGTATTTTCTTTGTATGTGTGCCAACTGGGCTACCATTTTTACAAGAGGTTGGAGTTGGTGCTTAGCAACCATGATCGACTTGTGGAAAGGGGGGTATGGAGATGCTAAAGGCTTAGCTCAAGTTTGTGTAGATGTGGATCAAGTAGCTAAATACGGAGCAGCAAGAAAGGAACAACCAGCTTACATTGAAGGATTTCCAGCTTGTTATTGCTATTGTTGAAAAAACCTAAATGGATAAGCTATTGATGAAAGCCAGATTGGACGCTTAATAAGGTTATGAGTCTAGTTGGGCGATAGGGTACAACATGACCCTCTAGCATGCTTAGGATGAGTTGTACAAGACGTTGTTGCTAATGTGACAAGAGGCCATGTAGTAGTTCATGCTATGATTGGTATTTCAAGATACAAGCAACATTTTTTCTCTCAAAGATACCAAAGATACCTTCAAAAAAATGGTCTAACAGCTAGATTACTTAGGATACAAATTTTGACTAAAGGATAAGAAGTGTCTCAATTTGATGCTGGATAAGCAGTTGAGGATATATCCCAACCCTAATAACTTTATCACTGAGGAAAGAGCTACTGCTACTTTTATGGTTAAATTTTAGATGTCTAAAAAAGGCTTAATGAGGTGGCAAAAGAGTTCAACTTTGCTAATGACTTTGTGTTTGAGATTTGCAATGGCAAAGTCAACACTACTGACTTTCCCTACCTCCTCCATGAGGTACCTCCTTGGTCGATGTTACGTGGCCATCTCGACCATCATCGACTAGCATTTCACCTTCTGCCTCTATGTCCGAGTAGAAAGTAGAGAGCCTTGTGGTAGTTGCTATCCCCTGAGCAGGTGATTGATAAGGGCACTCAAGTTACACGAGTAAAGGGTGTTGGGTCAAGCAATCCTTGAATTTTATGTATGATGTATTTGGTCACCTTGCGAGGCATGCCTTTTGTAATTTTTTCTTCACTTTCCAAATGAATGTTTTTGAATTTATGAACATATGTATTTCAATTTATCAATGTTATGAATTTCTAATTTTGATTCGTCGATAGATATTTTATGCTGCCTTAGCTTTAATGCTTTGTTTTTAGTTGAATGTTAGATGTCAATAAACAATGATATGAACAATTTAGTTTCACATAAGAAATGACATAACATAATCCTTTAACAAAGAAACTGCACATAAGCATAGTTGATTCAAAAGTCGATCGATACAAAAGGTAATAGAATTGATCTAAATTTTTGTAATAAGCTGACCCATTCATAGTTCGTGGTTGACTATTATTGTTAAGATGGAATTAACAGTTTTAGTGACTAAATTTCATGAACTTGTCTGCAACCACAAAGTCATATTGTTAACTAATTCCTTTATTTACTTAGATTAAAGGGTTTTAACATCATATCTTGAAGCTGTCGGTTTAGTCAAGTGCGAGGTTGCTTAGACCCAATGAACTCGATTAACCACTTTAGCTGATAAGCTTTGATGCCTTGACTAGAAGCTGATTGTGGGTTAACTACAAAGTCGACCCTAAATAGTCAACATGCTTATTTGCTTTGCTTAGTAAGCCTCGATGTCTTGGCTTGAAGCTGGTTGTAGGTCGACTGTGGGATTAACCTTAAATAATTAACTCATTTGTTTGCTTTGGCTAACAAGTTTTGATACCTCTACTTAAAGCCAATTTTTGATCGACTGCAGGTTCAACCATAATCGATTATCGCATTTATTTACTTTGGCTAACAAGCCTCAATGCCTCAGCTTGAAGCCATTTTTTTGGTCAACTATAGGGTTAGCCATAAACAATTAGGGCATTTGTTTATTTTGGGCAAAAAGCTTTGTTGTGATAATGAGAGTCGATAGTTGCAGAAATGTAAGAAATTCTATTAATATGAAATAATACAGTGGAGACCTTGAGTCTTTTTATACATAGAATTTCTTCAAGTTTATTGCATTCCACAATCGTGGGAGCTTGTTGCTATTCACGTCTATGAGTCGATAAACATTATACTTTGATACTTTGACCACTGTATAAGGCCCCTCTTACTTTACATCAAGTTTTCCTATATTCCTTGATACCTCTACCTTTTTGAGAATGAGGTCTCTGACTTTGAAATTTTACAGTCAAACCCCCTTGTTGTAATATTCTTCCATCTTTGATCTGTATTACTCTATTATAGTGTAAGCTTCCTATCACAGCTCATCGATGGTTTCCAGGTTGAGTTTTCTTTCGAATGTATTTCTGATCAGATTAAAATGGATCACTTGAGTTGTGTATTATATCAGTTCCATTGGGATGACTACCTTTAACCTGTAAACCAAACTATAGGGGCTATGATCTGTAGCTATTCGAGGGGTTGTTCTATACACCCATAACACACCAGAAAGGTCATCTACCCAACTTACTCTATTCTCTTCTAGTCGAGCTTTGAGGTGGTCGATTATAGTTTTGTTCGTGACTTTGATTTGTCCATTGGCTTGGGTGTTGCCGACTGAGGTAAAATGCTAATGGATCCACAGGGTTTTATACCAGTTCCTTATACTCTATCTTTGGAACTGGGTTTCATTGTCTAAGATCAAGACTTTAGGAAAGCCAATACGGTACATTATATTTTTCCATAAAAAACTCTTAATGGCCACATCAGTTATTTTGGGTATCATCTCCGCTTCGACTTGCTTAGTAATGAATTCAATTGCTACGATAATGAACTTTCTTTAACCTATTATCTTCAAGAAGAAACTAGCTATGTCGATACCCTACTAGTCGAATGCCAACGTAACTTGGACATTCACCATCAACTCTACGGATTGGTGTAGTTTGTTCAAGTAGACTTGACAGGATGGGCATTTCCTAATGAAGTTAATGGTATCTTTCAATAAAGTGGGCTAGAAATACCCATTCGGATGATTTTGTGGGCTATGGATTGTCTTCTAGAATGATTGCTGCAAATGCTTTCGTAAACTTCATGTAGAACCTTGCAGACTTAGTCAAGTGCTAAACACCTTAGAGGTGGTCCAGAAATTGATCTCTTGTAGAGCTGTCCATGCTTCTCAAGGGCAAACTTGGCCGCTTGACTTCTAAGTTTCCACGCCTTGACCTTGTCCTCAGGGATGATCTTTATCTCAAGTAAAGTTTGGTTGCGTCTTGCCAAGAAATAGGTGCTTCTCCAACACGTCTTACCAAGTTTTGATTGAGGAAGCTTATTGTAGGTTTGTTTGTAATTAGAAATGTTATTGTTCTATCTCTAGTCTTTTTAGTCAAGCTTATAAACTTGGATAAGGCATTGGCTTACTCATTCCCCGGCCGAGGTACTTGGCTGAGGATGAATTTTTTGAATAGCTATTGTATCCTTTTCACCTCAACTAAGTATTGGATATAAACCATCACAATGTCTCTAACTTAAAGTTAATTTAGTTTAGAAACTAGAAGCCAAACTTGGTGATAACACTAATAACTACTACCACAACTCTCTTTTGAGTAACCTTCATCTTTAATCCTTATTGAAATCAAGTTCCATGCCCTTATTATGGCTAGAGTCTAAGTCTATCAGGTGAAAAATTAAATGCACATGGAGTATAAGTAAAGGATCAATGAATGCATAGTATGTGTTGACATAAGTTGATAAAAAAAATATAATCTTAAGAATGTGTATTGACAATTTTAAAAACAATAAAAAAAGAGCAATAAATAGTTAAAGGATAGGTTGACAAAAAACAAGAAGTAATACAATTAACATTAAACTCAACATCTAAATATTGCTAATTAGTTCAGTAATTGCTAAAACCAGTTAATTTTATGGCTTCAATCATGATTGTCCTATTGGTGTGTGAGTCTTATTTACTAAACAACGCCAAAGCCTAAGGGCTTGTTCTCTTATGTTTTGAACATTTTCTAGAAAATATTTTGGGAGAATAGGATTTTGGGAGAAAATTTAGAGAATGTGCCAATTGTTTCTTTTTATTTTAGGAAAACATGAAAAATGATTTGAAAATGAGTTGTTTGTTTCTTTATATTTTGGGGAGAGACAAACATTATTGTTGATGTTAAATCAATTGCAAGTTTGTGAGGTGAAATTGATTTTTGTATGTAATATATATGTGTGTGTGTATATATAGTTGGATGATAAGCATGCATATATGTAATGATTGATATATGGTTATAATAAAATGATATGTTGTTAATTCAAATGGTGATTTATTTTGATATTTATATTCTTACAAAGGGTAAATTGTACTTCAACATCCCCCACCCTCCAAAAACAAATTTAATTGATTTGGCACATTGCCTCCCAAAAATAACTAAAATGTACTTCACCCCCCTCAACTTAGAGCTACTAAAATACTTTGCCCCCAAATACAATTTCTGGCAAATCATAAGATTGAAGAAAAAACTATTCTTGTCATTTTCACTTTTTTCCACATTTTTTCACTCAGAAAAAAGGAACCCAACTACTTTTTGTCATTTCTATATTTTTAACTCAAAAATAAAAAAACTCATCTACCAAGAACAATAGGATTATGGGGTTCTTTTTTTTTTTTCCTTACGTCAAATTAGCTCGTTTGTCATCTCCTATTGTTTAGGAAATTAATTATTGATTGAAACACAAATGAATGAGTTTAAATACATGTATTTTAGTTAAAAGTATTTTTTGTTTTTCATTCATATGGTTGTGCTTTAATTTATTTTCAAATTATTAATTCATTTGTTATCTGACAAGATTGTTTTGCCAACCACATTAGAGAAACAAAATCACTAGCAGTATTATTACTCTAAAATAAATTTTTCTTACTTTATAAAAGATATTTTTATGAAATAGTAAAGCTCATGCTTTATTTAGTAATTCTAAGATTATCTAATCTATCTTTAAAGAATCAGAATAATTAATTTTGTTATTCATCTAAGCCATGGTCATGCTGATTAGGAAGGAAAGAGGAAGAAGTATTTGCACACTGCATATATAGTTTTTTAGGTTAATAACTAATTCAACCTTTCCATTACAAATATAATTAAGTAGTTTAGCAAGAAATATACATTACAAACTAATAACCGTCTTAAGAGAATATATATAACACATTGGGTAAATTGTCATATAAATATGTTGAGGAAGGTGGAGAAAAGTGAAAATTACAAGAATAACCTTTTTCTCTAGCTACATAATCTGCTAAAAATAGTATTTGGAGGGTAACGTGTTCCAATAACTCTAAGTTGAGAGGATGAAGTACCTTTCAGTTATTTTGGGTGGGTAATATGCTGAAACATTTAAATTTAGAGGGTGGGGGGTAGGAGTTGGGTGGGTGAAGTGCCACTTACCCTTTTATAAATTTAACATTAGCAAATAATATATTATTTGGAATAATTACTTATTAATAAATATTAATTATTTGGAGATCATAATTATACTTTAATTGTAAAAAATTAGCTAATATCATAACTATATAATAATTGTTAATGTTGATTTATATAAAAAAATTAATTATTATACATTAATTATAAATCAATTATTGTTTATTAATTAAACATAATTATTTAACTATTTATTATTTGTAAGTTATGTATAAGTAAAACTAAATTATTTGTCTAAATAAAATAATATATATAAGACTTAACAATGATTCATCAAATTAAAAAGTAAATAATTTTATATTATATGAAATTAAATCATCTTAAATTATTTATTAAACAAATAAATATAATATTTAACTATACATTAAATATGAAACATAATTAATGTATAAATAACAAGTTATTTAATTACTTTAACTCATTATTGAATTAATATATTATTTAATAAGTAAATTACTTAGTAATAATCAATTTAATTAATTTAATATGTTATTTAGTAAACAAACTATTTATTAACATTAATTAATGTTTTTGATAATTAATTTAATTAAATTAGTAAATATAAGTTTTAGTATTTTTTAACTAATAAAAGTTTAATATTTTCATATATGTAAATATAAATGTAATTATGTATATGTGTGAAGTATGAGACTGATAAATAAATGAGTGATGTGAAATGTATAGTGAGAAATGCGGAGGCGGGTGTATTTCGAAATTAAATTGTGAGAGTTTTTTAGGTATTAAATTTTGTATTATGAGAGAAGATTAGGGAACGTATAAACCTTTAATAATTGCCCTAAAAATTGAAAAGTATTTTGAGAAATACCAAAAAAAATAAGTCTTAAATTTTCAAAAAATCCTCTGATCCATCTCAACTTCAAATGGTTCTTGCTGTGTGTTGGAAAAATTGGGCCATGGGAGCTTGGATGTCTAACCAGCAAGCGAACTACCTCCAAGTGAAATTCCTTGTACGTTGGCTATGTTGGGGCCAGCTAATAGTGGTAGTAATAATGACACAAATATTGATGATTACATTTAGTTAATTTTACGTACAACTAAATATATATATATATATATTTTATACAATACAAAATGTTAAAAAAAATAAGTATCACTAGATTTATAATAGAGTATTATCCTTCTAGATTTAAAAAACAATAATAACATAATTCTACATAAGATTTTAGGTCACTCACTATATACTTGTCACTCAATTCAGAAGTAAACTTTTTGGCACGAAATCCTTATTACCTTCTAAAATAATAGTAATATTTAATTTAATTAATATCTAATCCGTAAAATTCATATTACACTCTAATTTATCATATTGAATTGTTTTCTCAGTATCTTACAACTAATAATATCTGATCACACCAATTTAAATTTTAAAAAATGAGCAAGTATCGATTGCAACCGTCGGGTAATAGTAACATTACTTAGAATTCCAGGATGAGGTAAGAAACTAAAAAGCTAAAACCAAGTTGAAATTCAAATCTTTCCATATGGAAGAAGAGAAAGCAACAATTCGAAAATGAAATATTTTCTGCGAGGTACATCTTTTCTTTTGTGGTAAAGAAAAGGGTACTGCAAATTTTTACTATGAATGATTTAAGGATTTTGCAAACCAAAATGATAACAGAAAAACAAAAAGAGATAGATAAAGAAGATATTTTTACAATGAATATGATATAGATAAGAGCATGATCTTCAAATTATCCATGTTGTACATGTGTTAGGTCTTCTTAACCTATCCACAAGAGCACAAATTCAGTTAGCTGGAATGATCTCAATTAAAACTCTCTAACACATAAATTAGAGTATAAAAGGGAATCACACTAATATGGGAGATAATAACAAATTGGGAATAAGACTGTAAATGAATTGGGTATCAAAAAATTACCTTTCATTGTAGCTAACCTACTATTTGTAATAGGTAAGTGGATAGTACGATATGTGCCACTAGTCTCTTTGTGGCAATTGGATATGTATGTGATCTCTATCTCTTATTTTGGGTCTCAACTAAGTTGAATTAGATGGAACTTGGATCCACTTGAAAAGATATGGACCCAATCCTATAAGATCATTTCTTTATTTTCCAAGGGTATATGGGACTTTTAAGGGGTCTACACCATTAGACCACCATTATTATGTACTCCTCCAAATTTTGGAAGTATATAGGGTAATCCTAACATTGATGATGGATCAATGAGCTTCCAAGATGTCCTATAGTTTCATTAATGATCGTTGGATGTGGTGACATGACTACTTTTCACGTTTAGGTTTTTCCTTTTCTTTTATCTTACTACTATCTATATAAACCATTCCACATCCCTCGTATATTTAATTTACCCCATACACTGCAAAAGAATTTGACATTTCCAATGGATATTTTTGATGAATTCTGATGGATCTCTGACGAGTTGACATTGTCGACAGATCTCCAATAGAATTTTTATTGTTGGAAAAATCCTTATTGCAATTTTTTTTTCTTTTGATTTCTAGCCAATCTTTCCATTGAAGAATTTTCCCATAGATTTCCATCAACTTTGTGATAGAATTTTGATAGTTGCGAATGGTCACATTTTCGTCACTTTTTCAATGGGATTTTCAGACGGAAAATTTTTTGACGTCTTTCCATCAACTTTTTGATGAATTTTTTATATTTTTTTGATTTATTGTTTATGTTTTTTGATAGAAATGAGACAAATATTTGATAGATAATTATCATAATAATTATTTATTTATATTTATGTATGTTGGAAGGCTCTCAATTTTTCATCAAAAATTTATTATTTTCTAAAAATATTTTTAAATTTTTTTTATTTAAATACACCTACAATCTATTCATACATCTTGAATATAAAATAACATAAAAATTATAATACAAGAAAATTAGGATCAAATTGAACAATAATTTAAATAAAAAGTAATTTTATAAATAAAGTTTTAAAAGTTATAATTTGTAATTACAAATGTAAACAAAAAATCCTATCTAGTGGCCGCAAGCATCAACATTATTAGCTAAGTCAAAATAGTCATCCTGTTTGATGCCATGCTAATGTTGATCGTCATGCTCGCCTTGATGAGGCCAAAGCTGCTAGTGATAGGTTGGGGAAGGGGCCAATAGGGTGGCGACGAGCCACTGAAGCCTAATGAAGCATTTTTTGCATGGCTAGCTAAGAGGTCAAATTATGCATGTGCCTAATTGCTCCAAGAGCATGGTTTGCATATCATTATTGTCGGCCTGTAAATAGGCATCCACGCAGGTCTCCAATTAGGTTGCAACTAATACACTAGACTCTTCCTAAGGCATGTTGGTGTAGGAGAGCAACTATTGGTAGCTCAACCCATAAACCTATCCCTTCTTATTGGGGCCACCCATATTTGAGTCCACAACTCAGCCTGAAATTGCTAGGTCACTACACGACTCCCAATATCCTTTGGCTGCGACTTAGACTACAGCAAATGCTGAAAGCTCTCTTGCAAGGTATAAAAATAAATATATAAATGTAATATAATGTAATTAAAAAAATCTTATGTCATATGTAACAAACTTATAGTAGCTCTCATTATCCTCTCGTCCACCTTGCTCTTATTAGCCTACCTTTGGTGGGTATGGGCTAAAATCTCTTCCACTATTTGGCACCTCTACAAGTCTCAAGCCTACATAGAGAACAAGAAAATAAGCATTAACATAGGTACATGGTATGTGTACATAATACTAAAGTACAATAAATATAAGAAAAAAATTTGATAAAGTCTCCCCTAAAAATGATCTTTACCAAAAAAACAAAAGCTCATCAACAACACAAGAAATGATAACACATTTGAAAGAAGATGAGGTGCAAGGATCCAAAATAATTGCAAAAATTAAGCACAAATTAACTTGCAAATCCTCAACCCAAGGATCTAATTTCATGCCATAATAGTGGATTTAAAAGCAAGAAAAGTTACCTTGAAAAAGAACTTTAAAGGTAACTTGGAAGATTTTTCTCTAGAACACTTTCTAAACAAGATTTACATCTTCTTTTCTTAGATCTTCTTCTCCACACCAAAGATCAACAAGCCCATCAACTTTTGATCACTTTATCACCTCCAAAATGGCACAAAATAATAGCTAATCTTGTGTAGGAAGCACTAAGGCCTCTGGTTAAGGTCTTTCTTCAAAAATGTCTTGAATTGAAGAAACTTGTCCGCCAACACTTGAGGACACCACTTGCTGTGCCTTTAAAGAAAATCCACACACCAAGATACACTCTTAATTTTCACTATATTTTCTAGAAAATAGAGGAGGAAGATGGGAGAAAAGGTGTGAAAAAGCTGAAGGAGAGAGAAAATTGTTAGGGAGAATCTGATGAGGTAGTTTCTCTCAGTACATGAGATCACCACAATTAGAGAGAAAAATGGATAGCTAAAGCTCACCATATGGCCAGCCATTATGTGTGTTTATAGTGTGATATTGAAGCTCTTGGAAGCTTTCATCATACTCTCCACACTTGGCCAACTTGCATGTTACCCAGCTAGCTAAGTTAGATTTTTAATTTTTCAAATTCAAATGCTAACTCATCAATTATTAAATGGACTCTCCATTTTAATTTTTTCTCCAAAATTAGATTCTCCTATTAATTAAATTAATTTTTTAATTTAATTAGTTTAACTTAACTCTTTAAATATTAGATTAACTAAACTCCTTAAGTTAATTAAATCAACTTAACTATTTAAGTTAACTTGACTAATTAAATTATCACATGGCACCACTTAAATTAAATCCTTAATTTAATTAACCTAATTTAACTTTTAAATTATTTTAATTAATTTAACACTTAAATTAATCAAGTCGTAGTGATCAATTCTCAATTATCTGGCTTGGTCTTTCTCTCCTCCAAACCAGACCACTTTAATTATCTAGTTCCTTAGATAATTTCTCCATTCTTAATAAGAGCATTCTAGGATTTTGTGTTTGACCTTTTAGATTCACTAATTAATTAGATATGAGCGCACAACTCTTTTTGATTTTTTAAATATCAAATATTTCAATTAGTTTAAAGTTTTTTAAACTAAACACTTTGTTAATTAATGTCTATTAATTGAAGAGTACCCAATCTCCATAGTCAATGTTTAGCAGAACCCAATGGAGCCCAACCAATTGGATGAATTAATTGAGGGTGAACCATTGCTGCTTACAATTGCTGTGCAAATATAGTTATTATATTTTCTATCTCCCGAAAAAGGTCCAAGGTAAGATATTCACTAGTTCCTTAATAACCTCGATAACTATGTATCTATTCTTAATGCTTGATTCTTCATTATAACCTTAATTTTGAAAAAAACCTTTTCTAAATTTTTGTATTGCCTTGTGTAAGAATTTCTTGGAGTCAATCATTTTAGAATACATAGGAGATCAACCTTTTCTTCACCAATGGGCAAAGTGGATCTCATCTTGGAACTTACAAACCTCCATACTTAGGTAGCTTGTGCCCAACCTAGGCCATGAGCAACCCACTATGTAGTCAGAGCAAAATCAAAGCATAAAGATCTAAATAAAAGGTTAATGTAAACCTTTAGTCAAATGACTAATTATATGTATTATCATAAGCTAGAGAAATTGCCACTACCAACATGCCACTTTGGCTACCTTGTGTTTTCTCTAGATGAGTTTTTAGTGAACTTGTTCTCTAATAGGCACCCACCAACATATATCTTTATCTAACATATATTGCCCACGAAATAGGGCAATGTCCAACTCATTGGTTCACATATCATTAGTGCACATCCATCTACAAGATTCTATGACTTGGAATATCTTAAAATTCTTACCATAGAGATTTATTTCATGATTATCATTATATGCGTGACCAAGTCTCATAGTCTTGTATGATTTAAAAACTTCAACCAAATGTATGTGAAGAAATCATAAATGCATATGATAAAGATTATCATTTTATGGTATATCATTCAATCAAGATTGTATCACAAATAAAGTAGTATTACATGCCAATCTAATTAGCTTACGGACCACTATTCCAACAATCTCCTACTTGCTCTAAAGCTAATTCCCTATAACCTTTAAGCTCATCTTCTCAAGATGTTTTAATGACATTTTCTTTTAGGGTTTTGATAGTGAATATATTCTTTTTCTAGGAAACTTTATTCACCTAAATGTTGCCTCTATCAATGATATCACAAATCAAATGATATTGCATTTATTTGTATTTGTATCACTAATGAGATCTTAGATTCATTGCTTACCTAATGGCTCCTTTGTTATCTCAAAACACAACAACTAGCTCTTTTGCAATGCTAGGTATTACATCCAACTCTTGGATGAATTTTTTTACCCCATCCAAACATCTTCTTTTGTGGTGTTCAAGACTTCAATGTATTTTGCCTTTGTGGTGGAATCAGTTATGATGCTTGTTTGGAACTTTCCAACTTATCCTATTGCCACTGAGGCAAAATATAAATTTGAAAGTGTATTTAAGGTCATCTTTATAACATTGGAAACTAGAATACGAAAACTATTCGAGTTTCAATTTTCCATTACCTATACAAGAAACAGATCCTTAGTTTTTCTTAAGTACTTAAGGATTGTTTGAACTGCTTTTCAATGACTCTTACTAGGATTAGATTGGTAGTGACTCATAACACTTGGAGTGAGCTATATCCAATCTCATACATTGAATGGCATATATTATGCTTCCAATGGTAGATGCATAAGGTATGTGGGATTTTTTTTAGCTTCTCCTCCATTTAGGGGGCCACTAACTTGGAAAGACGAATGCAATATTTGATTGAGAAGTATCATCTCTTAGATTCCTTTGTAATAAACCTCTTTAGTATCTTGTTAATGAATTGATTGGGAGAGCCCTTATGCCCTCTTTAATCTATCTCTATAGATCCCTACTCCTAATACTAATGATGCTTTTCTCAAATCCTTCACGGAGAATTGTAAAGATAACCATGCTTTAACACACTTTAACGTATTTCTCCTATTCCTATTGAGAAGGATGTCACAGATACAAAGCACAATAAATTGTGTCTAACTCCCACTAGCCCTTTTGCACACACACAATTTATATAAATATTTTATAAAGCCCAACAATTTGACTATCTCATCAAAACATATGTTCCAACTTTAGGATGCTTACTTTAGTCCATAAATGGGCATTTGGAGTTTGTAAAAATTTTGCTCACTCATTTTTTATGTCAAATATTATGGTTGCTCTATATCGATTTCCTCATTAATGTTTCCATTAAGAAAGGCAGTCTTTACATCCATTTGCAAAATTTCATAGTCATTATATGTGGCTATGGCAAGCATAATTATTATGGACTTAGGCATAGTAACTGGTGAACAGGTTTCCTTGAAGCCAATGCCAGATATTTGAGTATAACATTTTTGCCACTAGTTTAGCTTTAAAGGTTGTAACATCTCCATCAAATCTTAGCTTATGCTTATAAATCCACTTGTAACCAATGGATACTTTACCCTTCAGGGAATATATCAAAGTCCATACTTTGTTGGAGTATATGGAGTCCATTTTAGATTTCATGGGCTTGAGCTGATGACTCAAATTTATGTCTGACATAGCTTTCTCATAGGCCCTTGGATCACTATCCATTTGCTTTATCTCATGAAGTAATTCAAACATTTTAGGTTTCTTCTTGATTTAGTTCATCTTTGTAGGAAGTTGTGAACTAGGCTTGAGATGTACTTTTGTTACTATCACTTGTGAGATGGAATGATTGTCTTGAACTTCATCAAGTTTAATGACAATGCCCTTTTTTTATCCAATAGAAACTTTTTTCTAAAAGGTAACATTCCTTAGAATAAGCATTCTTCGAAACAAACATCTTTTATTCTAAGGGTTCATAGAAGTGATAACTTAAAGACTCTTTTGGGTATCCCACAAACTTGCACAAGGTAGATCTCATATCCAACTTGTCTTCCATTAGTCTATTAACATAGGCAGGAGAACCTTAAACTTAGATATGAATAAGAAGGTGCTTGGTCAAACTATCTCTCATATGATGTCTTTGGCGCCAACTTTAAGAAACATTTAGTAGCATCGCTATTATCTTAAGAACGTATTTATAAAAAGAGATAGGGACATTGGTAAAGCTCATCATAGATTACACCATATCTAACAATATACGATTTTGCCTCTCGGCTACTCCATTATGTTGGGGTGTATCATGTGGAGTCCATTGTAAAAAAATCCCATTCTCATTTAAATAACCTAAGAATTCACCACTAAAGTATTCACCTTCCTGATATGATCGAAGAGTTTTAATACTAAATCCTCATAGCTTTTCTACTTCATTTCTATACCTTTGAACTTTTCAAAGAATTTGGATTTTTAGTTTATAAGATATACAAGTACAAACCAAATGAAATCATCAGTGAAGCTAATAAAGTAAGAATGGCCTCCTCTTGTACTAACTCTTAGTGGTGTTAGAGTAGTGCCCCATAAGCTAATTAGAGTGACATTTCGAACTACTCCATGTAACAATCTTGATTGAATAATATTCAATAAAATGACCATCTTCATCGTATGCGTTTATGATTTCTTCACATGCATTTGGTTGAAGCCTTTCAATCATATAAAACTAGGGACATGGTCACACGTATGATGGTGATCATGAAACAAGCCTCTATAGTTATGATTTTAAATATTTCAAGTCATAGAATCTTATGAGATAAGGCATCTAAGATTTAAATAGACTTGTACTAACTATGCATACTCCAAGGTATTGGACATTACCACATTTCATGGGCAATTGATGTTAGACATGGATGGATGTTAGTGGATACTTGTTAGAGAACAAGTTCATTGAAGACTCACTTAGATATTCCATAAGGTAGCTGTAGTAACAAGTTCTCTAGCTTATGATAGTGCATATAATTAGTTATTTAACTTAAAGTTGCATAGAAACCTTGTATTTAGGTCATTGTGCTTTGATTTTGCTCTAATCATGCGGTAGGTTGCTCAAGGTCTAGGTTGGGTATAAGCTACCTAAGTATAGGGGTTGGTGAGTTCCAAGATTGGATGCGTTTTGCCCGTCTATAGAGAATGGATTGATTTCCTATGTATTCTAACATGATTAATTCTAAAAAATTCTTGTGCAAGGAAATATGATAATTTGCAAAAAGAGTTTTCCAAAGTTGAGGTCATAAAAAGGAATCAAACATTAAGAATATATACATGGTTATCGAGGCTATTAGGGAGCTAACAAACATCATACCTGAGGCCTCTTTTAGGAGATAAAAAATGAAAAGATTGTATTTTCACGGTAATCATAAGTAGTAATAGTTCATCCCTCAATTGATTCATTCAATTGGTTGGGCTCTATAGGCTTGTGCTAGACTTTGATTCTAGAGATTAGGTACTCTTCAATTAATAGAGTCTAATTGATAGAGTGATTGGTTTAAAAGAGTTTGAACTAATCAAAATGTTTGATATTCAATAAATCACTTAGAGTTGTGAGCCCATTTCTAATTAATTGGTGAACCTAAATGGTCACACACAAAATCTTAGAACACTCTCATTTGATTGAAGAATTTATCTAATGGGTTAGATAATTAAGGTGATCAAGTTAATTGAAGAGAGAGACCAAGTTGACTAATTACTAATTGGGAACTATGTCTTGATTAATTTAAGTGTTAAATTAATCAAAATAATTTGAAGAGTTAAATTAGGCCAATTAAATTAAAGATTTAATTTAATCGGTGCCATGTGGTAATTTTAATTGGTCAAAGTCAACTTAAAGAGTTAAGTTAATTTTATTAACTTAAGGAGTTAATTAATCTAATTAAATTAAAGAGTTAATTTAATTAGTGTAGGAATCTAATTATGGAGGAAAAATTAAATGGAAGAGTTCATTTAAATTAGTGAGTTGACATTTTTAATTTGAGAAATTAAAAATACAACTTGACTAGCAAGTTGACTTAATTATCAGGTTGGCATCTTAGGTGGCATTACGTGGTGTGTGTGATAGGTGCTTCCCCGAGCTTCTATCTCACACTATAAATTCAGCCCACTCATACTTATTGCTGGCCACTTTATGCCATAATTCCAGCTGCATTTTTACCTCCAATCAAGTGGTGATCTCATGTGTTGAAAGAAACCACTCTATAAATTTCGTCCAACAACTTTCTCTATCCAATAACTTCCTCACACTTTCTTCTTCATCTTCCTTCATCCACCTCATATTTATACCTTATTGAGAGAGTATTGAGAGTGGATTTAGGTGTGTGAACTTTCTTTAGAGGCTTCACTCTTGGGGAGCATTGGTTTGGTGAATCAAGATCTTCCAAGTTTATGACCAATTTTGGTGTTAATTGTCAACCAATGGTTTTGCTTCAAGATTTTGTATTTTGCTGCTTATTGGAGCACATATTGAAGGATTTTTTGGCAGTGAAGGCTTATGTGGAGACTTTCCATTGGAGAGGAGTTGGAGATCCTTGGAGAAAAAGGCGAATTCCTAGCTTGGAAAAAGTTCCTTTGTGAGAGCTAGTTTGTCACCTTTCATTTTCTTGATTAAGGAAAAATTCTCCTATATTTTATTCCAATTTTGAGGAATATAATAGATCCTTGGGTTGATGATGTGTTGGTTAATTTTTCCTATTTTCGCAAACTATTATGGATCCTAGCACCTCTTCTACTTTTATGTGGTATTGAACCTAATTTTATGCCCAATTTTGGATTTGTTGGATTGATTCATGTTATGAATTGATTCTATGACTCCTAATTATTGATTCAATTGATGGAATTAAGATTTAGGAGTTTTTGCATGTGGCTCTTGATGCATTGAATTGAAATATGTTAATATGTGCTTAATTGTGAATTACATATGTTGGCATGAGTTTTAATTCAAATCCTATGATGTTAAATGTTGATTTAGTATTGGATGATGTTATATGTTGATATAGCATGTTGATTATAACTTTCAGTTGTTTTGGTTATTTTTAATTCCAATGGAATGGAGTTTCTTGAAGATTTTATAATCTGAAAATTTGTCATAAAATATATAGAATGGAGTTAAGAAGTATCCATAAGGTTTAGGTTGGCAAAACAACAAAAATGGGGTAAATGGTGGCCTAGGCACTTTGTGGTAAAGTCCCTATTGCAACACAGGGACTATATGAAAATAGAAGATAGACAAAGATCCATAAATTAAAACTAAAGTAAGGCATAATCTAACTTGTTATCTCCATCTGAAGGATCTATTAACACACCTTAAATTAAGATTTAAAATCAACAAGCTTCTCTTTCTTGATCCGATTTCTCCACACCTAGGCTTCCAAAAATCAGCAACTTTTGCACACACTTATCACCTGCAATACAGCCTCTTGATGGCCAGAAAAGATGAGGAAAACAGTTTTAAAAAGATGCCCAAACAGGCTTCAAAATTGACTACAATAGGAGGTTTAATCTTCCAATTCTAAGCTTCCCAAGTGTGAAGCCTTTAATGCTAGTGCGCACATCGAGGAAAGTCTCTCAAATACGCACACTCTTTTCTAGATACGAGAGGAGTAAAAAGATGAAAGAGGTGGCAATTTTTGGGAGGAGGAGAGAGAAATGAGGGAATCAAGGAGATAGTTATCCAATACATGAGTTGTGCTACCTTTTGGAGGGAAAAATGAAAGCTAGAATGAACACCTCGATATGGTTGGCGATGTGGTCTATTTATAAAAGAGGATGGAAACCTTTTCCTCACACCATCCACACAAGTGCCAACTTGCTAGATTCTTCTAGCTTGAATTGATTTTTAATTTTCACAAATTAAAAATGACAACTCACTTAATTCAAATGGACTCTTCCATTTTATTTCCCTCCAAAACTTGAATTCCTTATATAATTAAGCTAACTCTTTAATTTAACTAATTTAACTTAACTCCTTAAGTTAATGAACTTAACTCTTTAAGTTAAGTTGAGTAATTAAAATATCATATGGCAACAATTAAATTAACTCCTTAACTTAATTAGCCTAATTCAACTCTTTAAATTATTTTTTTTAATTTAACATTAAATTAATCAAATTAAAAAGATCAATTGATAATTAGTCAACTAGATTTCGCTCCCTTAGGCAAAACTGCCCATATAATAATTTTCTAACTCCATAGAAAATTTCTCCTATCAAATAAGAGTTTCGTTAGGCTTTTGTGTGACCTATTAGGTTCATCCATTCATAGAACATAGGCTCAAAACTCTTTGTGATATTTTGAATATTAAAATATTTGAATTAGTTTAAACTCATTTAAACTAATAACTCTTTTAATTAATCTTTGTTAATTAAAGAGTATCCATTCTCCATGGTCGATGTCTAGCAACAAGCCTATGCAGCCGAACTAATTAGATGAATAAATTATATCTAGATAAACCATTATAGCTTATGCCTACCATGCAAACATGGTCCTTCCATCTCTTATCTTCCTAAAGAGGCCTAGGGCAAGATATTTATCGGTTCCCTAATAACTTTAATAACTATATTGCTATATCCAATGTTTGATTCAACTTTATGACCTCAACTTTAGAAAGCATATTTTCCAAATTATCGTATTACTTTACATGAGGATTTCTTGAAATCAATCATTAATAGAATATATAAGAGCTGCACTCGTTCTTCACAATAATGAGGGAACTAATCCCATCTTGGATTTCACAAACCTTCATGTTTAAGTAACTCATGCCTAATCTAAACCCCAGATGACCCGCCATGTGATTAGGGCAAAGTTAAAGCATAAAAACCTAAATACAATGTTACTATAGATCCTTAAAGAAAAAACTTATTATATACACTATTGTAAACTTTGTGAAGTCTTCATTACTGACTTGCCATTACGACTATCTAGTGGATTGTTTGAGTGGGCTTTCAATGAACTTATTCTCTAACAAGCACCCATAAAGATATATCTATATTTAACATAGATTACCCATAAAATGGGGTAATATCCTACCTCTTGGAGTATACATCGATAGTACAAATTTATTTGAATCTTATATAGCCCTTCTCGTAAGATTCTATGACTTGGAATGCTTTAAATCATTACTTTAGAGACTTATTTCATAATCACCGTCATATACGTAACCAAGTCCCATAGTCTTGTATGATTTAAGGGCTTTAACTAAATGCAAGTGAAGAATAAAAAGCATAAGATGAAGATAACCATTTTATAAGATTTCATTCAATTAAGATTATCTCACAATTAAAGTAGCATTTACATATCAATCCTAATTAGGCCAATTTAATTAGTTGTAGGGCGCTATCCCAATTGGAATAGTACCCCATAGCTAATTGGATTGGCATGTAATAACTTTCCCACTTGTGAGAAAATATTGATTAAATGATATATTACAAAATGATCATTTTCATCTTATGCATTTTATTCTTTGCTTGCATTTGATTGGAGTCCTTAAATCATACAAGGCTATGGGACTTGTTTGCACATATGACAATGATCATAAAACAAGTCTCTATGGTCATAATTTTAAATATTTCAAGTTATAGAATCTTATGAGAAGAGGTATATAAGGTTAGGATAGACTTGCACTAAAAATGCATAATCCACGAGGTATGATATTACCCTATTTTGTGGGTAATTCATGTTAAATATGGATGTATTTTAATGGATTCTTATTAGGGAACAAGTTCACTAAAAGTTTACTTAGAGAATCTACTAGATAGCTAAAGTGGCAAATCAGTAATTATGAATTCTTAAAGCTTTCGGTAGTGCATACAATTAGTCCCTTTACTTGAGGATCTATACTAACCTTTTATTTAGATCCTTATGCTGTAACTTTATCCCGATCACATAGCGGGTCATCTAGGGCTTAGATTAGGCATGAGCTGCCTAAGTATAGAGGTTCATGAAATTCAAGATAGGATTTATTTCCTCGTTGTTGTGAAGAATAAATGCATCTCTTATGTAATCTATAATGATCAATTAAAAGAAATCCTTATGCAAGATAGTATGACAATTTGAAAAATGTGTTTTCTAAAGTTAAGGTCATAAAGTAGAATCAAACATTAAATATAGAGGCATAGTTATTGAGACTATGAAGAAGCCAACAAATACCTTGCCATAAGATTTTTTCAAAGATAAAAGACAAAAAATTGTATTTGCATGGTGAGCATAAGCTATAATAGTTCACCTTAAAATATTTCATTTATCCAATTTGTTGAGCTCCATAGGCTTGTTACTAGACATCAACTATAGAGATTGGGTACGGATATGAGATTGCCCAACAAGCCTAACCCAACAAGCTATCAACCTCAGAGGGGGCCCCCAAGCCCCCACTTAACATGCCTAGCTTAAAGACCCAGCTAGGCTAGATCACTCAACCAAAATTGCCTAGTTGAGTAGATTATTCTCGACCATACCTAATAGGAGATTTCAAGCCACATTGTCTGTTCAACCACCCTTCTAGTCGATCGCCTTGTCTGTTCAATGATTGTCGACCAAAGTGCTCACTTTGATGCTAATTCATATCCTTGCCACATTTAATACTCTAATAAACAACATGCCTCTGTATTAATGGCATGTGCCATGTAAGACAGTCTATGCCACCAACTATGGTAGGGAGACGCACCTCAAAATACTATTTACCTAGAAAGTAGGAGATAATGCCATTTAGAATAGTATCAGGAACGAAAATAACCAATAACCCACAGGTAAAGATAAGAGTCCACTACGCTTGATAGGGGCATCTTACATATATCACACACCACGTACTCTAATATTTGTTTACCTTAATTTGACTAGTGCTAACTTAAGCATCAGAGTGCCTTAGCTGGGGATACCTCAGCAAGTTTAACATTTGCTGTTAGTTGCAGATCTCAAACCTCAAAGGATATCACTATTGGATTATCCGACCTCTCTGGTCGAATCAGCCCAAATACTATCCCATTCACTAAATACCACTTTTAGCCTCATTATTTTAGCACCGTCTGTGGAAATCTTGAGATTGCAAAGGGAAAAAATGGTGAGCACTAGAAAAGCCACATCTGAGAGAAAGGATAACAAGAGATTAGTGTCTCTATCTCCCCCTTTGCCCAAGCAAAGTTCGCATGCTCCAGGTCCCAGCGCCTCTCAGGATCAAGTTGTTATATTGATTATGTCTCAGTTGATGTAGTTGATAAGTGAACAAATCTCTACCTAAATCTCTACTCAACTTTCTGCTGCATTAGATAGACACACCACTATGCCAACCTTAGCTGGCAGTGCTACTCCATAATCACTTCCATTGGAGAAAAGGTTCCCCTGGGATAATCGTGGTCGCCAAAAGTCCAGGCAGCCACCAGCTAAATGAGAGGCCAACTTTAAATGCCCCTAGAGAGAGAAGGGGTGATCGAAGCTAAGGGAGAAAATAGTTAACTCCATAGACTACCACGTTTGACCTAATTTAGCCCAGCAGTGTAAAGGTCTAACATTCCAGACACGACCAATGCAATGAAGTAGATGAATCCGTAGATCATGTAGCCCAACCTATTCAAGCTCTGTAGCATAATAGGGCTAAATACACGAGGCCTTATTTTGTTCAAAACATTACCCAAGCTGATCGAGAAGAGTAGGAAGACATTTACCACCAAGTGCAACAACTAAATAGATGTCTCTATGAGATCTCAAGGAGAAATACTGATAAACTGCACAACCCAGAGGGCCCCCAAAGGTCTCATTGAGAGAAAGGCACTCTTTTCATCTAGGAGATTGTTGATGAGTGCATTAGTGTTGATGCCAAGGTCCTGACTAGACTTTCGAGGTAAAATGGCTCAATCAACCATAATGAGTACTTGATGCAGTTTGAGCATATGATGCAGCTACATGGGCACAACGAGTACATCCATGCCAAGATATTATGACCATATTCTAAGGTATAACACTCAATTAATTTAAGTTAGAGGCCTTGTCGATATTCTTCTATGAACAGCTCTATGATAAGTTCTTGAACTAGTTCGCCAGTCTAAGAAAGGCAAAACTTTCCTACACTCATCTCCACACTATCAAGCAAAATGAGGGAAAGTCTTTCTGGGACTTCTTTACGAGGTTTAACATGGAGGTTCTGAAGATAGATAACCCTAGAATCAAGTTTCTAATCAGCGTGCTATTTTTGGTACTCGAGCACAAGGAATGCGCTAATGCTATGATGCGTGAGCACCCAAGGTCGATGAAGGAATTTCTCGACCTGGTGGAGAGATATATGACCTAATAGGAGATGAATAAGCTAAAGTTTGAAAACTCTGAGGTTGAAAAAAAAATAAGGAGAGAGATGATCAGAAACACAGAGAGAGAGGTCGATCTCTAATAAAGCACTTCTACGACTAAACCCCACTAAATATTTTGAGAAGAGAGGTTTTGTTTGCCATTCAACATAAACATCTCCTCAAGAAATTGAGGAAGTTGATGGAGACTGAAGTAATGAACAAATCAAAGAAATATTGCCACTTTCAAAAACAAATGGGGCATGACATGAATGAATGCTTCAATCTCTAGGATGAAATCAAGAGGCTCATTAGAAAAAACCATCTTAAAAAGTATATGGCCATGGAGACATAGGTTGAAGGGGTAAAATTGATCAGACTCCTCATAGAGAAAGGTCGATCAGTATGATGAAAGAAGACAAAGGAAAAAAATATACCCATGAAGATTGCCCATCCATTCGAGGAGTAATTATATGATCACGGGAGAACCCACTGAGGGGGACTCAAAATCACTGAAGAGGCTAGAGTCAACCAAAGCTTCACCCATTGAAATGACATTCCATTTATTGATACGCATAAAGCTTATCTCTTTTACTAATAGTGACCTGGCCCACCTTGATGGAAAGAATATTGATAATAAAACTAAGTATCCTATGGTAGTCTCTATTAAGATTGCCAATTTTGAAGTCATGAAGGTTCTGGTCGATAATGGTAGCTCAGCTAACTTTATCTTTCTCTCTATCCTGAAAAGCATAAACTTAGGGAAATTGAAGTTTAAACCAATGCGTAACCTTCTAGTTGGGTTTGGGGGTTATAAATCATTCTGAAAAGGTTCATCAATCTGTCAACATCAATTGGGGAGGCAACTCAAAGAAGAACTTTAATGGTGAACTATCTGGTAGTCGACGCCCTATTCATTTATATTTTCATAATTAGTTGAATAGCTCTCAATGATTTCCATGCTATTATCTTGACCTATCATATGAAGATGAAATTCCCAACGCTAGCTGACATAGGTGAACTGTTGTGTAATATCAAGGAAGCTTGGAGGTGTTATAATATTTTGGTCAAGTCGAGCGAGTAGAAGACTCGACCCCAATTGAAGATCTTGGGGAATTCCTCTGTAGTTGAACTCGAGAAGGTCCTAGCTCATAAGAAAAAAAAGTTGAAGGATACCTGGGTGGAGCCTATTGAGGAAATCAAAACTGTCAAGCTGGAATAGGAGAACCCTAACAAGACAACTCAGATCAAGATAGATATGGGACCCCACCTAGACTACTTTATAGTTGATTTCCTAAGGAGAAATATCAACATCTTTGTTGAGAAAGCATCTGACATTTGGGAAATCAAACCTAGTGTGATCGTACATCACCTTAATATCGATCTCTCATACAAGTCGATCAAAGAGAAAATAAGGATATTTAATGCTGAGAGGATCCAGATTATTGAAGAGAAATTCAAAAAACTCTTAGATGTAGGTTACATTATAAAGATTCAATATCCATCTTAGCTTTGTAATATCGTACTCGTCCCAAAGAATAAGGGACAATAGCTTATGTGTAACGATTTCACATATTTGAATAAAGCTTACCCTAAGGATCCTTTCCCCCTGCCTCAAATAGATTTACTAATAGATTCCACTGCTGGTTGTGAGTTGTTGAGTATGATGGATGTATTCTAAGGGTATCATCAAATATTCATGGCCTCCGAAGATAAGGATAAAACTTTTTTTATGGTTCCCAATAGAGTTTATTATTTTCTGATTATGCCTTTTAGACTTAAAAATGTTGGAGCAACCTACAAAAGGTTGGTCAACTTCATGTTTCAGAATGAAATAGGTAAGTTAATAGAAGTTTACAATGACGACATGATTATAAAGATAAAAAAGGCCTAGAACCATTTGCTCGATCTCAATCACATTTTTATAATATTGAGAGCATTTGATTTAAAGCTAAATTCAAACAAGTGTACATTTGGGGTTCAAGGAAAAAACGTTCTAGGCTATATGATCAATCAGTAGGTCATTAAGCCCAATCCACAGAAGATTCAGGTTGTTCTGGACATCACCTCTTCTCGAATAGTTAGAGATGTGCAGCAGCTGGTCAAAAAGATTATTGCCCTTGGGAGGTTCATCACATGATTGGCAGACAAGAACCTGCCTTTCTTCAAAATTCCTAGAAATGCTAAGAAGTTGGATTTCCAATGGAATGAACAATGTGATCAGGCATTGGTCGAGTTAAAATAGTATTTGCCTTTACCTCTGATGCTTGCAAGACCCTAATTTAGAGAGGTCTTTCACATATATTTTGTTTTTTTAGAAGCATTGATCAGCTCGATCTTGGTCTTGGCCAGAGATGGAAACCATCGACCAGTTTACTACTATAGTAAGTCACTCAAAGAACCAGAGCATAACTACTTGGAGACCAAGAAATTTGCGTTGGCGCTAGTCACCGTAGCTCGAAAGCTGCATCCATATGTCCAATGTCATGCCATGATAGTGTTGACCAACCAATTATTGAAATAGGTGTTGTCAAAGTTAGATACCTTTGGAAGGTTAACCAAATCGGGCATTAAATTAATAGAATTTAATATTACCTTCTAGCCAAGAACAACCATCAAGGTACAGGTCTTAGCAAACTTCATCACTGAACAAGTCGACCTGCTTGAGAAAAATAGTAAAGCCTCTCTCACTTAGACTTTACACATTAATAGATCTTCAACCACATCCAAAGATGGAGCAAAAGTAGCTCTCCATTCCCTAACAGCGGAGGAGTTGATTTTGTGATCAAGCTTGACTATGCAGTTACTAATAATGAGGCCGAATATAAGGCTTTCCTCACTAGAATAAAGATGAAACTTGATTGACGCGTCGAGCAACTGGCTATGATCATGGATTCCCAACTGGTAGTAGAACAGGTCAAGGGAAATTTTGAGGCTAAGGATTCTATGATGAGCTGGTACCTAACGGAGGTTAGAAAATTGTAGCAATCATTCAGAAAGTTCACCCTCAGTTAGGTACCTCAATCTGAGAATGAGCATGTGGATGCCCTATCCAAATTTGCTAGCTTGACCAAAGGTGTAAGAGATAGGATAATAATATTTTTGGTCACCGATAGGCTATCAATTAGCCTACTCAAGGAGAACCTGGCAGGAATCATTGAGGAAGCAATCCCTTAATGGTAGGGTCCGATAAAACTCTACTTAAGTCATAGCATAGTCCCTGAAGATAAATGAGGCTCAACGCCTTTGAGGATAAGTTGCCAAGTTTGCGTTGGACGAGCATGGCTAGTTGTACAAAATGTTGATCTTTGGATCGTTCCTAAGGTGCTTAGATCCCAACCAGGCTTATGAAGTATTATAGGATATCCACGCAGACATGTGTGGGAACCATTTCGGGGAGAGATCCCTCACACATATAATAATTAGGTATGGATACATTTGGCTGATATTACTGAAAGACTTTGTAGATTTTGCTAAAAAATATACATTATACCAAGTTCATTTGAACCTACAGCATCAACCCTCCACGCCCATGGTTATGTCCAAATTTCTTGGCCGTTTAACTAGTGTAGGATCGATATTTTAAGATCCCTACCCAAGTCAACAGGTCAATGAAAGTTCATAATCATGGTGGTCACATATTTTATCAAATAGGTCGAGGCCAAGGCTGTCCTAAAGATACCATCAAGAGTTTCATCTGGAAAAATATCATATGTCATTTTGACCTACCTAAGATCCTTATTTTAAACAATAGGACTCAGTTTCATAGCAGAAGTACTAGGAGTTGGTACAAAACCTTGGGAATCACCCAGCACTTTACTTGAGTGGGTAATCCTAGTCAAACACCTAGACAAAGGTGACAAATAGAATAATCCTCTATCATTTGAAAGCTAGGGTACAAAATACTTGCTCGAGCTAGGAAAATGACCTTCCAAGAGTGTTGTGGGCATACATGACAACTCCCCATACATCCATCGGTCAAAGCCCTCATAGTCTAGTCTATGGGTCCGAGGCAGTCATTCCTTTAGAACTTATTCAACAAACGGCTCAAGCCATTCACTATCACCGACTTAAAAATACATCAGAAAGAAAGCTCAACCTTGAGACTATTAATGAGATAAGGTAGAAAGCTTATAACACCATGTAGTGCTACAAGTCGAATATGGCGAAGAACTATAACAAAAGGATTAAGTTGCACTATTTTAAGATCGAAAACCTCATTCTCAAAAAGGGAAAAGTATCTAAGAATTTTGGCAAACTTGACTCAAAATGGGAAGGATCCTATGCTGTGGTGAAGGTATCAAAGCATAATGCTTACTAACTTACTAGTATAGGTGGGGATGAGCTTCTTTGCGCATGGAACACCATCAATCTAAAGATATTCTACATATGAAAGCACATTGTAATCATCCTGATATTTTGTTATATAAATAAAGTTCTAGTAATACTGCTACCATTTGTTTACATTGTCACAGCTATATCTACCTCGCACCATTCTAAGTTTCAAGTCAACCCCATAGTCGATGAACAAGCAGCATCATGCTACCATTTAAAAGTTTTAAGTCAATCCTATAGTCGACGAACAAGCAGCTTCATGCTTCCATACTAAAATTTCAAGTCAACCCTATAGTTGATGCAAAAGTAGCATCATGCTGCCAAACCAAAGTTCTAAATCAACTACACAATTGACTCAAAATAACTACATGTTATCAACTTAAGCTTTGTGGCCCAAACTATATAATCGACCCAGTAGTTGATTAACAAGTCATTCATGAAATATTGAAAATTGACTATAAAGTTGTTAAATGTACTTAAGCAAGACCATGTGTATCTCTCAACTCTAACTAAAATCAACAACAAAAGTTGTTGGATTTTCTTAATAGCTAACATGGTTGTCGACCATTCACCTATACAATTGAGATAGTAAAGTTGCATTTGACATGAAAGATATGAAATTGAATTCATTTGATAGTAGAGCTATGAAAATGATCTTTTATTCATAAAAATGGTCATTACAATGACATTGCTATTACAAAAACAAAGAAGAAGAAAAAAGCAAAAGTAGTAATAACAACAGAGAGTTTGGAGATTAAATCTGAATGGACCTAATTGGGTCACCTTTTTGTTGGTCTTGATCGGGCTTTAGCATTGTAGATGTAAGTGATTTAATAGCTTGAGTTGGTCATGAAGGCCCTATGACGTCGCTCATGAAATTAGTTAAACACAGCACATACTATGCAATGTTGACCTGCTCCTCCCTCAACTGACAGGCAAAGTCCTCAATGAAGGCAAATCACTTGCCAACTCAACTAGCCTAGCCTCAATCTCAGCTAGTTTTTGTTAGGCTTTAGTTAAGGGCTCAATAGGAGCATTTTTCACTGTATCTCTCTCACTGCCCCTATTGACTATGCCTTTCTCGGACTCTGGATAAGGCTGCAACTTCTCATCTAAGGCAAGGCTTAGTATGTTTTTATCATTGGCCCAAAAAGCATAGTCCAGACACTCAAGCTACTTTATCGCCTTGTGGAATGCACTGTGAGCATCATTAATGGAAAAGACTATGCTCACATCTTGGAAAGTCGAGCTTAGTATAAATTGTTCCATCACTTCCCGCCATATCATAGGGAGCTATTGAGAGAAGGCCACTTGAGCTTCCTTGAGCGCATCTGCGTGGCTAGCTGATTGATCAGTGGAGTAGCTCACCTGCATGTCCAAGTAAGCATTCTTTAGCACGGAGTTTATTCGACTCTTTTCCTCGATCATCTATACCAACTGCTAATCATTTGCATTTCGCTGCTCTTAAAGGTCAGCCATTTCTTCATCAGTTGGTCAACTTGAGACTGGGAAGACTCGAGCTGAATGTTGAGGGTCTCTATATCCTTTCCCTCTCATAGCTCTTTGTGATCCACTAAAGCCAACTCCGATAGGTGGTAAAACTAATATCCTAGCTGGCTTACCTAAAATATAGAGCGTCAATGAACAATACAACTTTTTGAAATAAGAATTTGATGAGAAATAGTTGACCTCACTCTTACTATATTACTATGGTAGGCCAGAGGCCTAAGCGCTCCAACCTGACTTAAGCCCATAAGTCTCCACTGGTTTGTGCAAAATAGCCTAATCACTTTCTACTTAAAGGCGTCGGTGCCCGTCGTGCCTGATTATATAATGGAGGTCTAATTAGTTACCTCCATGGTAAGGTCAGGTTTGAAACAGGGTAATTCCAATTGATAAAGTTGGAACAGCACCTCATCGCCATGCTTGCCAAATAAGTCGTAGCCTATTACCACATTTAACTTACTCTTATCACCCATCGTCTTCTTGGGCGCCAAGCCTCCCTGCTCGATCACTTATCATTTTCCCCAACCATGAGGCTGCTTCAAACATACTCCTTTGGTTGAGCAGGTTGGGTCTAGGGTGCCTATTCGATATGGGATATGGTGTTAATGATGGTCAAAAGGGTTGAGGGGGTCGGCTTTGCTGTAGGGACCTCTCATCGAGCAGTCGCTTGATGTTGCTCGTCATTTTTCTATGCTATTGCCATAGCTTTTGCTTAACTGTAGGCCATTACTTCTTCTTGATCTACCAACAAAAGATGACAAAAACCATCATAATTGAGCAAAAAAATAAAAATATGCAATCAACATAATTGACGAAGATCTCCACTTAGTCAGTCGCTCATGGGCAAGTCGAGCTCTATCGGCGATAGGCTAGACAACACCAAACACCTCTCCTCAATCAAAATTGAGGCCTCCATCAGCCCAAAATTGACTAGGTCCTAAATAAAAGTGTTGGGCTAGCTAGGCATTTGGTTCTCTAGCATTTCAACATGCCCCCTACACTTTTCCCTTGAAATGCTAAGCTCTTTAGGCCCTCAAACATATAGAAAATATTTTTTCCACTCTTAGCAATATGAGAAGGAGGGGGCTACCAAAAACGTTCGATGCAGATGCACCATCAATTAATAAAAGTTGAACTCTTCATTACTACCCAACTTCTGAGACATTGGCAAATGGAACAGATTTGAAAAATTGGCAAAAATGGTTGGCTAGCCAAACAGGCACTTTAGCATAGTAGAACTATAGATGGTGGTGAAATAGTTGGGTTATTTAGACCTCGAGGCTCTCTAGGAGGTCAATTATGGCTAGCACTAAGGAAAAGCTAAGGCTGTATTTGAATTCTTTCTCACACACTGTTATTAATTCCATTTAGAGGTCGATGCATCATACCCTGAGGCTCGGGCACCAAAGGTTCATATTCATCAGGAATATGGTACATCTTCCTAATTTGAACTAGGTTAATGAGGGAGATTTTGGAGATTATTTCACTATGGTGCTTTGGTGTAAATAATTGACCACACGATGCTAGCTCCTCACTTAGGCTAGCTCTGCATTGCCCCCAAAGGTAGCCCTCTCAATGCTCGAGCTACTCGAGGTCGAGCTATCACTTGATGAACTATCAGAAATATTCTCACGTATGCTTTTAGATACATTTTCAACCCCAATTTTTCCTAGGAACTGTACGCTTTGAGACCCAGTATCCTCACTATCTAATGCGGTTGACATCTTTGCAAAGAAAAATGAAGCAAAACACAAGCTTACAAAAGAACTTACAATAAGTAGCTTGAAAAATCTAAAGTGCATAAAGAAATTAGAGAACTCTGAAGGTAAGAACTCGACCAGACTAGATTTTAGCAAAAGTGAAAAATAAATGTTTCTACCCCGCCTATTTATAGGCATTTGGATATGAAAACCCAAGTAGCAATAATAATTACACTATCGTCCCCTGGCACTTCATATTCTGTGATATACCTGACACATTAAATGCTCAAAACCATCAAACACTTTGGTCAAGTATTCAAAAACTCCCATCGAGAGTTCAAAACCCAGGTTGAAGATGCATAATCATCATAACTGTTATTCAGTTATCTACTCACTGTTTCTTCTCGTCGACAAGCTTGATTAGGACCACAAATGAGGGGGACTTATGATATGGGATAGCCCAACAAGTTATCAACCTTAGAGAGGGTCCTCAGGGCCAATAACATGCCCAGCCCAAAGACTCAGCTAGACCGAATCACTCGACCACAACTATATAGTCAAGTAGATTATTCTTGACCATACCCAACAAGAGGCTTTAATCCATTTTGTCCATTCAACCATCCCTTTAGTCGACCACTTTATCTGTTCAATGATTGTTTACTAGAGTGCTCACTTTGATGCTAACTTATGTCCTTGCAGCATTTAATGCTCTGACAAATAATATGCCTCTACATTAATGGCATGTGCCATCCAGTACAATCTCTGCTACCAACTCTAGCAGGGAGGCGTACCCTAAAAATACTGTTCACCCTGGAAAGTAGAAGATGATGCCACCTAGAATAATACTGGGATTAGAAATGACCAATAACCTTCAGGCAAGGACAAGAGCTCACTACACTTGATAGGGGTATCTTAGATATATCACCTATTAAGAGAGGCTATAAATACCTTATTGCCAGCTATCCTCCAGTAATGCCATATACACTTTATGCTTTTACTTTGCTATTTGATTACCTCAATTAGATCAGTATAAATTTAAGCGTTGAAATGCCTTAGTTAGGGGCATCTCGACTAGTTCAACATTTGCTATTAGGTTGTAGATCTCAGACCTCGAAGGATATTATTGTTGGATCATCCAACCTCCCTAGTCGAATCAGCCCAAACACTTTCCCATTCACTAAATACAACTTTCAACCTCATTAGGTACTCTTCAATTACTAGAGATTAATTGAAAGAGTTATTATTTTAAATGCGTTTAAGCTAATTCAAATATTTTAATATACAAAATATCACAAAGAGTTGTGAGCATATGTCCAATGAATGGATGAACCTAATGAGTCACACACAAAAGTCTAAGGAAACTCTTTTTAATAGGAGGAATTTTCTAAGTTAGAAAATGTAATTTAGTAGTTTTTTGCCTAAGGAAAAGAGATCTAGTTGGCTAATTAAGAATTAATCACAATGGCTTGATTAATTTAAGTGTTAAATTAATCAAATTAATTTAAAGAGTTAAATTATTCCAATTAAATTAAGAAGTTAATTTAATTAGCACCATGTGGTAATTTAATTAGTCAAAGTAAACTTAAAGAGTTAAGTTGATTTAATTAATTTAAAAATTTAAGTTAAACTAATTAAATTAAAGAGTTAATTTAATTGGCTAGAGAATTTAAGTTTTGGAGGGAAAATAAAATGGAGGAGTCCATTTAAACTTGTTGAGTTGGCATTTTTAATTTAGAAATTAAAATCCAATTCAAGCTAGAATTAAAATCTAGCTAGGTAGCACATGTGGGCATGATGTGAATGAAGCTTCCAAGAGCTTCCAATGACACTATATATACCGCCTTTTGTCCTACCATGCTAGGTTTAATTTTTCATGTTTCTATTTGAAAGAAGGAGAAGGATTAGGATCTAAATATTAGAACTAGAAATAGGCTAAATATAACCAATCAACTCCATCCCAAGAACTATAATCATGATCTAAAAGTGGATTTGGATGCAGAATATTTACCTTTACAATGGAAACAAAGGATTTGGTGAGATCACTCTAAGGACTCCTCCATTGGATAATCTACATGCAACAATGGATGGCTCCAATTGCTCCCCTTATTAAGCTTCAAAAATCACCAAATTTTTCAAAACTTTTCACCACCAATATAGTGAGTTGCTGCCTAAATTTCAGTAAAATCAAAAACTCCTTGGTTCCCCAAACGTGCTCCTAAAAACCAGTGCAATGGATGACTCATCAAGGAATTTTAGGTCCTCCAAGTGTAGGACCTCTAATAATCAAATCCACACACCTTAGGAAAGATCTAATTCAACCTTACTTATGCTAGAAAAAGAGAGGAAGAAAGTGAGGAGTGGCGATTTTTAAAGAGAAAGGAAGGAAAGAATTTGTGTGATTATTCAACACATATATTATATCACACCTGGAGGGAAAATGTGAGGAATGTGCCAACCATGTAAATGGCAAGCCACATGGCCCTTTTATAGAGGGGATGTAAGCTCCTAGATGCTTCCATTACACCCTCCATCCTAGTTAGCCAACTTGCCAACTTGTACATGCATTTGCATACAATTAAGTATTTCATCTCGTGAAATATAATGCTAATTAACTTGAATTCAAATGGATTCTTCCATTTGATTTTCCTTCAAAATATAAATTCTCATTTTAATTAAATGAACTCTTTAATTTAATTAATTTAACTTAACTTCTTAAGTTAATTAACTTAACTCTTTAAGTCAATTAGTGTTGACTTAACTCTTAAAGTTAACTTTACCAATTAATTATCATATGGCACAAATTAAATTAAGTCCTTAATTTAATTAGCTTAATTTAATTGATCTAATTTAACTACATAAACTATTTTGATTAATTTAACACTTAAATTAATCAAGTCGAGACGACCAAATAAATAGTCAACCATTTTCTCTCCAAAATGCATAGGATGAATTCTTCTAACTCATTAGAAAAATCATCCTTTCAAGTAAGAGCTTCCTTAGGTTTTTGTGCGTGACCCATTACATTCATCAACATTAACTCACAACTCATTATAATATTTTGAATATTGAAATATTCACATTAGTTTAAACTCCTTTAAATTAATAACTTTTTTAATTAATCTCTATTAACTAAACAATACCCTATTGGAATAGTGCCCTACAAGCCAATAAGAATGACCTTGTAAACTATTTCTTGACATATACAATCTTGATTGAATGATATTATTTATATGGACATCTTCATCTTATGCTTTATTTTCCCTCACTGCCATTTGGATAAAGCTCTTAGATCACCTATGACTGTGGGACTTGGTTTGGTGACCATGGAATAAGTCTCACACGGTCCTAATCTCAAATCTTTCAAGTCATAAGATCTTCAGAGATGGGGCATCTAAGATTTGGATGGACTTGCACTAATGATGCATAAATCCAAGGGTTAGAGATTGCTCCGTTCCATGAGCAATCATATGAGATATAGGTGTATATTAGTGAGTGCTTGTTAGAGAACAAGGCACTAAAAACCCATCGAACAATCCACTAGATAGCTATAAGGGCAAGTTGGTAATAACTAGTTTTCCTACTTAGTGTTCGATCCCCATGCTCTGACTTTTTCTTGACCACATAGCGGGTCTTTTGGATCAAGATTAGGTATGAGCTACTTGGCGTGGATGTTTGTGACATGTAAGATGGAATCCAATTCCTCGCTATTGTGAAGGGCAAGTATATCTCCTATGTATTTTATAATGATCGATTCTAAGAAATCCTTGTGCAAGGTGGTGTGATAATTTGGAAAAAGAGTTTTCCAAAGGTAATGTCACATAACAAGATTAAACAATTAGAATAGAGGCATAGTATCAAGGCTATTAGGGAGTCGACAAATATTTTACCCCAGGCCTCTTTCGAGAGATAGGAGACGAAAGGACTTTATTTGCATGGTACTCATAGAGCAATGATGATTCTCCAAAATATTCATTTTAGCTAATTAGTTGGGCTCTATGGGCTTGAGGATAAATATCAACCATGGAGATTCAGTACTATTCAATTAATGAGATTAATTAAATTGAGTCTACTAGTTTAAAAGGAGTTTTAAACTAAAATGAATATAAGATATTCAAAAGTGACAAGAAGTTGTAAACCCATGTCTAATGAATGGTAGAACTTATTGGGTCACATACAAAATCTAATTAGCTTCTTAATTGATGGAGAGAATTTTGTAAGGTATTAGAAAATGATGTCTCTTAGAGGACTAATTTTTTGTGCCAAATTTGAGGGTCAATTTTGGCTTGATTGATTTAAGTGTTAAATTAATCAACTAATTTAAGAGCTAAATTAGACCAATAATTAAGAATTTAGTTATTTCGTGCCAACATGACAATTAATTGGTCAAGTTAACTTAAAGAATTAAGTTAACAAATTTAGCTTAACAAGTTAAGTTAGTTTAACTTAAAGAGTTAAATCAAAGAATAATTAATTAAATTAAAGAGTTCAATTCAATTAATTGGAAAGAATTAATTTTGGAGGAAAAATTCAAAAAAGATTTGAATTAGTATCTTAATTAATTTGAAATGAAATTTCAAATATAATTAAGATGCAAATAAAATTCAAAGGAGACTTAGATTTACACTTGCCACCTCAGCAACCCCATATAGCCACCCCCCTCATCATTGTGTGATGCTAACTTAGCATCACAGATTTTCAGCATCTATATATAGATATAGAGAGAAGATGTTGTGCATATCACATTTGGTGTGAAGAATTAGATTCTTCTTTTCTCTCTAAAACCACTTGCAAACAAGTATTCAAGTGTTGAAAGCTAAGCTTCCTTCTTCTTCTTCCTACCTAAGATTGGCCTCCACCATTGTTGAATATCTGGTCTTACTCCAAATTATAGATAAGAGATTTAGAAAGATCTTATTGGTGTGTGGATTATTACAATAGAGGCAAGACATTTGGTTTGCTTGTTTCTGGAGATCCATCTGCATAGAGTTTGAGTTGGTGATTTTCTCTAAGGAATTCCAGCTAGTAAATTGAATGAAATTTTAAATAAGAGTTCATCACGTTATTAGGGGATCCATATATTTTTTCAAAATTTTTAAAGGACATCAAATAGGGCAATTGTTGCAATCTTCTCATTGCACTAGAAACAAATAGATTCTAGAACTAGTGAAGTGTTCAATTGCTACTCCTTAGTTTTTGCTCTTCAAAGTAATCCTATATCTAAATGTGAATCCCAGGCATGATTAGATCCTTATTTTTCTTGTAGACACGAGTTAATTTCATGTTTTGAAGTTTTGATATTAGATCCTAGTACCTTACTTGCGTTCATATCCAATCTCTATAGTCGATGTCTAGCAACAAGCCTATAGAGCCCAACTAATTAGATTAATGAATTGTGTCTTGATGAACTATTATAGCTTATGTTTACCATGCAAATATGGTCCTTCTATCTTTTATCCCCTGAAAGAGGCTTAGAACAAGATATTTGTTGGTTTCTTAGTAGCTTTAATAACTGTGTCTCTACATCCATTGTTCAATTTCCTTTTATGATCTCAACTTCGGAAAGTACCTTTCCAAATTGTCACACTACCTTGCGCAAGGATTTCTTGACATTGATCATTATAAAATATATAAGAGATGCAATTGTTCTTCACAATAATGAAGAGATGGATCCTATCTTGGACCTCACAAGCCTCCATGCATAAGTAGCTTATGCTTATATGGTTCACTACATGGTTAGGGAAAAGTCGGTTGTAGGGGTCACACTTAGGAGAAAAGCTATGAGCATACACTTAGCATAAGATGCACCTTTGACTTAGGAACCCTCACGCATTGGCACTCAGTCATGGGGGATGTTGTAAGGCCATCTTGAGATAATGTTTGATTGTTGGGTTTGATTTAATGCTTAGCAGTATGGTTGACACATGATCATGTAAGTCTATATGAAAAGTGAGGCAAAATATATCATGAGTTGCATGTGATGCAATTAGCAAATGTTGTTTATCCTTTATTTGCTCATGGATGGCACTTGATCATAGTAGTCTATTGGCAAATCATTAGGGTCTTGATTCTCACTAGGAAATATGATTTCTCAAATTCTTCTTGGAAGTGGAAGATGTGATAAAATAGAGGGAGAAAAACATGCTTGGAAGACCATGGACATGTTTTAATATCAAATTAAATCAGATGTATATTCTCTTTTTTGCCTTTGAGAATTTGTGAAATCTTAAGAATGGCTAAAATTCCACTCAACGCTGTTTTGGAAACCAAGAAACCAATTAGGCCTAACTTCCACGATTGACTTAACCAATTAGGCCTAACTTTTATTTTGGCTAGATAAGCCATTGGAAGCTATTTTCAAGGGTTACCTTACAACCCTTAAGAAGGGTAGGAACTTTATTGAAGTGCATTTTAGGATAAATTCTTCCTTATGGATATATGATATTGCATATGGTTCTTTTTTTTATAAGTTGTCATGAAGAATAGAACTAAATGATGTGCATATGATCCATGACCTTAGCTAAAGAGCAAAAGTTGTGGCCAAAGCTAAAGGTGTACAATATGTTAAACTTAGAGAACTCCATACTTGTATTAAACCTCTGTCATATAGTACCATACATTGTTGAGAATATTATTTTAATTTTTATTTTGGATAATGAAGGATGTGATCCTTCTATATCAAATGGGAGATTGAAGGCATTAAAGAGTGAGTTCTTTAGTTGCTTATGGTACAATTAACAAAGAATTGTACATATTGGATTCTTTACCATCACTAATGCCCTTTCAACTAAGTAAGAAATTAAATATCCAAGAAAATGCTAATCTATAGCATGCAAGACTTGGTTATTTTTCCAAAACTAGGATGAACATGTTAAAAGCTCTTAAAGTACTAGATGTTAGTGGCATTGAGGACTTTCCTACTTGTGAATCTTGTTTGAAGGGATAAATAACCAAAGCTCCCTTTGTAGGACAAACGAAGTGCTCCATAAAACCTTTAGATATAATCAATATGGATGTTTGTGGACCACGCAGCGTTAGTGGAAGAGATGGCTATTCTTACTTCATCACCTTCATCGATGATTTTAATCAGTACGGATATGTGTATCTTATAAAGTACAAGTCCGAGGCCTTTGAAAAGTTCAAAGAGTATAGAAGTGATGTAGAAAAACATAAAGGATTTAATATTAAAGCCCTTTGATCAAATTATGGAAAAGAATACTTAAGTACTGAATTCTTAGATTATCTAAAAAAGAATAAGATTCTCTCTCAATGGACTCCACCTGGCACACCCTAATACAATAGAGTAGCCAAGAGGAGAAATCATATCTTGTTGAACATGGTATATTCCATGATAAGCTTCTTCGATGTGTCTATAATCCTTTTAGCGGATATGCCTTATAGATGGTAGTAAAATTACTAAATCTAGTACCTTCAAAGTCAGTACCAAAAACACTATATGAGTTATGGTGTGGCAAAGCACCCTTTTAACACTATCTAAAGGTTTAGAGATCTCTTACCTATGTGAGATGGATAGTGGCAGATAATTTGGATAGCAAATCCATCTTGTGCAAGTTTGTGGGATACCCAAGAAAGTCTATGGGTTATTACTTTTATAATCCCTTAGAAAAAAAGGAGTTTGTCTCGAGAAAGGCCACCTATTTAGAAAATAATTTTCTATTAGATAGAAAAGACACTGTTATTGAACTTGATGAAGTTCAAGACAATCAATAAATTCCACAAGAGATAGAAATAAATAAATATTAAAGAGACTCACACACAACCTCTAAGAAGGTCGGACCAGATCAAGAAATAACCCAAATAATTTGAATTTATTTAAGAGACAAGTTAATTGAATAGAGATCCATAGACTTATGAGGAAGCTATGTTGGATATAGATTTAGGATATTAGCTTGAAGCCATGAGATCCAATATAGACTCCATGTACTAAAATAAAGTATGAACTTTGGTAGATCTACCCAAAGAAATAGTTCCAATTGGTTGCAAATGGATCTATAAGCAAAAGTTTAGAGTAGATGGAGAAGTGGAAACTTTTAAGGCGTGACTAATAGCAAAAGGTTACACTCAAAAATTTGGTATTAATTTTGAGGAAACCTTTTCACTAGTCACTATGCCTAAGTCCATTCAGATTCTACTTGCCATAGCTACATATTATAACTATGAGATATGACAAATGAATGTGAAAATTGCTTTCCTCAATGGTAACAATGAAGAAGAAATTTATACGAAGCAACCATAAGATTTTACATCTAAAGGGAATGATCAAAAGGTTCGCAACTAATAATTATTTCAATTATGTAAAAAGGGAATGATCAAAAGGTCTTTGAAAAGTTCAAAGAATATTTAAATTATGTTTATATAGAGCCTAACTAATAAGTATTTCAATTAATCTCCATTAATTGAAAAGGAGTACACAATTTCCATAGTTGATGTCTAGAAACAAGCTCATTAAGTCCAACTAATTGGATTAATGAATTACATCTTGATTAACCATTCTAGCTCTATGCTTGCCATGCAGATATGGTCCTTTTATCTCCTATCTCCCAAAAGAGACCTAAGACAAGATATTTATCGACTCCTCAATAACCTCGATAACTATGTTTCTACATTCAATGTTTGATTCCCTTTTGTAACCTCAACTTTGAAAAAATCCTTTTCCAAATTATCATACTACCTTGTGTAAGGATTCCTTGGAATTGGTCATTATAAAATATATAAGAGATGCACTTCTCTTTCATAATAATAGCAAGATGAATCCTATCTTGGATCTCACAAACCTCCTTGCTTAAGTAGCTCATGCCCAATCTCAACCCCAGATGACCCGTTACGCAGTCGGAGAAGAGTTAAAGTACAAGGACCTAAACACAAGCTTACCATGGATCCTTAAGTCCAAGTACTAATTATATGCATTAATATAAGATTGAGAACTTCTCACTCCAACTATCTAGTAGATTCTCTGAGTGAGTCTTCAATAGACTTATTCTCTAACAAGCACCCACTAACATGCATCCTTATCTAACATAGATTGCTCATGAAATAAAGCAATATCTAACTCCTTAGAGTATACATCATTAATGCAAGTCTGTCTAAATCTTAGATGCCTGTCTCTTAAGATTCTATGATTTAGAATATTTAAAATCATGACTGTAGAGACTTATTTCATGACCACCATTATATACATAACCAAGTCCCATAGTATGGTGCAATTTAGGGTCTTCAACCAAATGCTAGTGAAGTAAAACAAACATAAGATGAAGTTGGCCATTTTATGAGAATATCATTCAATATGATTCTAACATAAGTAAAATAATTTTGACATGCCAATCTAATTTGTTGCGGGACATTATTCTAACAATCTCCTATTTTTCCTAAAGCCAATTTCTTATAGTTTTAAGGTCTATCTTCTCAAAATGTCCTTCAAAGACTCTTTTGCTTTTAGGGGTTTACATACTAGATTTGTTATATTTTCTTCTGAGGCAACTTTATTGACTCAATTCTTACCTCTATCATCAATCTCATAAATTAAATGATAATGCATTTATTTACATTTGGATCACTGTTGAGCTCTTGGCTCTTGTGTTTACATAACTGTTATGTTAATGTCACAGAAGACAACATTTGGTTCTGTAATGCTATGCACTACATCCAACTCTTGGATAAAGTTCTTTCCCTTCTTTATAGTTTTTGAAGTTGTAATATAATCTACCACAATGGTAGAATTAGTTGTGGTGTCTTATTTGCAACTCTCCCAACTCACCACACTACCATTAAGGTAAATTATAAATCAAAATGTGAATTTGAGGTCATCTTCATCAGATTGAAAACTAGAATTCAAAAACTCTTCAAGTTTTAATTCTCCATTATCATATACCAAAAAAAAATCCTTAGTTCTTTTCAAGTACTTAAGGATTGAATTTATAGCTTTCCAGTGACATTCACTGGGGTCAGATTAAAAGCGATTTGTAACATTTAAAGCGTGTGCTATAGTTGGCCTGTAATAGTAAATGGCATACATTATGCTCCCTATAGACAACACATAACATATATGGGACAATATTTCTCTCTCGTATTTAGTCTTAAAGGCCATAAAATTAAAGAGACGAAGACCATGTCCTATGAAAAAAATCCTTTGTTAGATTTTTTCATACTAAACATCTTTGGTATCTTGTCAATATTCGGGTAGGTTTAAGAAAGCCCTAACATTTTGGTTGATCTATCTCTATAGATCCATATTCCTAATATGAAGGATGCTTTTTCCAAATCCTTATGAAAATTTGTGAAAATAACCATGTTTTAGTATACTCTAACATTTCTCTTTTACATTCCCAATGAGAAGAATGTCATCAACATAAAGCACAATAAATTGTATCAAACTCTCACTAGCCTTTTTATGCATACAAGATTCATACACATTTTTTATAAAGCCAAATGATTTGATCGTCCAATCAAAATGTATATTCCAACTTTAGGATGATTGTTTTAGTCCACAAAGGGACCTTTGGAGTTTACAAACCTTTTGCTCATTTCCTTTTGAATGTAAAACCTTGTTGTTGCTCCATATAGATTTTTTCTTCAATGTTTCCATTCAGAAAAGTGGTTTTTACATCCATTTTCCATATTGCATAGTTATGATATGCAACTATGGCAAGCATAATTCTAATGAACTTAGGCATAGTGACTGGAGAAAAGGTTTCTTTGAAATCAATATTATTGAATGGTGCCTTGCAATTAATTAGATTGACTTGTAAACTATTTTACTTGCAATACAATCTTGATTGAATGATATTCATTATAAATGGCCATATTTATCTTATGCTTATATTACTTCACTGGCATTTGGTTGAAGACCTTAGATCACACAAGATTACGGAACTTAATCACGCATTGGGTGGTAATCATGAAACAAGTCTTTCACGATCATGATCTTAAAATATTTCAAGTTGAAAAATCTTATGAGATAGGGCATCCAAGATTCGAATAGACTTGCACTAATGATGCATAAATTTAAGAGTTGGATATTGTTCTATTTCATCAGCAATCCATGTTAGACATGGGTGCATGCCAATAGGTGCTTGTTAGAAAATAATTTCACTGAAGGCCCATAATGAGAATCTATTAGATAGTTGTAGTGACAAGTTCTCCAACTTACGCTAGTGCATATAATTAGTCATTTGACCTAAGGATCTATAGTAACCTTTTGTTTAGGTCCTTATACCTTAACTCTTTTTTGACTACTTAATAGGTCATTCAGGTTGAGTTTAGGCATGAGCTACTTAAACATAGAGGTTTTTGAAATTCAAGATGGGATCCAACTTTTTATCATTATGAAGGGTGAGTGCATATCCTATGTATTTTATAATGATTGATTCCATGAAATCCTTGCACAAGGTAATATGACAATTTGGGAAAAAAGTTTTTCAAAGATGAGGCCATAAAGGGGAATTGAACATTGGAAATAGAAACATAGTTATCAAAACTATTAGAGAACCAACAAATATCTTGCCCTAGGCCGATTTTGGGAGATTGAAGATAGAACGATTGTATTTGCATGGCAAGTGTAAAGCTAGAATGGTTCTCCAAAAGCATGTTCATTTTGACCAACTAGTTAGGCTCCATAGGCTCGAGCTTTGATACCAACCATGGAGATTGGGTGTAACACCCCAATTTTTGGAATATTAATTTACATTGATTGAAATTTAATTAATTAAAGTTTAGGTAGAAATGTGGGAATTGAGGGATTTAATTATAAATAAGAAAAAAGACCTAATTGTTAAAAATTTTGAAGTTTTGGGGTCGTGTGAGATAAATAAAGCTTAAGGACCTTAAAATAAACTATTTTGGACCTAATTGCCCAAAAATAGAAGTTTTAAGGCTCCATGTGCAAGAAATAAAAATTAAAGGACTCAACTGAAAGCAAGGGATTGAAATGAAGAAAGTGAAAAACTTGAGGGGTATAAGTGAAGTCAGTCAAGAGTTTGAGAGCTAAAATTGAAAAAGCTGAAAATATCTTTACATGTATAAAGAAGGACGGAAATTGGTTAAATTTTCAACAAATACCTAGAACTTACCTCGGTTGCGAATGGCCAAAAATTGACCACAAAGCCAAAAACTAACATCATGAAAGTCATTCTTTAGCTGAAATGAGCCAAACCATACCACACTTGATTCAAACAACTAATAAATTGGCTAAGAAATAAGGTCGACGGCAGGCAAGCAGTGGAGGTGGTGATTGGGCCACTTCCAGTGGCAAAAATTAACTGGATTTTAGTGGGTTTTGGTCGTAAGTTCGTGGGTAAGCTCTTAGTAGTGTCAATTTTGGGTTTTGATGCGCAACAGTAGCAGAATTGAAAGTGGTGGAAAACGGTGAAAAAGCTAAGGTTTTAGGGTGATTTTTGGCTTAATTAATTGGCAAAATGGTAGCCGATTGAGAAACTAGCTTAGGGGTTTTGCTTTCCTCAACAAGGCACATTTGGTAGCGGTAGCAGTCTCTATCTCCATTGATGATGCGTAAGCAATGCATTCCAAATTTGATCCCAAACTCATCTAAGCTATTCTTGGCTTAAGATTGGATCTCAATTAGACCTAATTTGGGTAAATTTCAGTAATTAAATTTTAATTTGATTAAGTTATTGAATGTAATTGGATTTTTTGATTAAGTTAATTGTAACCTGAACTAAAATTTTTGAACCACGATTTAGTCTAAGGTTATATATTAATCTTATAATTAATATAGTATTGAATTCAATCAACTCATAAGAATTATTAGATTGTTGTTGGGACATTAAATAAGATTTTAACAACTAATTTACCGACTTTTTGAGTTAAGGACTATGATAGGTGATTACCTTGCATTTGTGTGTAACATGGAATTTGAGAATTATAACTAAACTATCAAAGTAATTGAGGAACTTGATAATGATATTTTAGTGTATTAAGAATTGTAATTCAAAATTAGTGATTAATGTTGGGGTTTAGGTTATTTACTCTGAACTTTAAAGCAATTGGGAAACAAGGTCATAGACTGTTTAAGCATCTAAGAATTATTAGAACTATGTCAGAATACCCTTAAGCTTGATAATAACATTCATTATATTTATGGCTAAAATTTAGATGATTGATGAAATGATAACCTGCGTTATCTTATGACAGTTCTCAAGTTGACTAGAAAGCCAGGACCTAAGCGACCACGCGGCTAGAAATTTTTTTGCCTTGTCCAGGTGAGTTTATACTCAATAATATGAGATTCCTTTGCTAGGAAAAGAACATATATACTTGTTATTATATCCTAGTTGTTTGCTCCTTCTAATATGCATGTTGAAAATAGTACTCTACATCACCCTTCCATTATTAAGCACTTCTATTGATTTTGATTGATATCGCTTTATCATAAATTGGTTATTATGTTGGGGAAGCCAAAAATAATTTTAAAATACAAGTTTTATCACCACGTCTTCTTGGAAACTAGTTTGGTGCTGAAGTTGTGTGTGATGTTAACATGGCAACTTGATATGTTCTATGAAATGTTTTTAGACACATTCCATGAAATCTATGAATATAATCAAATACCCTTGGGGGTGGGCCATGGGATTACCTGTAGGTGGACCAGGTGGAATGAACAAATGACGACCAACCCTCAGCTAATACTCCATTGAATATATCTGACCCCATGGTTAGTTGGAGGTAGCTAGCCACAAAGAGATGAGGCATGTAGCTAGTCATGTCTTCTGTTTACTAATTATCCAAGTTGATCACTTGGGCTAGAGGGATAAGGATTTTTATGTCTTTGAAAGTGGAGAAATAAGGTAGGAAAACTACCAATGACTCTTATTTGAAAAATATTTATTAAATTGTAAATGATTAAATCATCAGTTTGATATCAATGCCTTAAATCCTTTGTGCGAGATAGTGAATTTTGTGAAGTCTCATCACTAGTATGAGACAGTGGTGAGATTGATCACCCTTAAATTTTGACTTAAAACGTCTTTGACAACTTCTAGAAATATTTGTGGTTCTATTGTTCCTTAAATTTTATTTGTGAAATTATCACTTTATTGTTATTGCTAAACTACCTCACTAAGTCATTCAGACTTATGTTGTTTTATTATTTCCTTGATTCTTTACCCTAGATAGGAACGAGCAACAAAGATAAACTAACTCTAGCAACACATAAGGTAATAATTGTGATAGAAATGCTAAGTGCCATTTAGGATATTTTGATTCAGAATTGAACACTGACGGATGTTGTTGTAGAAATTATTTACTTTGGAATTTTAACAAAAATATATTTTCTGTTATTCATAAATTGGTGGTGTGGAGAGAGTAGCACCTCGGTGGGAAATAGGCACCTCTTAGCCGAGGCGTTACATCGGTACTCTTCAATTAATGGAGATTAATTAAATTGAATCATTAGTTTAAAGGGGTTTAAACTAATATGAGTATTTCGATATTCTAAATATCATAAGAGTTGTGAGCCCATGTCCAATGAATGGTAGAACCTAATGGGTCACACATGAAAATCAATTGAAAATCCTACTTGATGAAGGGAATTTTCTAAGAGTTACAATAGTTTCTCTTGACCAATTTTAGGGAGAGAAAAAGTTGACTAATTTTGGTCCTTTTAGCTTGATCAATTTAATTGTTAAATTAATCTAAATAATTTAAGGAGTAAAATTAGACCAAACAAATTAAGGTGTTAATTTAATTGGTACCACAAGACTATCAATTGGTCAAATTGACTTAAGGAGTTAAGTTGACATCTTGTAGCTTAAAAAGTTAAGCTAATTGATTTAAAGAGTTAAGTCAAGACAAATTAATCAAAATTAAGGGGTTAATTAATTAAAACAAAGAATTAATTTGGAGGAAAAATTCAAATGAAAGAGTTCATTCGGAGTGCATTAGAATTTATTTGGATAACATTTTATGAGATGAAATGAAGATTGCAAATGAAATTCAAATGCAAATCAAATTCACATTTCAAATGCAAGATTGTCTTGCTTAGGTAGTGGTGACTTCATGAGAGGAGTGAGGCCACTTACATCATACCTCCACCTCTATACATAGAGGTGTGGGCAGCCAATGTGATGAATGTGATGCGAGATTCAAATTTTTGCTCCAATTTTGTGATT
>JACGDI010005296.1:1142089-1257892 GCA_014898725.1 Jacaranda copaia
ATAAGTAAATAGCCTAGCATGCTCTTAGGGTGGGATGACCATGAGCCTAACCAAATGATACACTTAAAGCCATAGGTTCATCACTTCGGTTGGTTTTAAGTTGGTTGAATTAAACAAAACTATTATATGAGTGTATCACAAACATTCATGGGTCTTCAATTAGCTTTCATGCCTCCATTGGACTCCTTGCTCCAGGCAACATTTACATGAAATGAAAATCCTCACACTGAGTGGTTCTACTTTCATAACTTTTACAATATAGAACAAGAAGCATGCAAGGCCTATTTAATACAACTCATTTCAATAACTTTGAAACAAATAAAATCAATTTAAAAGGCTCATGATCATCCACATTCATTCAACAATTAAACGAACAACAAATAAATCTAGAATTAACAATTAATTCCAACAATTAAATCCTCATCTCATAAACAAATAATTACACCAAGCATAACACTTATGCCATTAATTGGAGATCAACTTTAACCAATTTTCAAAGGTATTCAAATCTGTCAAACATAATTTTGAGGTACAACACAACATTTGTGCAACTAATGTGTGAGGTGCAAAAACTTGTTGAGCATTAAAGTAGTTGAGAAAACAACTTAAAACTCATCAAACACCCTTAAAACCGGGCTTCCTGGCAGCCCTTGGTGCACAGCTAGGTAGCTAGTGTGCATGGTGTGCGCACACTGCCCGGCTAACGCCTATGCTGTGCTGACAACCTTAGCTTTTGAGGTTTAAAACTTACAAAGTGTGTTCTCCACTCAACTTTCATGCACTAACAATTTTAGCACACGTTATAAACATATTAACACACATTTCAGATTGATTTCAAGATCCAAAACACCTTTTAAAACTAGAAATACAAGTGCTCAAACATGCTTTCAAAAATTAGAAAAAATAAGAATCAAATTCTTCAAATAATCTCCAACATAATTCTAATCATATTGGATCCAAAATAGACCAAAATTCTTTCAGTCATAAATCAACATGCTATATCAACATATAACATCAATTAATGCCAAAACACTTTTCAACATTAATCACTATGAATTAAAACATACTAACTACATAAATTAACACTTAAATCACATAATGGCATGCTTTTAATTCATCAATCAAAGAGCCATATACAAATCAATCAAATTCTACAATCCATCAATTGAATTGAGAATATGGTGATGAAGATCAATCCATCACATGAATTAATCAACCAAGAAAAATCCAAATCTAAGCACGATTTAGGCTCCAATACCACTTGAAAACAAGATAGGCACTAGGATCTATAATCAAAAATTCAAAACATAAAATAACTAGTTCCTACAAGTGAAAAAAGGATAAAATCATGACTTGGATTCATATTTAGATAAAATATTACCTTGATAAACAAATTTGAGAAGAAACAAGTGAACACTTCACCAGTTCCAGAATCTGCTTGCTCGTGGCACAACAAAAGGATTGCAACAATTACCCTACAAAATCACCTTCAAATATTCTTGAAAACTTACTGGAGATAACCAACACCTTGGAGAATCTCCAATAAAAATGTTAGATTGATTGTCCATCTGTATTGTCCTGGAGAAAATCATAAAGTTGGACCTCGCACAAAGAGCACTCCAGAAACAGAGCAAGGCACACATCTTGCCTCTATTGAAATAGTCCACACACCAATGAGACTTCCTAATTCTCTAGTTCATGAGCTAGAATAGAACTAGAGAATTGATAATAAAGAAGGTCAAAAATTGGTAAAAGGAAGAAGGAATAAGCTAAGCCTTCAACTCATGAAATGTTAGCTTGCAAAGGGGGTTATTGTTGGAGGGAAATGAAGAATCTAATTCTTCACACCTAAAGCACATCTATTTCTCCTTTGGGTAAGCCCTCACTATCTCTATATATAGATATGAATTTGTGTGATGCCAAGGTGGCATCACACATTCCATGAGAGGTGAGGGGGCGGCCAAGAGGTGCTTAGGTGGCAAAAGGAATTCAAATTTTATTTGAATTTCATTTGCATCTTAATTACATTTGGAATCTCATTTCAAATTAATTAAGATGCCATCTTAAATATCATTTAAGTCTTCCCTCCAAAATTCATTCCTCTTAATTAATCAAATTAAATTCTTTAATTTTATTAATTATGCTTTGACTTAATTCTTTAAGTCAAGCTAGCTTAACTCTTTAAGCTCAATCGTTAACTTAACTCTTTAAGTTAACTTGACCAATTAATGGTCATGTTGGTACCAAATAATTAACTCCCTAATTATTGGTCTAATTTAACTCTTAAATTAGTAGATTTAATTTAACACTTAAAATAATCAAGCCAAAATTAACCTTTAAACTTGGCAACAAAATTTGGTCCATTAGGATAGAGAGATCCATTTTCTAACTCTTTAGAAAATTCTCTCAAACAATTAGGAAACCAATTGGATTCTGTATGTGACCTAATAGATTCTACTATTCATTGGACATAAACTCACCACTCCTTGTGACTCTTGAATATCTTACATTCATTCTAGTTTAAATTTCCTTTTAAACTAGTAGACTCAATCCAATTAATCTCATTAATTGAAGAATACCCAATCTCTATAGTCGATGTTTAACCTCAAGCCCATGAAACGAATTGGTTGAAATGAATATTCTAGAGAACCATCATCACTCTACGTGTGCCATACAAATACAGTCCTTCTGTCTCTTATCTCCCGAAAGAGACCTAAGGTAATATACTTGTCGGCTCCTCATTAGCCTCAATACTATGTCTATATTCTCAACATTTGAATCTATTTGTGTGACCTCACCTTTGAAAAACTTCTTTTCTAAATTATCGCACCACCTTGCATAAAGATTTCTTGGAATAGATCATTATAGAACATATAAGAGATGTACTCGGCCCTCTCAATGGCAAAGAGTTAGATTCTATCTTGGATCACATAAACCTCCATGCCAAGTAGCTCATATCCAATCTCAACATGAAAAACCCGCTAAGTGGTCAAAGATGAGTCAAAGCATAAAGATTAGACACAAGATTACCATAGATCCTCAAGTTAAAGAACTAATAATATGCACTAGCATAAGTAGGAGAATTAGCCACTACCGACTTGCCACTTTGGCTATCTAATAAATTTTTGATGGGTTTTCAGTGCCTTATTCTCTAACAAGTACCTACTAATATGCACACATATCTCAGATAGTTGCTGATGGAATGGGGCAATCTCTAACCCTTGGATTTATGCATCGTTTGTGCAAGCCTATCCAAATCTTAGATGCTCCGTCTCATAAGATCCTATGACTTGAAATTTTTAAGATCACAACAATGTGAGAATTATTTCATGGTCACCAAACCAAGTCCCACAATCTTAGGTGATCTAAGAGCTTCATTCAAATGCAAGTGAAGTATAATAAAACATAAGTTGAAGGTGGCCATATAGAGAAGATAATTCAATTAAGATTGTTTTACAAGGTAATAGTTTGTACAAGACCAATCTCATTAGTTTGCAAAGTACTATTCCAACACCTTTCTTTCCAGCTTTTGAAGCCACAATATATTTTGCCTCTATGGTAGAGTTGGTTGTGGTATCCTGTTTAGAAGTTTTCTAACTTATCGTGCCACCATTAAGGTAAAATATTAATTCAGAAGTGGATTTCAGGTCATCTATATCGGATTGGAAACTTGAATCTGAACACCGTTCGAGTTTCAATTTTTCACTAGCGTATACCAAAAATATATCCTTAGTTTTTCTCAAGTACTTAAGGTTTGCTTTTATGGCTATCCAGTGAATCTCACTAGAATTTGATTGGAACCTACTCGTAATGCTTAGTGAGTGTGCCACATTCAATCCAATACATTGAACTACATACATTATGCTTTCAATAGTGGAGACATAAGGTATGTGAGATATTGTTCATTTTTTTTCCTTAATCTTAGGCACCATAGACTTTGAGAGACGAATGCCATGTCCCATGGGAAGGAATCCTCTCTTGAATTCTTTCATACTAAACTTCTTTAGTATTTTATCAATATACAGAGTTTGGAAAAGCCCCAGTATTCTCTTTGATCTATCTTTATAGATACGTATTCCTAATACGTTAGATGCTTCTCCCAAATCCTTCATGGAGAATTAAGTAGATAACAATGCTCTACTGTATTCTAACATTCCTACTTTCTTTCTAATGAGAAGGATGTCATCGACATAAAGCACAATAAACTGTACACTACTTTCACTAGCTTTTCTGTACACATATGGCTCATACACATTCTTAACAAAGATAAATGATTTAACTAGTTTGTCAAAATGTATTCTCTAACTTTAGGATGCTTGTTTGAGTCCATAAATGAATCTCTAGAGTCTGCAAACCTTTTGCCCACTCCCTTTAGATATAAAACCTTGTGGTTACTTTATGTAGATTTCTTCTTCAATGTCACCATTGTGGAAAGAAATTTTTACATCCATTTGTCATATCTCATAGTCATAATATGCAGCTTTGGCAAGTAAAATTTGAATGAACTTAGACAAAGAGACCAGTGAAAAAGTTTCCTCAAAATTGATATCAAGTCTTTAAGTGTAACCTTTTGCCACTAGTCGCACCGTAAAAGTTACCACGTTTCCATCTACTTCAAGTTTTCGCTTATAAATCCACTTGCAACCAAAAAAACCTATTCCCTTTGGTGGATCTAATAAAGTCCACACTTTGTTTGAGTACATGGAATCCATTTTGGATCTCATGGCTTCTAACCAACATCCTAAATCTATGTCTGACATAACTTCTTCATAGGTTATCAAATCATTATCCAACTATCCTATCTCATGAAGAAATCCAAACTTTTTGGGTTGCTTCTTGATTTAGTCTGGCCTTCTTAGAGGTTGTGCATGAGGCTCTTGCAATTCTTTTATTTCCACCTTCTATGGGATTTCTTGATCGTCTTCAACTTTATCAAATTCAACAACAACACCCTTTCTATCTAATAGAAATTCCTTTTCCAAAAAGTGAGTGTTCCTTGAAACAAACATCTTTTGTTCAAAGAGATCATAGAAATAATAACCCATAAACTCTCTAGGGTATCCCACAAACTTACACAAAGTGGATCTACTATCCAACTTATCTCCTACTGTCCATCTCTCATATGCAGTAGATCCCCAAACCTTGAGATATTAGTAAGAAGGTGCTTTACCATGCCATATCTCATATGGTGTCTTTAGCACCGACTTTGATGGTAATATATTTAGTAACCTCGTCACTATTTCTAGGGCGTATCTCCAAAAGAACATAGGCACATCAAAAAGCTTATTATGAAATGTACCATGTCTAATAGGGTATAATTTCTCCTCTCAACTACTCCACTATGCTAAGGTGTGGCACTTGGAGTCCATTGAGAAAAAATTCCATTCTCTTTAGATAATCCAAGAATTCGATACTTAAGTGCTCACTCCCTCAATCTAATCTAAAGGTTTTAATAGTAAGTCCCTTTTGCTTTTCTGCTTCATTCTTATACTCTTTGAACTTTTCAAAGGCTACAGACTTGTACTTCATAAGATACACATGTCTGAACCGACTATAATTATCGATGAAAATGATAAAGTAAGACTAGCTTCCTCTCTCACTAACTCATAGTAGACCACAAACATCTATGTGGATCAAATCCAATGGATTTGTGGAGTGCTCCTTTTGTCTTGCAAAAGGAGCCTTGGTCATTTTTCCCTTCAAACAAGATTCACAAGTAGGAATGTCCTCAATGCCACTAACATTTAGTGCTTTGAGAGCTTTTATCTTGTTCATCCTATTTTTGGAGATATGCTCAAGTTTAGCATGCCAAAGAATGACATCTTCTTGGTTATCCAATCTCTTTTTTTGATTGAATATGCATTAGTGAAGTTTGAGAATCAAGTATGTATAACCCGTTGATCAATGTACCGTTAGCAATCAAAAAATCATTTTTTAATGCTTTCAAAATCCCATTTGATATAGAAAAATCAAATCCTTCACTATCAAGAATGGGAATTGAAATGATGTTCTTAACAAGATTAGGTACATAATATACTAGATTAAGTAAAATACTAAAATTCCTAAAGTTCAACTTAATAACACCTTGGACCATAGTTGCAACTCTTGCCGCATTTCCTAAGCAAAGGATCATATCCTCTTCACACAAACTCTTTTTCTTTTCATCCGCTATAATGAATTATAAAGATGAGAACCTCACGTGGTATCAAATACCTAAGAGAAAGAACTAGTCATGCATTGTATTTCAATTACAAACATACCCTTCTCAAGGCTTGCAAGATAAGCCTTGCAATCCATCTTTTAATGCTCCTTTCACCATAGTGGAAATAGTTTGCATTGGTCTTAGCCTTATTCTTAATCCTTCCAAAATTTTTATCAAGTTACTTTTCTTTGGAGGAAGAACTTTTCTTCCTCTTACCTTTTTTTCTTGGGCCTTTCAACTTAAAGAAAGAAGCAAGAATCAGAGGCTTTTCCCTTTTCATCATCGCCTCAATAGTCACAAGCATATTTACCAATTTGTTGATCATAACCTCTTGCTTGGACATATTAAAATTCACAAAGAATTGGTCAAATGATGGGGGAAATGATTGAGGATCAAATCCACATAGAGGTCATGATCCATGATCACATCGAGTTGCCCAAGCATTTTGATGATTCCAATCATCTTTAGCCCATGATTATGAACACTCAAACCATCTATCATCCTTGACCTAAAGAGCTCTTAGGATAGTGAGAACCTTTCGTGTCTTGATTGCACACCATATAACTCTTGCAGGTGTTTGTAGATCTCACTTGTATGCCTCATATGCTCGTGAGTCTTTTGTAGCTAATTGGTTATGGATGCCATCATGAGACACCACACTTGCAGATCACTATCTACAAATTTAGTGAACACTTCACATGCCTCATCAGAAGGGTCATCACCCAATGTGTCTGGTAGACTTTGATCTAAGACAGGTTCAAAGTTAAAAATTATCTTAAAGTTTCTCAACCAATCTTGGAAGTTAGGCTCGGTAAGTTTATTAGTTTCCAAAGTGCTTGCGAGTGGATTTTTAGCCATTTTATTTTTGGAGATTTCAAAAATCTACAAGAGGCAAAAAAAGAGTATAAGCATGTGAATGAAAATTGATATTAAAAACATGTTCATGGTTTTTCAAGTATGTTTTTGTCCCACTATTTTATCAAATCCTTCACTCTCTTAGAAGAATTTGGGAAATCTCATTTTTTAGTGAGAATCAAGATCCTAAGGACTTGCAAGTGGACCCCCGTGATCGAGTGCCATCCACGAGCAATAAAAGGATAAGCAACTTTTGCTAATTGTATCTCATATAATGCTTAAAGTATTTTGCCTCACTTTTCATATAGACCCACGTGACCGTATGCCATCTATACTACTAAGTATCTAAGTCTAACCTATCAATCATACTTTGATTCAAGATGGCCTCACGACACTCCTTGTAACCAAGTGCCAATGCGTGAGGGTTTTTAAGTTAAAGATGCATCTTATGCTAAGTGCATGCTCACGGCTTTTCTCCTAAGTGTGACCCCCGTGGTCGAGTGCCATCACAAAACTAGTAGCATCATCATTGCATACACTATTGATGGAAAGCTTGGATTAATTAAAACTCTTTTAATTTATATCCATTTTTACTTGATATTTGAAAATATTTAGACATTCTAAGTGAGGGTTTTTGCTTGCAAAGATCTCATCATTTTTTTATTTTCTTATTTAGGTTCTCTATATCCTAATCATGCATCTCATACATCAATAGGATGTAGAAAGTATAAATAAGTAAATACCCTAGTATGATCCTAGAGTGAGATGACTATGAGCCTAACCAAGTGACACACTCAGAGCCATAGGTGCATCAATTCGATTGATTTTAAGTGAGTTAAATTAAATTAAACTATTACATGAAAGTATCCCATACATTCATAGATCTTCAATTGGCCTCCATGCCTCCATAGGACTCCTTATTTCAAGCAACATTTACATAAATGGAAATCTTCACTCCTAGTGGTTCTAATCTTATAACTTTTACGAGATAGAACAAAAGGCAAGCAAGCCCCAATTAATACAACTCATTTCAACAATTAAAATAAATAAAATCAATATTATAGGCTCATGATCATCCCTATTCATTCACCATCCATTCAACATTTAAATGAACAATAAATAAACCATGAATTGACATTCAATTCCAACAATTAAGTGCTAATCTTATTAACAAATAATTGGTCATGCAAAAATAACCATGACATTTATGTATCATAGTTGTTCCATATTTATAGATCAACTTAAACAACTTTTAAAAGCAAGCATGTGTGTCCAACACATTTTTGAGACTTTGCACAACATTTGTGCAACCATTATCTGCGTTTCAACACCACCTCGATCACAAAAAGAACCTAGAAAGATCAAAATTCACTCAAGACCAAACTAGGCACTACTGTTTGAGGCTGGCTCATGGTTGGGCAGCAACCTTTTGGTCACAGCCTAGCATAGAGCTGCCAACTGCCGGCAGCACCCCTGTTTTGGGGTCAAGTGTGAATCAAGCCATTTTTGGCTCAACTTTTGTACACCAAGATTTTTAAAACAACTTATAAACATCAAAACACACAATATGAATAAATATTTCAGATTAAAAAATGTTTTAAAACTAAAATATCAAGCTCTCAAAGATTCTTGAAAAACAAGTTTAAGCAAGAATCGTATTCTTCAAAATCGCCAATTATACCCAATCTTATTGGACCCAAAAATGATCAAAATAACTTAAGGCCATTCATAACATGCCATATTATAATATAAAATTCACCAATACCAAATAAAAATTTAACATCAGAAAATTGAATCAAAACATGCCCATCATATGATTTAACAATTAAAGCACATAATAGCATGATCCAATCTATCAATCAAGGAACCACAAGCAAGATCATACATACACTCCAACCCATCATATGGATTGAGTACATGGTGACTTTTATCATTTTTTTACAAAAACAAATCATCCAAGCCAAGCAAAATCCAAATCCATGCATGAATATGTCTCCAATACCGCTTGTAGGTTTGTATAGCACTAAGGTCCAAATATTTTCACAAAAAACTGAAAAAACTAGTCCAAAAAAATACCCCAAGGATCAAAAAATGCATGAAATTCATATTTGGAAAGGGAAAATACCTTGGTGATAGTAAAAACAAAGAGCAAGAGTCAAACTCTTTCCAACCATCAAATGGGCTCTTCACCAGCGCAGCAAGATCAGCACCATTTTTCCATTGGATAGACTTCTTAGTTTGGGATGAAATTTTTAATGAAACTCCTAAACCCTTTAAATATTATACAGTCCAAATTTCAGGCCGATCAGAACTCCAGAGGTACTCCAAGTAGAGGAAAAAATTGGCTGCCAGAAACTGCTTTAGTTAAGAGCAAAAAATACCAAACTAGATTGCCTCTAATGCAGACGTCCACACACCAAATCAATGGCTTATTCTCTATATAAAGACTGAAAAATCTGCAGAGAATGAGGGGAGGTAGGCTGGGAATATTGTGGTGGAAGGAGGAGGGAGAAAGAAAGAGTGATGGGAGGCTAACAACTTACATTCCTACTACAAAATATTCTTGGGAGAAAATCACACAAATGTGCACACCTCGCACACCTCATATGGCCAGCCACTCCACTATATTTATATATAGGAGTAGTCACACACCTTCCACAATGAAGTAATGCCAAGTGTCCCTTGCTTAGGTGGTCACTAACTTTGTAATTAGTGGATTTAATTGAAGCACAAATTTCATCTAATGAAATGTCTTACAATTAAATTCTAATACTTATTAAATAAACTCTTCATTTAATAATTCTCCCAAAAATTATCTCTCCAACTTAATTAAATTAAACACTTTAATTTAATTAATAATTGTTTGACTTAACTCTTAAGTCAAAGCACCTAACATTTTAAACTAGTCAAAATTAACTAAACTCTTAAATTAATTTTGACCAATTGATAGTCATGTGACATTAATTAATTAATATTCAATTAATTGATCTTAATTTAAATCTTAAATTAAAGAAAAATTTAAAATTTAAATTGATGAAGTCAAAATGACTACAATTTTGCCTCCTCAAAAAAATGGTCATGAATACTCTAACTCTTAGAAAATTCACCTTCCTTCAATAGGCCATTTCATTGGCTTTTGTATTTGACCCATTAGGTTCTACCATTCATTGAACATGGGCTCACAACTTCTTGTGACTTTAGAATATTAAATATTCACTTTAGTTTAAACTCTTTTAAACTCAGTGACTCAATTCAATTAATCTTATTAATTGAAGAATACTCAAACTCCATGGTCGATGCCCAACCTCAAGCCCATGGAGCCCAACTAATTGGCTGAAATGAATGCTCTTGAAGAACCATTCTAGCATTACGTGTACCATATAAATACGATCCTTCCAACTCCTATCTCCCAAAAGACGCCTAAGGTAAGATATTAGTTGGCTCCTTAATAACCTCAATACTATATTTTTATTCTTAATATTTGATTCCATTATGTGACCTCAACTTTACAAAAATCCTTTTTCAAATTGTCACACCACCTTGTGCAAGAAGTTTTAGGAATCAATCATTATAGAACACAAGAAGATGCACTTATCCTTAATAAAGACGAGGAGTTGGATTTCTTCTTGGATCTCACAAATCTCTATGTGCAGCAGCTCATGCCCAATCCCTACCCAATTAGCCCACTAAGGGACCAAGGAAGGGTCAAAGTATAAGGGCCAAACACAAGGCTACCATGGATCCTCAAGTCAAACAACTAATAATATATACTGGCGTAAGTAGGAAAACTTGCCACTTTAGCTATCTAGTGGATTCTCTAGGTGGGTCATCAATGCCTTGTTCTCTAATAACCACCCACCAACATACGTCTATATCTCATATAGGATTGCTCATGGAATGGAGCAACATCCAATCCTTAGATTTATACATCGTCAATGCAAGTTTATTCGGATCTTAGATGCCCTATCTCATAAGATCCTATGATTTTGATGATTTAAGATCACAACCATGTGGGACTTATTCCATGATCACCACCCAATGCGTGACCAAGTCCCATAGTTTTGTATGATCTATGGGCTTCACCCAAATGTAAGTAAAGAAAATAAAGAACATAAGATGAAGATAGTCATATATTGAATATCATTCAATCAAGATTATCTAACAATGAAATAGTTTACAAGCCCAATCTAATTGGCTTGTGAGGCACTATTCCAATAGGTTTCCATTATAATTTCTAGTGGATACGGAGCCATTCTAAATATTTGTCAAATCTACTTTAGAAAGATGAGATTATAAGCATCTGATTGAATTTTGATATTTGAAAACATGTTTATGGACTTTTAAGCATATTTTTCTCCCACCATTTTATCAAATTCCTCACTCCTAAAAGAAATTTAGGAAATCTAATTTTCTAGTGAAAATTAAGGCTCGAAGGCATTATAGCAGAAACATGGAAGCATCCCCCATCATATGCTTGGAACATCCGCTATCCAAGTACCACTTCTATTTTTTAGACTGTTCCTTGGCATGAACCTATAAGAAATCATTTTGTTATAGGTCCCCAAACTATGTTGGATCCTTCATGGTTAGTAGCAAATAATTGTTTTCCCCAACAAACTTGGTACCTCTAAATTTCTCAATCGGACATCTAAAATTGACATGACCAGATCTACCACAAGTAAAACAAGTTTTTCAAACTAGTCTAAAATTTATTCTGGAAGTTGTTGAAATTGCTTTGGAATATTTCTGATTTTTGCGGTTTCTAAATTTTCTACCCCTTTTAACATTATGTCCAGGAACATGCATATGCGTATGTTTAACACTTGTGGAACATTCACCTAGATCATCATCAACATGCAAACATTCTTCAACAATCATTTTTCCTTTTATTTCATGACTCATATTTTCAATTGGCTTCTTCAAGGAATTATTCTCTTTAGTGAGCCAATCATTCATTTTTTATTTTTTTTTTTGCATTCCGCATTAAAGGTCTCTCTGTTTTCAGCCATTTGCATATCAAATTTATGTTTATGAGCTCTATCCAGCTCTTCCTACAAATAATCTACTTTTTCTTGCAAAGCTTTATTTTTATCAATAAGCATTTTGATATAAATTTTATAAAGCTTAAATATAATTTTTGCACATCCTCGTCAATGTCAATTCATCACTTGAATCATGATCAAAACATGAAGAGATACTTACTTGATTTAGCTGAAACAATTCTCTTCATTGTCAAATTATTTGCTATCAAATTCATCCTATGTGGTTGCCATTGCCTTAGCTTTGGCTTGTTCTGCATATTTCCTTAATTGGGAACAATCTAATTTTTTGTGTTCGATTTTATTGCATCATAGTAGTGAGGTGGCTTGATATTTGGAGTTTCTAGACCAGTTCTTTTTGGTTTTGATCTATTGTTTAGGAATTTTCTTTTAAGATTCATTAGTTGCTTTAACCTTCAAGAGATCAAAATGATTTCATCCTCAACCTAGTCCTTATCAAGATTTTCTTGAATTTTTGAGTTGGAATCACAACCAATATTAAAAGCAATATTCTTTTTGACTTTTGATTCCAAACCATCATCTTTATGTAGCAACAGTATCATCTAATGGAATGTGAGAGATCTAATCAATTCACCTTAGTCATCTTGCTAAGATCACAACCTTCCTGAGTAGCAGTAACTTTTGGCATCCATTCCTTTGGAAGCAATCTAACAATATTTTAGACTTGTTTATCCTCTTTAATAGTTTTTCCAAGTGCGAACATAGGATTTATAATTTCCATAAACCGCATGTACATCTAACTTACAATTGAAAGAAACTAAGGCATTAAGATCTAATTATCAAAACTTCAAAAGCATAAGATTAACTAGTGCTTATAAGAAAAAAAAGGATCAAATCATATGCTAGGGATTCAGATTTGGTGAAATCATTACCTTGAAAAGAAAATTCCAAGGAGAGACTTGTGAACTCTTCACAATTCCAGAACTATCTACAAGTGGCACAGCTGGAAAAGTGCAAAATTCACCCAACCAAAACTCCTCCAAAAATTCCAAGAAAATTACTGGAGCTTCTAATACCTTGAAGAACTCTCTATAAAAATTTTGGAACAAAAGGATCTTTGTAACTCCTTGGAGAAATTTTCCAAATCAGACCCTAGGCAGGTAGATCTCTAAAATCTAGCAAATCAAGTGCCTTGCCTCTATTGTTATGATTCACACACCAATTAGATCTTCCAAAATCTCTAGTCTGTAAGTTGGAGTAAGACCAGAGATACAATAATGGTGGAGGCTGATTTTAGGTTTTAAGAAAGAAGAAGAGAGTAAAGCTTTTAACACATGAATACAATGCTTGCAAGGGGTTTTTAGAGAAAAATTGCAAAGAATATAATTCTTCACAAATGGTGTGATACCTTGGTCAATCCTCCCTGTATATCTATATATAGATGTTGTATAGTGTGATGCCAAGGTGGCATCAAACATTCCATGAGGGGGGTTGCGAAGTGGGGTGCCATGTTGGTAAATTAAATTCAAATCTCATTTAAATTTCATTTGCATTTTAATTACATTTGAAATCTAATTCCAAATTAATTAAGATGCTAATTCAAATAAACTCTTCATTTGAATTTTCCATCCAAAATTCATTCTTCCTTTTAATTAAATTAAACTCTTTAATTTAATTAATTATCCTTTGACCGAACTCTTTAAGTCAAACTAGCTTAATTCTTTAAACTCAATTTGTTAACTTAACTCTAAGTTAATTTGACCAATTGATGGTCATGTTGGCACCAAATAATTAACTCCTTAATTATTGATCTAATTTAACTCCTTAAATTAATTGATTAATTTAACTCCTTAAATTAATTGATTAATTTAACACTTAAATTAATCAAGCTAAAATGACCTTCAAAATTGACACTATAAAATTAGTCCATTAAGAGATAGTTTTCTAGTATTTAGAAAATTTTCTCCATCAATTGGAAAGCTAATTGAATTTTGTGTGTGAACCAATAGGGTTCTACCATTCATTGGATATAATATCACAACTCTTTGTGACTTTTGAATATCCTATATTCATTTTAGTTTAAAACTCCTTTTAAACTAATCGATTTAATTTAATTAATATCCTTAATTGAAGAGTACCCAATCTCTATGATTGATGTCCTACCTCAAGCCTATAGAGCCCAATTAATTGGCCAAAATGAGTATTAAAGAGAAGCATTATGATCGCTCTACACGTAGCATGTAAATACAGTCCTTCCATCTCCTATCTCTTGAAAGAGGCCTAGAAAAATATATTTGTTGGCTCTCTAATAGCCTCAATACTATGTCTCTATTCTCAATGTTTGATCCCATTATGTAACCTCACCTTTGAAAAACACCTTTTCTGAATTATCACACCACCTTGCACAAGGATTTTTGGGAACCAATCATTATAGAATACATAAGAGGTGCACTAGCCCTTTACAACAACGAGTAGTTAGATTTTATTTTAGATCTCACAAACCTCCATGCCAAGTAGCTCATACCCAATCTCAACCTAAAAGACCCACTAGATGATCAAGGAAAAGTCAAAGTATGAAGACCAGACATAAGGTAGCCATGGATCCTAAGGTTAGAGGACCAATAATATGCACTAACGTGAGTAGGAAAACTAGCCACTACCTACTTCCTACTACAGCTATCTAGTGGATTCTCCATTAGATCTTCAGTGCCTTGTTCTCTAACAAGCACCCACTAACATGCACCTATATCTCATATAGTTGCTCATGATATGGAGTTATCTCCAACTCTTGGATTTATGCATTATTAGTGCAAGTCTATTTGGATCTTAAATGCCCTATCTCATAAGATCCTATAACTTGAAAAATTAAGATCACAACCACATGAAACTTATTCCATGGTCACTAAACCAAGTTCCACAATCATAGATGATCTACGAGCTTCATCCAAATGCCGATGAAGTGAAATAAAGAATAAGATGAGGATGGCCATATAAAGAATATCATTTAATTAAGATTACTTTTACAAAAAAATAGCTTTTACAAGGCCAATCTCATTGGCGTGTAGGGTACTATTCCAACAATGGTCTTATTAGGTTTCATCTAGAATATTTCATATTTATAAATGAGAAAAGTGATCCTCTCTTGTTAAACTTAACTGGTACCTTCGTAGGTCACTTGCAATATTTTCCACATTTACTTTATTGTAGCACATGTATTGACTCAGTTTTACTCCTCTTTGGTAAGGGTGTACTATAAAATATTTTTGGCCCTCACATTCATTAAGATAGCCTTTTTATCATCATTTGTAAATTCATGTCACTCCTTTGGAACTATCTATCTATCAACTAATTTTGTCAAAAACATTGGCCTTTCACTGATTATGTCACATAAATCAAAATCCAAGGCAATTATATATTCTTACATCTAGTTTTTCCATGTAGCATAGTTGGAACTATCAAATAGTGGAGGTTAGTTGTGAAATTGCCCTTCTGCGAAGACATCAAAAGTGTTAGTGGCCATAGAATCTTTTACTCTAGTAGTTGCACCATAATATAGAGAACCAATGCAATAATACCAATTGTGAGTGATTCTATGCCTAAGAAGGGGCTGAATTAGGCTAAATGAGTTTTAATACAGCAGAAGTTTATCACTCAAAATACTTTTTAGCCTTTCAAAATTGTTTAAGTTTTTTATAGAAAAATAGTTTTAGTTACTCACTAGAATTTGTAAGTACTAGTTAAAATATCAGTCAAACTAATGATAAATAAAGTAGATAAAATAGAAGTAAAATAACATCAGTATTTATAGAGGTTTTGCAAGCCTATATCCTCTACCTAAGCTTTCATTTAGGATTTTGAACATACAAAATTAATTAATATGTAAGAATATTTTCACAGGTAATAACAGTAATCTATCCATAAAAAAGTAAAGGATTTGAAACACCCTAGCGGGGCAAAAAACCAACTCTTCACAAAGAGTTAAACAAAAATCCCAGATGGAATAAGATATATTCTAGAGCACTATGAAACCAACTATTTGTGAACAAGCCAGGGAAAAAATCTACTAGATTCACTTGCATAATTTTTTTAAATTGATGCACAAGTTGTTGTCACTCCATATGGCATACTGTAGTCTCTCTTTCCAGACTGGAAGTAAGAACACTGTAGAAGATTCCAGACAGTACCACCTTACTAGTTTCTTCACCTAAAGGTCATTATAACAACCAAGCACTAATTTATTCTCCTCGTGGAGTCCATCAAGAGCAGGTACAACTCCCGTCCCTCTTCATTACTAGGTTCTTCGAGACGTAAACTGCCTTCTCCTTATCTCCCCAAGGTCAATTGAAGGAAAGTTTCACTAGCCTCTTCACAACAAGGTCCCTCGAAAATATAGGTAAAGTAATGAATTAGCAATAATTAAGCACAAAACATGTATAAAAATATCATACACCTTCTCAAAATACTTAACAAAGATCTCTCCCAACTTAGTAATTCAAGCTTAAAATGCTACAAATTTCATTGTGTTAAGCATATGTCCAATGACTATAAAATCTTATTAAGGTAAGAATTTGTTGGAATTAAATAAGGGAACAAAACAATCATGCATTAAATTATTAAACAATGGGTTATTCAATGATTTTAGCAATATATGATTTCTTTCCCAAGTGGTAGAGATGTAAGTTAAACTAGAATTGTTATGTGATCTTTTAATTTTTGAAAATGAATTCCAGCAAGTAATAGATTCCAGTAGGTAACACATAGACTAATTCCAACAGATAATATGTAAAGATATTCATGCTTTCAACTTATAATTCTAAAAGAGTAATTCTTTCATAATCAAAATAATGTAAATCATCAAAAAGTTAATAAAATCCACTAGATAGTGACAGTGGCAAGTTCTCCAACTTATGCTGGTGCATATAATTAGTCTTTTGACATTATAATCCATGGTAACATTATGGTTAGGTTCTTATACCTTGACTCTTCCTTAACCACTTAGGGGGTTTTATAGGTTGAGATTAGGTATGAGTTACTTACACGTAGAGGTTTGTAAGATCCAAAATGAGATCTATCTCTTCGTCATTGTGAAGGGCAAGCGCATCTCCAATGTATTTTATAGTAATTGATTCCAGGAAATCCTTAGCCAAGGTTGTATGATAATTTGGAAAAAGAGTTTTCCAAAGATGGGATCATAAAGAGGAATCAAACATTGTGAATAGAAATATAGTTATCCAGGATACTAAGGAGCCAGCAAATATCTTGCTCTAGGTGTTTTTTGAGCGATAAGAGGTGGAATGACCATATTTACATTGTACGCATAAAGCTAGAATGGCTCACCAAGTGAATATTCATTTCGACCAATTGGTAGGGCTCCATGGGCTTGAAGCTAGCATTGACCATGGAGATTGGGTACTCTTCAATTAATAGAGATTAATTGAAAGAATTATTAGTTTAAAGGAGTTTGAACTAATGCGAATATTTCAACATTTAAAATATCACAAGAGTTGTGAGCCTATGTCCAATGAATGAGAGAACCTAATGGGTCACACACAAAATCCTAAAGAAAGTTCTATTTGATGGGAGGAATTTTCTAAAGAATTAGAAAATTCACCATTGCCGTTTTTGGATAGAAAATCGGTTGGCTAATTTATTAGTCATTTTAGCTTGATTAATTTAATTATTGAATTGATCAAAAGAATTTAAGGAGTTAAATTAGATCAATTAAATTAAGGAGTTAATTTAATGGGTGCCATATGACTATTAGTTAGTCAAGTTAACTTAAAGAGTTAAGTTTACACTTTCTAGCTTAAAGAGTTAAGTTAGATTACTTAAAGAATTAAGTCAAATTAATTAATTAAATTAGAGATTTAATTTAATTAATATGAGGATTATTAATTTTGGAGGGAAATTCGAATGAAAGAGTTCATTTGAGGTTGATTTGGGATTAATTTGAAAGACATTTCATGAGATGAAATGTAGAGTCAAATTTAATCCAAATGCAAGTAAAATTCATATTGCACATGCTAGTAGATTGCCGCCAGGTTGGCAAGCCACTTGGCATCACACCATCCACTCTAAATAGAGTGAGGTTGCTAGATTCCATTTTTCCCTCCAAAACGTGCGATCCACTCATGTGTTGAAGTTTCACACCATCCTCACTATTCTCTCCACATTTTCAGCCCTCCCTCTATTTTTCTTCATCTATTTCTCTAGCTGATTGGAGGTTGAATGGAGCTCTCCTTTGGTGTATGTGGATCAGAACATTAGGGGCTTCACACTTGGAGAGCTTTGCTCTTGAAGATCCACAGCAGTGCAGTACATTTGGAGGCCAATGTGGAGGTCTTTCCATGCTTTAATTTGGCTAAACTTTTAACTGGATATTCTAAAGTGTATAAAGTAGATCTCTACAAATTTTCAGCCTATTTGGAGTTGATTTGCTTGGTCAATTGTTGGCATTTCCCTGGTGTGCACGGATTGACAGTTTTGAACAGTTCATTGTTGTCATTCTCATCTTCCTTTGATTAATCGTTCAAGGTTAGTTTTCTGCCATTAATTCCATTTTTATTGCATTATTAGATCCTTGGATTTGGAGTAGACAAGTTTTATTTAACCTATTTTGGTTTTATAATTAGATCCTTAGGCTACTCCTTACTTCAAGGAGAGCTCCAATCAACCTCTAATCAGCTAGAGAACTAGAGCAAGCAGAAGAATGAAGGCCAAAAATATGAAGAGAGTGGTGAGGATGGTGAGAAACTTCAACACATGAGTGAGTCACACTTTTTGAAGGAAAAAAGAGAATCCATCAACTTGCTTGCTAATCACTAAGTGACCAGCCACCTTCTCTCTATTTATAGAGTGGATGGAGTGATGCTAGTTGGCATCACACCCTCCATGAAGTGGTATGTCAAATTGGCAATCCACTTGCATGTGAAATGTGAATTTCACTTGCATTTGGATTTAATTTGATTACATTTTATCTCGTGAAATGTCTTTCAAATTAATCTCAAATTAACCTCAAATGAACCTTTTCATTTGAATTTTCTCTACAAAACTAATTCTTCACATTAATTAAATTAACTCTTTAATTTGATTAATCAACTTGACTTAACTCTTTAAGTTAGAAAGTGTCAACTTAACTTTTTAAGTTAGAAAGTGTCAACTTAACTCTTTAAGTTAACTTATCTAATTAATTATCATTTGGAACCAATTAAATTAACTTTTTAACTCAATTGGTCTAATTTAATTTCTTAAATTATTTTGATCAATTTAACAATTAAATTAATCAAGCCAAAATGACCAAGAAACTAGCCAACCGATTTCTCCATAAAAATAGCAATAGTGAATCTTTTAACTCCTTAGAAAATTCTTCCCATCAAATAAAACTTCCTTTAGGCTTCTGTGTATAACCCATAAGGCTCTACCATTCGTTGGACATGGGCCCACAACTCTTGTGATAGTTTAAATAATGAAATACTCCTATTAGTCTAAACTCCGTTAAATTAATAACTCATTCAATTAATCTCTATTAATTGAAGAGTATCAAATCTCCATGGTAGATGTCTAGCCTCAAGCCCACGGAGCCCAACCAATTGGTCAAAATGAATATGCTATTGGTGTATCATTCTAGCTCTACGCTTGCCATGCAAATATGGTCCTTCCATTTCCTATCTCCTGAAAAAAGCCTAGGGCAAGATATTTACTAGCTCTCTAATTACCTTGATAACTATGTTTCTATCCTTAATGTTCGATTTCACTTTATAATATCATCTTTGGCTATAACTATGTTTCTATCCCCAATGTTTGATTTCTATTTATGATCTCAACTTTGGAAAACTCTTTTTCCAAATTGTCATACTACCTTGCACAAGAATTTTTTGGAATCGATCATTATAGAATGCATAGAAGATGCACTCATCTTTAACAATGACAAAGTGACAAATCCTACCTTAGATCTCACAAACCTTCAAGTCTAAGTAACTCATACCCAATCTCAACCTAGATGACCTATTATGTAGCTAAGAAAGAGTCAAGATATGAGGACCTAAACATAAGGTTATCATGGATCCTCAAGTCTAAGGATTAATAATAGATACTAGCATAAGTAGAAGAACTTGCCACTATCAACTTGCCACTTCAGCTATCTAGTGAATTTTCTAGGTGGGTCTTCAATGAACTTGCTTTCTAACAAGCACCCATTAATATATACCCATGTCTAACATGGATTGCTCATGAAATGGAGCAATATTTGACCCTTTAGATTTATATATCGGTAGTGCAAGTTTATCTGAATCTTAGATACCTTTCACTTAAGATTCTATGACATGGAATGTTTTAAGATCACAACTATGTAAGACTTATTTCATGATCACCACCTAGTGCATAACCAAGTCCCGTAGTCTTGTGTAATCTAGGGGCTTCAACTAAACACTGGTGAAGTAAAATAAGCATAAGATGAAGATCGCCATTGAATTATGAATATCATTTAATCAAGATTGTATCACAAGTTAAATATTTTACATACCAGTCTAATTGGCTATGGGGCACTATTCCAACATAGTTGGCTAAGGAGTCATCCAAAAGACGTTGCACCAGCCTTTCCTAATTAGTGAAGGTTCTAACAAAAAGTTGGTTGAGCTAGGTAAAGGCATCAGTCATATAGCTCTAAGTATTCTATGTCTTTGTCTATGTATTTTTATGGACCTTATTCAACGCCCGAGGATTGGTTACCTTCATGTGATGGGGAAACAACTTTGCCAAGATGGCTACGCAAAAGGACGCTATGTCTAAAGAGAGTAGCAACCAAAAGAGGGTATCCACTTTCTGCTCCAAAGCATTGAGGGATAATAGAGTGGGTTGGAACTCCAATTGCTGTGGCTAGTCTCGTGATTAGTCATTTTGGAGGAAAAACTACACGTCCATGTGTTGAGGTAGAGGAAAAGAAATCCCTCATTCTTTATTCATCCTTCTTTCTATCTTCTTAGGAGACAACAAGGCTTCCTTACATCAATAGAGGACTAAGGTTGATCTTAGGGGTGGTGTTTGCTGACATATAAGCAACTAGTTTTGGCGTAGCTTACGCAGATGCGTTTTCTACCAACAGCATTAATGCTTCTTGAATCATCTGCAATATTAGTCCTTCATTGGGTGAAGCTTTTGTGCAAGCATCTCTTCTAGTGGCAAATGCACTTCAGTTGCTACTTGTGGTGTTAGGCAAGACTATGCTTCCAATAGGTAGTTCTTTATGTTCTCACCTCGTGGTGCAACTTGAGCTCTAGATCTTGTCTACATCCTAAACTTTTCTTGTTTTATAAGGAAGTCCCACAAATGGCACTAAGATAATGCTACATGAAAATGGAGATGGGGTCGTTTTCAAAAATCAAGAAAATAGCATAAGCTTATGCTCTTGGAATAAGCTCAAAAAGTTACAACTTAAAATTTTTTTGTGAATGATTAGCGGTCCTTTTTCTAGCTTTGGAAACTGGTATTTACATTGACTAAGTCTTTGATTGGCTTCAACCCACTTGGGTTTGTTGTGCTTATCTTAGTAGGTTTAATTTGTTGAGCTCACTAACCCTTTTCTTATTTATTCATTTATTTAGTCAATTAGTTAGACCTTTTTATTTAGTTTTACATTTTTGCTATTAAGATGTAACTTTTCCATATCAGTCTTAAATCACAAATTAATTATCTAGATTTATTGAATTAAATTAAATTTATTTTTAGTAAAAATAAAAATTAAAAATTAATTAATGAAATCTTTACTTATTTTAGTTTTATACACCCAAAATAAATTCTTAGGTTTACAAATGCAATCATGGTGTCAAGTGAAGACAATTAAAGTATACCAGTTAGAGCACTTACAGATTATTTGTTTTAAAAAAATATTATGGGGATCCAATCAAATAAACATCAATAACTTGTAAAATAATCAAAATATCTTATTTTAACTTCAATAAAATTAAAATAAAAAGACAAATGTAAGTAAATATTTAATAAAAACCTTCTTAGGTTTTCGTAAAACTTTTTCCACTATGAATGTCGTCAAAAACATGCTCCAAAATAAATTATGGAAGATGACTTTTAGCCAATTGCTTATTACTAATATTAAGAAAGATATTACTAAAAGTTTTGAAATTGACTCAACCTCAACCATTAACTAATTCAGTGGTACGAAAAAGTACCGTGCTCAGCTTCAATGAAAATGTGTGTTTAAATGTACAAATTATGAAATTTGTATTTAAATTGTTATGTTTTATAATTTTTACCCCTCTCCCCATTCTAGTTTCTGAATTCATCCCAATATATGTCTCCACATTGCTTATTACATTGCTAACCTTTTCTGCGATGGCTGTGCCTGACGAATAATCTAAAATCTGAATCAAATGCAGCCAAGAATAATCTTTCTCTGCACGAAACTTAAGTACCTTAATATAATCAAACAAGTAATGAAGGTGATCTCCCTAGCTAGTTAGTTGCTCTTACCGGCACCACTGCGTGCGCTTCGTCATGTACAGGTGCTGTATGAAGCCTCCATCGCCTTTTTTATCGACATAATTAGCCTCGATCGCACACCACCTAAAAAAAAAGTATAGCTAACATGAAAATGAATAACTGTATAATAGATAATGCAGATGTACCATAAGTTCTTATCAAACATTCTTTTTTTTTTTTTCAAATTTTCATCATTGGCATATTATATAAGTACAGCAACCAAATAAACAGCATATAATCTCAAAATTGGATCGAACACCAATGTACATACCTTGCATCGTTGCTCCAGATTTACGAGAAACTTTACCTCCTCATAATTCCAACAGAAAAAAGCAGAAATATATGTGTGTGTGTGTGTGTGTATATATATATATATATAATTACTCTGTTTAATCCAAACATGATTGTTGTGTGTAGTAGGTTATCACGCTAGTCTCACACACTAGAGGCCCCCGGTTCGAACCCAAACTCAGACAAGTGCCACCAATTCTTAGTTTCGAAACCTCTTCTCCCCCGCAGAAGTAATTTTTACTTGTAGTAACACAATTTTACCTCTATAGAATTAATCAGAACGTTACAGTGTTAAAAAGGGTTGAAATATATTATCATACTAATTGTACCTTGCTAAAGTTTTTTTTTTCTCTGGATTTACATATGTATAAATGTATGAAGTTCATTAAAGTTCAAATCCAAAACTCCACATATACAAGCGTGAGGACGATAAATTGGATCAATTGATTACTTGACCAAAAAAAATTTCCCTCTAAAATTACTATTTTATGTTTTAACAACAAGCACATTCAATCAAAACCTAATACTTGTAAAATTTAGTGAAATATGCTTAAATCTCATTAAATTTTCATTTATGAAATCAATTGATTATTTAAATTTAAATTTAATATTTGCAATTGAACAAATATGAAGTACATGTCATTATATACAACAAATAGGAGGTATCGTAATAATCAAATATGCAAAACTCAATAAAAGTTTCACACTATTAATGAAGATGATAAGATTTTGAGCATTTTGTAATTTTTGAGGCACGAGTTTATTTCCTTGAAACTTAGCAACTAATAGTTATATATATTCGGACACTTTATGGTTGAGTTTATTAATTTATTATTTTTAATCTCTTTGCGAATTATTTTATCATGTTAATAATGGATATGAAATTTGAAGGGATGATCACTCAAACTGATGTTAAGTAGTTGTGTTACATTTCTTTAATAAAATTATACATCTACAGTTGATTAATTATGAAACGGTATTTTTGTGTTAGGAACAACTTGAAAAAATGACTACAAGTTGGAAAACGTTTTTAAGATTTTTCCTATATTTTTTATTTATATTTTTGCTACTTTTTTTTTTAGATTGAAAATATTTTAAGAGATTTTTAATTAATTTTTCTATTTAATATGGTTTGTATACATGGATATAATTATTATTTTATTATAATGTCATACCAATCAAATTAGTTGAATGAATCAAAATGATAACTAACAAAATCATCAATTCTAAATTTAATTTATTTTTAAAAATATGACCCTTTTTTTTAGAAGAAAATGGTAATAAATATTAAAGAAAAACATGGGCTAAAGCCTCAAAAAGTACAACAGAATCATCCAAATTTTAAAAATGAAGTGGGTAAGCTAATCTAGCTAAACAATAAGCAAATTTGTTCGCAGATCTTCTAAAATGATTAAAAAAAATTGAACTAAAATTAAGAAGACTCTTTGTAGTGTCAAAAATGAAAGGACCAATATGTGATAGGTCCAAAGTAGACATATTAAGAGCCCAGATAACCGGTAAGCAATCTCCTTCAATTATCACCTTATGCCAAAGAAATTTAGAACTTAGTTCACAAGCCTCCTTTGCCGCTATTGCTTCAGCATCAAAATTTCCATAAAGAACGCGAGAGAGCCAGGCCAAACAATGTCCTCTATGATTCCTTGCCACAGCACCAATTCCAATAGAATGTTTACTCTGAACAGGGTGGCACCAAAATTCAGTTTGGTAAAGTCTTGAGGAGGAGCTGACCAAGTGGGAGATCCAATATGCAAGTTATGAAAAGAATAAGCTGTAGACACTTATTGAAACCGGTTAAAGAATCTCCGAGCAAATTGTGCCACTTCTAATGATGACCACTTCTCATTGCCAAAATTGTAAACAATTTCTGTGATACGAGATTCCCCAAATGCAAAGTCATTGTTATCTGTAGCTTTTGATATGTTGAGAAACCATTCCAAGATCAAACCAGCGGAGCAGTAAATGATAGCATTAGGAAGGTTAGAAAGCACCCATACCTGTCTAGCGGTGTGGTAGTGAAGAAGGCGATGCAATATATCTTCGTCAAAAAGATTCACAGGTTACGCAAAATGGATCCGCAAGAACCTTTTGCTGGTTAAGCAAAGCTGTTGTTGGAAAAATATTTAGAGCTGCTCCCCAAGCAAAATGACGGACTTTCGGTGGGACATTACACCGCCATAAGAATGTGTAATCTAATCTAGAAGAGCTGCTCGAATCGTGAGAAGAATCATGCTGCCTGCGTTTACAATTGCGATCAAGGAAATAAGCGGCTCGAACTGAGAAAAAACTTGTACGAAAATAATGCCAGATTACCTCATCCATATTTTCCTTGCTGCCTAGTAGGATACTTAGTATGTCAGCACAATCAGTTTCCGGGGAAATTTCTGAAATTGATGTAGAATTCCAACTCCCGGAATTAACATCAATAAGCTCCGAAACTAGAGAATCAGCTTGCAAAATCTGAGGAGAAATAATCTTGAATTGCGGAGAACTAGGATGCCATCTGCCTCGCCAAATATGGACTTCAGTGTCGTTTCTGATACGACATCACAGTCCTTCCCCGAGCAGTGGTAAACATTCCCAGATACCTCACCACGAGAAAGAGGGATTAGAGCCCAACGATGCATGAATAACATCACAATTTGGGAAGTATTTGGCCTTGTAAACTTTGTAGAACGAGGAATTAGTGCACTTAAGCAATCGCCATCCCTGTGTAGCCAGTAATGCTTTATTGAACGAATTTAAGTCTCTGAAACTGAGTCCTCCTCCTCATTTACTTGCCCCAAGAGAATCCCAACAAAGCCAATGTATTTTGTAAGATTGACAATTGTCCCACCAAAACTAAGCCACCATTGATTCAATATCCCAAAGAAGTCCTGTTGGAAGCTTAAAGCAACGCATGGCATATGTCAGTATTGCTTGAACAACAGATTTAATAAGAATCTCTTTCCCAGCCATAGATAGAGTCTTCTCGCTCTAGCCACTAACCGTGTCCCAAACTCGCTCTCTAATATAGGCAAAGATGTCTCTCTTAGATTGACCAATCACTGATGGAAGACCCAAGTATTTATCATGTTTATCGAGAATCTGCATACCAAGAATGGATTGGATCCTCCGCTTAACAAACTGATTTGTACATCTGCTGAAGACAATTGATGACTTGTCATGTTGACCAAAAATTTGCTCATAGACAGAAAGAATATCTTTGATGTGATAAGCCTCAAACTCTATTGCTTCACATAAGAGTAGCATGTCGTCAACAAAAAGAAAATGTGAGACCTTAGGAGCTAAACAGCATACAGTGGTACGGGTAATTTCATGAACTTCTTCTTTATATTTGACTAAAGCACTAAGAACCTCTGTACAAAATAAAAAGAGGTAAAGGGACAAAGGAGCACCTTGGTGTAAACAACGGTAGGGATAGAAAAATCCAAATTTTGTTTTGTTGAGAATAATAAAATATGATACTGTAGTAACACACGTCATAACAAGCTCCACAAAATGATCAACAAAACCAAGTTTTAGTGGAACTTTACACAAAAAGGACCATTCTACTGTATCATAGACTTTACTCATGTCTAATTTGATAGTCATTTTTCCACGCCTTTCACTTCTCATCCTCCCAATATAATTATTCACTTTAAATGCAACAAGTACATTGTCTGTTATAAGCTGTGAAGGTACAAAACAGATTAAGAGTCCGAGACAATGCTATCCATATATGGTTTCAATCTATTTGTCAACATTTTAGACACAATTTTGCAACCCATGTTACAAAAATTGATTAGGCGAAACTAGCTAGGTTAATAACTCAGGATTCTTAACTTTTGGAATAGGCACCAAGTGATTATGATTCATATTAGCAAGACTCTTACCTTTGTTGAGAAATCCAAGTGCAAAGGAGACAACCTCACCTTCAATGATTCGCTAGAATTTCTAATAAAATAAAGGAGGCATAACATCTAAGCGAGGGGATTTTAAAGGAGCCATCTGAGATAAAACCTTTTTTACTTCCTCAATTATGAATGGAGCAAGAAAAATAGAATTCATCTGACTATCAACTTTTGGAGCTAAACAATGCAATACTGAATCAATCATGCCATCATGTGGACAACTAGATTGGAAACAAGTGACTGTAGAAATCAAGTATCGTTGATTCCATTGCTGACCTAGGGTCATACCAATCCCCGGATTCTCCTCAAATCCTTTCAATAAAATTATTTCGGTATTTAGCAGAAGCCTTGGCATCAAAAAATTTAGGGCTTGTTGTCTTATATTTTGGGCATTTTGTAGATAAAATTTTAGGGCAGCTTTCAGGAGAAAATATGAAGAAATGCCAAGTGTTTCTTTTTGTTTTGAGGAAATAGAAAAAATAATTTGAGAATAAATTGTTTGTTTCTTTATATTTTAAGAGAGGTAAATTTTACTATTGTTGTCAAATCAATTTCTTTTTTGTTGGATTTGTAGGGTGAAACATATATGTGTGTATATATAAGTGTAGTGAAAGAGTAATAAACAAATGAAAAGATAGAATGAGAAAATGAGTGGGTAGGTATACTTTTTAGGGTGTAGAGTTTTTTAGATGAATTATGAGGGGTTTTTTAGGTAAAAAAATTAATGAATTATGAGGGGTTTTTTAGATAAAAAAATTGTAATATTTTAAGAGAAAAATTGGAGAAAGTGCATGCATTTTAAAATTTTTTGGGTGTTAGAAATATTTTCCCAAAATGTAAGAGAACAAGCGGTCACCTTCTTTCAACCATAGAGCTTTGGAATGTTGATTTCACATAGTTTCTTCTTTATCTAGCAAATGCTCTAATGCATGTTTCAACTTTATGATGCGCGATCTGGAGGCAACAGTAAGTGAAGCTTTGGGAAAGATTAGTAATCTCAGACTAAATTGAGGAAATTTGTTGCTTGATAGAACCAATAGAATTCTTACTCCATTGAAGAAGACCCAACATGCAATGTTTAATAGCATCTTCCAAATAATTAAAACCAACCATCTCTCTTGTATGCAGCCAAGAATCCTCTACAATCCTTTCACAATTGGGGTATTGCAGCCAAAAGGATTCAAATTTGAATTGACGTCGACCTCGTCTAGTAGAAATAGGATAATTCTCCGTAAAATCAACAAGTCACGGATAAAATTTAAATAATTAAATAACTATCATAAATTGAAGGTTATTCATTCAAACTCGTAAACATAGAGTCCAAATTGAAGTCTTTAAAAGAAATCTTAATTTAGTATCCCAAAGCACAATCCTCACAGGTGCACGTGTTCATTACAAAATCACACATGGGCCAAATTTATCTAATAGAAAATGATAGTTCAACGCCTTCCAAGTCAAGTACTTGAATGGCTTAATAATTCTTTTTTCTATTAACACAATTGAGTTTATCATCTCATCATAATATAGATTAATAACTAATTCACCATAACTTGCACTGTATAAATTGAAGAACTCAAGTAATTAACCACTTTTTTCATCATAATTTGAATAGTTAAGAAGAAAAATGCAAGAAGAAAGAAACTAGCCATGTTTAATTACAGGAGTTCTAATCGTTTTCTTCTTTTTATCGATTATTTCTTTCCTTTTATCTCTTCTATTTTTATTTTGATGTACCTTTTCAATCATATTATTTTTTTTTTTTATATTATCTGGAGTCTAATGATTATCATGATAAATAAAATTGAATGAAAAGTACCTACGTTTCTAAACTAGCGTCGAGCTCGGTAACCCTAAGTTTGGAATCCATAGGTAATCAAGGGCCTTCCTTGGCCACTTCGGCTCAGTCGTCTTGCCCCCTCAACTCATAGTTTAGGAACTCAAAGCTCAGTAGCTATAGTAGTTGCAAACTTCAGTAATTAGCTATATTCGCAATATTGGGAAATTTCACTTCGCTGACGAAAGTAAAGGAAAGAGAACTTAGTGACTTGCTAATTAACTAAATTCATAAAAGCTAAGAAGATTCAACACCAAAGGAGCAAACAAATTACTTGGATTTAGAGGGTGTTTGACTAAACAATAATTTGTAGGCTTCTTTATTTCATAAAATCTTTTTGAATTTATAAGGTGTTAAATCTTAATTTATAACTAAACAATTGAAGTGTTTTAATAAAATAATATTTTTAAAATTTAAAAAATATTAGTAATGATAATATTGTTAATATAATTAATTAAAATTACAAAAATTTGTTAAAAAGTTAAAAATAAATTAAAACTTCTTACATTTTAGCTTGTCCTGTTACTTTAAAATTCTTGTCTTTTATGTTTTGGCTGTGCTTCATCTTTAATAATTAAGGTTGGGACTGCTGTTGTCACACGAGCTGATGGAAGATTAGGCTCAGTTTGTGAGCAGGTGACTTCAAAGGATTATAAAACACTTTTGGCTAATCAATCTGCAAGCATTTTTCAATGCTTACATTGTTGAGTTGCAAATGAGGTGCAGATTCACGAACTGAACACTCAAGGATATGGGGTTATTTTGGTGATATCAGGCGCTGTTGTTGTTGGCCGCCAATGGCTTAGAGACAGCCATACAGGAGATTGGTTGACAGCAGGTCTTTTGCCTTCCATTGCTATCCTGGATTTCAGTTTTTGAGACTTCACAAAGATTTATAATGCAATCTTTCTCTGCTAAAGACTATTCCAGGAATTTTTGGTCATCAATCTTTGTGCTCAATTTAACAGTTGCCCAAATATTTTAATAGTACTTATATAGCAGCACATGATCCTGTTGCTAAAATTTGTAATGGATCTTGAAGCAGACTCTATTGCAACTCAAAGTTTGCAAATCTCATGAAAGAATTATCCCTAAAAGCATTTTAACCCTCCACTGAAACCATTGGTTGACTTTATCATCATAAATTATTTGTTTTTTCACCTTGACACTGCATTTTTTGCAGTTTTGCAGGCCTTTAAAAACCACAAGTTGAACTTGATGGGAAAGCTTGTGCAGCTGTTGGACAAAATGGTCTTATGGCTTCCTATGATACACTGTTCGGCCAGGTGACACAAAATATTTAGTGCCTTCTTGTGATTTGCTTTTTCTTTTCAACTGGATTTTTCTTTGCTTGTGAAAGATTGAAGAAATATATCCTCTTGAGTCTTGAAATATATGCTACTTTGTGCAAATATAAGTTAGTCCTTGATTGCTTTGTTTTTTCTGATGCAGTTGGATGTGACATCAGCACAACTCCTAGTTACTGACAACAATTTTAGAGATCCAGATTTTAGAAGGCAGCTCAATGAGACGGTTAAGTTGTTGTTGTCTCTGAAGGTTGTTCCTATATTTAATTATATCAGGTGTGCTCTTCACTTCATTGCTTGCTTAGCTTTGTTGTTTTTCATTAGATGGTTGACAGATCGGCGAGGGATATTACAAGGCCACCTGAAATATTTCTGCTGAAAAGATTGTATGTTTTAGAACAGCCCTTGATTGCACAAAAAAGGGGAAGGCTTGTTATGTTTCACTCAAATACTCCATTAGCAAGTCTATGGTTCATTTTCCTGATTATATTTCTGTGTGGTGAACTTGTGTTTCACGTGTTGAAAGATCTTTTCCTTCTTTTTCATTCTTTCAATGAAATGCATATTAGAAGAATTTCCCCTTCTTATTTTGTCTTCTGGACTTCTATTCAAGACAGGTTCATGAAATTGGGAGGAGACCTCTCGTTGTGGGGAAGAAAACTTACTAGGAATTTCAAGGAAAGATTAGACGACAACAGGAAAAGGTGAAAGTATTCAGAGCGGTCTGAGATGAGAATTCTATACAAGAATATATCAAGGCCTAGAAGATGTATGTCACGGTCCTAAAACAAAAGGAGGACTTCTAGAGGCAACGTGCCAAACAATTTTGGCTTCAGGAAGGAGATCAAAACACCTGTTATTTTCATGCTAAAGCATCGATGAGAAGAAAGAGCAATGCAATTAACCAGTTAAAAGATCATGAGCGGAATTGGAAGAATTTGCAGAATGTGCTAGATAAGTTTATAGCAGAATATGTCATAGATCTTTTTTCATCCGCAGGAAGCGAGAATGAGTTTTCCATGCATCCTGATAAATCCCCAGGACCAGACGGAATGAATCCCGCTTTTTTCCAGAAATTTTGGGATGTAGTAGGGGAGGATGTTACTGAAGCTTGTCCGGATTATTTGAATAATGAGTACCTCCCAGGGGGGTTGAATAACACTAATATCTACTTGATACCTAAAAAGAAGAACCCCGAAGTTATGATGGATCTTAGGCCGATTACTTTGTGCAATGTCCTATACAAGGTGGTACCGGTGGTCTCGATGGTGCTAGCAAACAGACTTAAAAAAGTCCTTCCATCAATTGTCTTAGAAACACAAAGCTCGTTTGTATCAGGAATACTTATCACGGACAATATAATGATAGCATTTGAGTCTATGCATTTATTGAAGAGGAAAAATAAAGGAAAGAAAGGGATAGCAGCACTTAAATTGACACAAGCAAAGCCTATGATAGGATTGAGTGGCAGTTTCTAAAGGGAATTATGGAAAATATGGGGTTTGATCAGAAGTTTAAAAATCTGGCAATGATTTGTGTGAAGTCTGTCAGATTCAATATCACTCATCATAGATGTAATGTAGGTCTTTTAATCCCCCACAGAGGACTGAGATGAGGAGATCCTCTATCTCCATACCTGTTTATTCTTTGCATGGAAGGCCTAATATCAACCCTGAAGAAATCCGAGAGTTAAGGCGGAATTCACGGTTGCAAGATTGCTAGAAAAGCCCCCTCGATCACTCATCTTTTCTTTGCGAATGATTGCTTGCTATTTTTCAGAGCTTCTTTAGATGAATGCAGAGCTATTAGGAGTATGAGCAAGCCTCAGGACAGATGATTAATTTCCAGAAGTCTGCAATTTTCTTTAGTTCTAACACAAAAACTGAAGATAAAAATAATATCAGCAATTTCCTTAATGTGCAGCCTATGGACGACCACGAAAAATATCTAGGGCTGCCGTCTTTTATTGGACAAAAGAAAAAGGAGGCGTTTAAATTTGTGAAAGACAGAGTGTGGCAAAGGAAGCAAGGCTGGAACAAGAAACTTCTTACAAATTCGGGAAAGGAAATTTTGATTAAGACAGTAGCGCGCAATCAATCCCAAATTATGTTATGAATGTTTTTCTTCTTGCTGTTGAGCTTCGTAACTAGATTGAAAGGTTAATGAATTCTTTCTACTGGGGCACAAATCATGGAAATGCTGAAGGAATCAGAGGGATGAAATGGGACAGATTGTGTGTCGACAAAGATGACGGAGGTTTGGGTTTTAAAAAGATAAGGGAATTTAACATTGCAATGCTTGGAAGACAAGCTTGGAGGTTGGTTGCATCCCCTGAATCCCTTGTTGCAAAGATTTTTCAGGCTAGATACTATGAAGGGAAGTTTTTCCTTGAAGCAACTATGAATTCAAACCCTAGTTATATTTGGAGAAGCATTTTATCGGCTCAATCTCTAATTAGAAATGGAAGTGTTATCAAAGTAGGAAGTGGAGAGACGATTAGGATTGGCAAAGATCCTTGGTTGAATGAATCATGCAACCCATACATCACGACAACAGTTGCCAATGAAATCTATCACAGTAAAGTCAGCTCTTTGATGTTCCCAAACAGCAGGAACTGGAATGTTGAACTTATAAATTCATTGTTTAATGATAGGGATCGAGACAAGATTTTGAGTATTCCACTGAGTAGTGGGAGACACAAAGTAAGGGTGTTTACTCGGTTCGAAGTGGATATAACCGATTGATCCGGGATAGAACTGATCAAACTCAAAGTTCTCATAAGATAATCTAGAGACATATTTGGAAAGCAAAAATTCCAGCAAAGGTTCGAAATCTGGTGTGGAGAGCTTGCAGGGGATGCATTCCGACTAGGGATAATCTTATTTCTAAGAGAGTTGAAGTTCCTCAAATCTACCCAGCTTGTCAAGGTCATCCTGAAACAATATCCCATGTTTTCCTTGAGTGCCCAGTGGCTGAATTATGCTGGAATCATATGGCAAGAGGTATATCTAATTTACAGAACACTAATCTGGTTGACTGGTTGAAGCTTCTTAAAAATAGGTTTGATGAAGCTGATGGCAATAGAATTTTGATGATCTTATGCGGCATCTGGAACAACAGAAACCAGATAGTTAGAACAGCTACTAAGATTATTTTCCAAGTTGATGCCCTCCTACAACAGTGGGTGTTTGCTCAGGTTAGCAAACGGAAGATTGTGCAGGAAAGAAATAATATGGAGCTGGAGACGTGGTCAAAACCTTCTAATGGAAGGTTAAAGTGTAATGTAGATGCTGCAATATTCACCCAGAAAGCAAAATATGGAGCCGGATGGATTCTGAGAGATGACTTGGGACTCTTCCAATTTGCTAAAGTAATACTGTTTGAAGGAGAAATTCCACCTCTGATTGCAGGAGCCTTAAGTTTTTGCGAGGCACTTAGCTAGGTAAAGGATCAAAGGTTCCAAAGTACCATAATTTTCGAATTGGATTCCGAAGTAGTGGTTAGAGCGATGCATGATAATTTGCTTGACTTATTTTATTTTTGGTCTATTATTGATAAATGTAAAACTCTCATAGCTGAGTTTGATAGTCATATTGTTTTTATTAGGCAGTCAACGAATTAAGCTGTTCATTGCATTGCAAGAGCATTTAGTTCTTTGTCTAAAACGGTCATATAGAAGAATAACCCACCTTACGTTTATTTTAGATGTTATGCTGAAAAATTTACAATAAAATTTTATCCGTTTTTAGTCAAAAAAAAAATGCAGTCCCCCTGCATTTTCAACACCTTTTTTAGCCCCCCACCCACCCCTACCCAAACCACAGGCCACAATCGTATTTTATTGGACCAATACTCTTATTTTGTTATATAATTTAGACCGCTGAATTATGACATTCTCATCAATTACCCTCTTAAAACTTGTGAAAATAAATTCAAAATTAAATTAAACTTGTGATCTATAATCTAATAACATAAATCTCACACATAAAGTGAGAGGTCAGAAGTTTAAATTCTAAAAGATTCCTTATGTGTATATAAATAAAAAGAAATTCAAAACTAAATTTGGGACATTAAATTTCTGAAAATAGTAGAGAAATTGAAAAAAACATGAGACAATTAATTTGTAGCAGTAAAATGAAGTGAAAAACGAAACTGCAAAAGAACAGTAAATTTTACATAAAGTTTTGTAATTTTCTAGAACCGACAATTCCTTTGTTTTAGTTATATCTCTATGTTTGTTTTAATAGAAAATTAATTGGGTTAGGTATACTGCACTTGGGGGTGTAAAATGGATATTAAATAAATTTGATATACTATTTTCATATTCATATCTATTTTAACTTTTTGAATATTCAGATACGGATACGAATTTGATAGATATTTAAAAATGATATTCGAATTCGTATCTATCAAATATCGATCAAATTCATATATATCCACATTTGACTATAATTATTCAGATTTATTTATATTTTATTAAATTTATCTGTATTTAAATTATTTTTTATACTCATATTTAATAATAATTATTTAGATATCTATTTGTAAATATTCAAATACGTGAATCTATAAATCTATAACAAATAAAAATATTTTAATTAATAGAAGAAACTATATAATTTCATTAAAAGAAAGCAATCAAACAAATAACATAATTTCTAATTAATAATTGATTTTATAATTGAATATTAGTACTTATTATTAATAATAATGGCATTGGAGCATATTAATTATAAAGTGAACCAACAATAATTATATTGATTAACTTCATTCTTCAATTTTTTTCTTCATCTTGCAATAATTTTTTAAATTTATTCTTTTTTCTTTCCAATTCTTCAATTATAATTTATATATACTTATATGGATTATGATATTTTTATTAAAAAAATATATAAAGTATATTATTCAATCAATATCTATTCGAAGCGAATATTAAACGGATCGGATATGTATTTACCATATTTGTATCCATTGATAATTGAATATATACTAATCGAATACGAATAATATCTGCTTTAAACGGATACGGATAAATTTTGTATAAATAGATACAAATACGAACCATAAACGAATTTTCGAATATTCATTTACAGTCATACCTGTACTTCAAATTCAATACATATGACTCGTGCCAATCCCAATTTCCTTGAATCAATGGTTTGAAGAAACCTAACCAAGTCATGGTTGCTCAACCTTCTATAAGGTATATAAGGAAAACGATTACAAGACTAGAAATACGTAAGATTAGTGTGAAATCAAAGAGCAGCAAATTATTTATCCTTCTTAATGATACTAGTTCTGCCCACATTAATGAACCTCGAAAATAAAACATGGTTAAACAAAATTTTGTGCAGCTCAGAAGTGCTATAGTGGTAATTTTTTAGTTATTCATGAAGTCAGAAATTGAATATGATACCACGACAACATTAGAAGTTAGTGACCAGACAACTTTCGCAACAACTGCTAAATTTATTTGGATACAATGCCTGAAACTTCATCAAACTCTGAATAAGTTTTCAAGTGATTCAACTACTCCGTTATTATTTCCTGGTCAGATAAATTCATATTCTTCTGTTTGATTACCATCTCCGTTCTATGTCAAATACTTCAGAAGAAAAGAAAAGGTAAGCATGCCACATTTGTTCTTATAAAATCCATATAGACCTATAAGAACCATTCATTTTAGAAAATTATAAAAGTTTTTTAATTTCTGTTTTTCACTTTCAGTGAGTTTGGATTTAAAATTTTCTATCAATTTTATAAATTTAAAGTTGGCCCAAGTTTGGTTTTAAATTTCTTTTCTTAAATTTGGTTTTGTATTTAAATGTCTTGGAGGTAGTTGATGAGAGTGCTTCACTTTAGAGGTTCACACTATATAATGAGCTTAGGATATTTCTGTCCAACAAAATTAGGCTTTTAAACAATAGGCATTAGGCAGGGTGGTAAATTAACAGTTTTGTGTTTGGTTCGGGGCCTGTACTTTAGGTTGCAGACTGTATTTAATCCTTTCTTTGAGAGGGTTGTGTTGCAGAAGAGTTGGCATAAAAATTCCAATGGTCATTTTCATTTTACTCCGTGTAAGACTATAAACTGCTCCTGCTCTGTTACCACAGTCCTCCGCAACATATCTCAATTAAACTGGAGCACAAGCTCATATCATTTTCCTCTTATGGTACCATTTTGTAGGACTCTTCTGGAATATTTTGGGATAGTGACAGTTTAGCTGCCCTCCTGGCACTGAAGGGTGCAGCTAAAAGCTGACCTCCTGGTTCTGTTGAGTGATGTAGGTGGTCATATATATTAAGGAACGACATGAGGGAGTTATAACTTCTGGAGACAAGCCACGGGTCGGGTGGGAAGAGGGGGTATGACTGCTAAAGTAAAAGCTGCTGCTTGTGCCGCCGGCATTCCTGTTGTTATCACCAGGTAAACTGCCTTTCTATTGAAACTGTCGAGTCAATTTTTGATGTCTTCATTATCGTTTTATCTTAGAATGCGTACAAATCATAAACAAATGGCTGGTGCAGTATAAATGCTTAATCTCAAACCTACAGTTCTTCTGTCACGGCTTTTGCTTTGGAAATTTCAAAGAAATCAAAAGAATACAAGATTCCCCACTTCACAAGAAGCAGATGAAATTGCTAGGTGGAAGCAACAAACAAATATTATGATAACACCATTTCCCAGCACTAGACATCAAATTGGATCGATTTAATCTTTAGAAAAAATTTCCTCCGAAGTCCATGCAGAATCTTGTTGCTCAACTCTACAAAGCATTATCCTTACTTGGCTGAAGTGGCTGATTTCTGTTTTCACTCTGACCATGAATTAAACCACAAGGGTGGTACCACCCTTTTAATTGCCTCATTCCATAATCCCATTGTGTTTCTTAACTTATGTCTTGTGCCGTTTGCTGAATGTTTCCCAAATAATCTCACTCTGTTGCCCATGGTCTTTGTTCATATCCACGGAAACTCAATAGTGCAATACATAGGTGTTAGTTTAGCAATATTTTGTTTCAATATGATTCTCACTTCCAGAACTTGAGCAAGTTTTGTGAAGTACTTTTCAGAGAGTTGCAAAGTTTATTACTGTGATTGCTTCAAGTGATATCAAACATTGAAAACTGGAAAATTTGCTGTCATAAGTCTGGAAATGATAGCTGCAAATTAAAAAGGTGGCTCTCCTGATCCATCCTCTTCTGCCATGATTGACATCTTCTGTAAATTCTGAACATTTAATATACTACCTTTAGATCTGTTATAACTTACAGGTTCCTAGTTGTTTCACTAAAAAATAAATTGGATTTTTGTCTATAGGAATCATTTACACACAAATGTTGCTTTCACCTTGTGGTTTATTATATTTATTATGATTGCATCCAAACGTGTCTTATCACTCATTTCTGGCAAATAACTTAATTCTACTAACAATGCTACCAATATATGCAATAGTCAGTGAAGTAAAACATTGAGATTTTGTTTCTTTCATCAAATGCAACAAGCGGAAAAAGGATTTTACACTTGGATTGCTCTTGCAATATTATGTTTTGTATGTAGTTTTAAGCAACAAAAAGATTGCATTCTGGACAGGCTTTTGTGGGATGACAAGATAATAGTGCTATGCTAAATAGTTGAGCCATCAAGAAAATCTAAACAAGCTTATAAACCCATCAAACTGATGCTCTACCATGAAGGTCCTAATGCAATATATCATATGTTTAAACACGAAATTGGCCTCCATGAGGGGCAGCAGATCTGAGACTTGTTCATTCCCCATAATTGGATATGAAAATTTTCAAATTGTTTAAGTTCAGATTTGTTGTTAAACACTTGATTTGTATTATATGATGTTTCAACATCCTGAAGTTTCCTGCCTCGATATGAGTTATAGTAGTTCCACTGTCTTACTTCAAAATTCTCCCCCAATAACAAACAATTTTTTATTTGATGAGAACATGTAATACAGTTTTGTTTATTCTCCCCCATTCTTGGTCATGCTGGTAAGATGCATTCTACTTTGGTTAAGTATATTAGTATTATCTGTGTCATAATTTTGGTCAAGTAATCATGCATTCTATATATTGGGAGATTTTAGTTGTGTTGTTTTCTTCCCAGTTGGAATCTGTCATGTTTATGTAGATAAGTTGGCTAATATGGATATGGCTAAGCAGATTGTTTTGGATGCAAAAACGGATTAACCTACTGCCTACAATGCAATAGTATAATTGATCTTCAATAATAATGTCCTCAACCAGTTTCAGAATAACTTAATCTCTTGTTCCTTGAAGGAAACCTTGCTTGTTCACAAGGACTTCGTACAGAATGGTGGCCTAAACGAGCTTATTGTGGAACTTCAAACCCAAGGTTGGGTTTGTTTATCCCCAGCCCCTGTCATAGAGAGATCCTATTCATCCATGGGCATTATTAGTCAGCAGAAGACTGTTTATTTGACAGTTAAACATGGAATGACACTTAAAAAGAATATACTGTGTCTGCATCTTTAGGTTTTTAAAATATCATAGCACCTTTAGAGATGGGACCATCACTTTCATAATCTTACGTTTTGCACAATCTTTTTGCTATAATTCGCATATTATGTTATTGTGTGGCAGCAGAGTATTTTCCACAAACTGGCGGTTGCACATATTAGGAATATTGAAAGTTAAACCACTCGTGGCTTTGGTATAAAATGATATCGACAATTTTGGACACTGCTTTGATTAACTATATGGAATTGAGTAAAATAATGGAACAGGAATCATTATATAGCCTTCAAAAGAATCTTGACTTCACAGTATCAGTACATTGACTTGTATATGTTTCGGGTGTCACAATATTTGGTGGACCTCAAGCAAGCTCTTCCCTGAATATTCCTGAGGCATGTTCATTACACCACGAATACAGTTCCTTCGCTTCCACTGTTGAAATTGTGGATGATGTAAATGCTGCCATTGATCAGACACATAAGCATGGAAGGAATGTCAGCCTTTCAAAATCTTTGCGGTTCATCTTTGATTTTTACTTCATTGCTTCCATACAAATATTTCTTGCATTTGTAAGAGTAATGCACATAAACCAATGGATATGCTCTCTTAATTGCAGTGCACATACAGATTGCATCATAACTGAAGATCGTGAAGTTGCAGAAACCTTTTTACGTCTAGTTGACAGGTATTCAACAATGAGATATGGAACAAAATCTGAAAAAGAGTTAAGTGAATCATAGCATTGTTTTTGTACCTGCTGCAATGAACTTAGCATCAGCTATTGACATTTGCAGTGCTGCTGTATTTCACAATGCAAGTACAAGATTTAGTGATGGCTTCAGTTTTGGATAAGGCGCAGAGGTATGCTATTCATGTTTCTGTTGGTGTGAACATCCAGTCATCGTTATCTCAGTCCTGATCCATGTATTTTGTTGATGCTAAGTAGGTTGGCATTAGTAAAAGCCGCATTCATGCTCGTGGTCCTGTGGGTGTTGAAGAACTGCTTACAACACGATGGCATGTCTCTGAAAGATGTTTTTCTAATAATAAAGATCACTTTCTTGATGCTCGCTTTTCTTGTTCAAGTCATACAATGTGAGTTATGGAGGTGGAACAGCACGCACATCACAAATATTTGGCAGATGAACCTTTCTTTGACTAACTGATTAGTATTCTCAAGGTCTTTGCTTAAGCATAAATACTAGTTCATTGAAAAACTTCTATACTTGACACTGTGGTGCTTGCATACATAGATGTGGGTTCGTGCAGAATCTTAATTGCTACGAAATGCGTACCCCTATTGGATACCAACTGGGATCTTCTTTCAAATTTTATGCACTATTAGTATATTATATCTGCACATCAGATTCAATGTTTTCTGGTATTTGTTTCTATGAGCTAAGTTTTCAGCCCATTCACTAATACCTCATGCTTACAGTTATAGCAATAGTGTCGACAAATTCTTCATCCTTCTTCCCCTTTGTCGATGAAACATCTTTTCCTGTTTACTTGCATTTGAAAATTTTACATTGAAAATGCTCGCTTCTCTCGTTCTACTCAAGTCTTTATTTTGACAGGACTAGATTATAGAAAATGAGTTAAGCGGCTTGGCTTTCTTGGTGTTGAGTATGCTGGAAACGTTTTAGCCTTTATTGTGTGCTGTAGAATCCTGAAGTAGGTCTGTTAAATAGGCGATCATGATTAGTTTCTTATGAACTGAACAGCTGAAGATTTAACACCGGACCTGACAATGTTCCTTCTAACACAATGAAGAGAGGTTCTACAAAAACACCAATGGGCCCTTCTACTATCTTGAAAGCAGACATCATTCCGCCCAGATAATGGAAAATGGTATCTCAATGACATGAACAAGAAAATTTACTCTACTTAAAACATGTTAACAATGTGCAGAGGAACAAATTCGGTATTCTGCAAATGGTGTAAGTGTGTAGTTAGTTTGTGGAATGAGTGTCAATGGGAAGCATCGTATGCTTCTGCGCGACTCCCTGTACACGCAGTTTTTTCCTGATTTTTCCCTGAAAACTCAAATTTATGTGCGATCAAGCTGGATACTGGAAACTCTTGTGGCAATGAGAATTGACCACTGATGTAATGTGGTGTAGGCTTGCAAGAGGAAGCGGACAAGTGGTAAGTGGTGATAAAAGGCATTGTGTATGCTCATAAGGACTTAAGTCTGCAGGTATGGGACCAAGCAAGTGAAGTAGCATTTGACGATCATTCGTACACCTGCCTAGTGGCTTCGTGTGATTTGGCATTTGCTGCCAGTGTCTCGTTATCTGGTTAATTACAATAGGTAGTTGTTCAGAATGTAGTGGGTGCCCTTCTACAATTCCAATGCGTGGTGACTATTATCATATCAGGCAGATTTATGGGCATCTCAAATTTCTTGGGAATAAGAACTTACCGTATGAGTACTGTTTTTGTAAATTATTTAGGCCTAAATCTGTATGTGATACCAATATTTAAGCTCCCAAGTTTTTGTTAAGCTTTGAGAGTGTCACTTCCAGTGTTCGAAGGGCTGCCATTTCTGTTAGCCGTATGGAGGATGTGAAAATTGTCTTGGTTTTTGCATAGTGTTTTTCCATTCTTAGTCTCAATAACCAGGTCCAGGTTCGGACTCGAAATTGCAGCCATCACACGAAGGGCTCCTTTGATTTTATTTTCAAAGTCATTTTTAGTTTTCTTGCATTTTTAAAAGTTGGAAAAAAGAAGTTACAATTTGAAAATAAAAATGAACTTGTGTTTAGATGTTTTGTTGGAAAGCAATGAATAGAGCAGGTATAAAGTTGAAAAGTCAATTTATTTACATTTTTTATGTTTAAAAATATTTATTTTTTAAAATACAAGTATATTATATTAATTTTAAAATGATAATGCATACTTTACGTTAAATCAAATTTAAATTTGATTGATGTGATAGTAGGATAATAGAATAAATTTAAAAAGAATTCAAAAATAAAAAAGAAAAATTTTGAGTGAAAATGAATTAAAATTTTTAAATAGTAATGAAAACAAACACGCCTTTAGGTCTAACTACCTAAATTCTTGAGATTTGAATCACTGCAAAAGCATTTCAAAAAAGCTTTATAATTATCGAAAAACCCTCCAAGGTTTGTTAATGTTTACAATTTATATATTTCATTAGTCGCTCTTGGGGAGTATGCAGACGTTATTCCTAAATTTTGTTGGAATTCCAAGTTTGTCCTTATAGTATTGTTCATTAAATGTTATGAAACGAAAATGCCCTTAGACTAATTTATAATATATTTTTTAAAACATTGTTTATATTCAAAATATAAGTTTACATAATTTAAATTCAAATATACAATATAAACTTAAATTTAAAATTAGCTGGCATGAATTGAGTAAATGAATTCTTAAAATTCAATCTCAAAATTTCCTCTCTCACAAATGCTGTGTTCACCGGCTTTTTCCTTCATCATTTGGTCTATTTATACATACAGCAACAAAGCTCCATTTATGGCTCCCTTTTGGGTACATCCTGAAACCTTCACTTATTGCTCTTCGCCTTCCCGCGTCATGCAAAAATGCTGGGACTTGTGTTTAAGAATGTTCATGAGCGTGGGCCAGTTTGGTTTCATTTCCGTGCGAGAATGGGGGGAAAAAATATCATCACTTTTTATTTATTTTCATTTAACATATATTTTTTTTTCATTTTTGAATTTTTTTCTAAATTTAACTTATCAGTCTACTCTCACATCAATTAAATTCAAATTTAATTTAATATTTAAAATTAACAAAATATACATATATTTTTAAAAATAAATCTTTTTAAATATAAAAAAATATAAAGCAACCTACTTTTCAACCCTATACCCAACTCTAATCATTATTTTTCAATATTTCATCTAAATACATTTCAATTTTCATTTCAATTTCATAACAAACTTTTCAATTTTTAGAAATACATGAAAACTGAAAATGACTCTGGAAATAAAACCAAATGGCCCCTTACCCTTTCCATTACCTTTGATCTTTTCCTGAGCTCAAGCAAAGCTCGGCTTGTATAGCTTGGTCTCAACCTAACATTGACCGTATTAACTCTTTGCCCGAGCTTCATTCCTTGATGTTGGACAGGACAGGTCTTCCTTGACTGAACACCATCCTTAATAAGCTCTAAACTTTTTTGCCATAGCTCACCATCTTGTGCATTTCACAAATAGGGTCCACCTCAATTGGATCCAGGATCTAGCTCTACTATAGCATCTTGATGAATTGATTATCTTATTTAAAGCTTACAATAACTCCTATATCAAATAGGACATTTGTAAAGTTAAAATTAGAAGTAAAAAAGAGACCTAGAAGAGAGCAAAAATGTTGGAATAATACCCCGCAGCCAATAAGGATTGGCATGTAATAACTACTCTAATTGTGAGCAATCTTAATTGCATGATATTTTATAAAATGGCTATCTTCATCTTATATTTTTTATATTTTACTTGTATTTGGTTAAAGCCCTTAAATCATACAAGACTGCTGGACTTGGTCACACATATAATGGTGATCATAAAATAAGTCTCTAAGGTCATGATTTTAAATATTCTAAGTCATAAAATCTTTTGAAAAGAGACATCTAAGATTCAAACAGACTTGCACTAAGCACATTTCAAGGGATTGGATATTGCTCCATTTCATAGCAATCTATATTAGATATAAATGCATGTTAATGGGTGTTTGTTAGAGAACAAGTTCACTAAAGGCCCGCTAGAGAATCCACTAGATAGCCATAGTGGTACACCAGTAGTGGCAAGTTTTCAAGCTTACGATAGTACATAAAATTAGTCCTTTGGCTTGAGGATCCATAGTAACCTTGTACTTATATCCTCATGCTTTGATTTTTCCTTGACCACGTAGTAGGTCATCCAAGACTTCAATTGCACATAAGCTAGTTAAAGATGGAGATTTGTGAGATTCAAGATGGAATCTATTTTCTCATTGTTGTGAAGAATGAGCACATCTCTTATATATTCTATAATAATCAATTTCAAGAAATCCTTGCTCAAGGTAATATGACAATTTGGATGAGGTATTTCTTTGATTCCTTTTCTTAAAGGTAATTTTTCAACCTTAAATCTTAATTTATAGCTTGTTGATAGATCCATGGGATGAAGATAACTAGTTTAATTTTGCCCTATTTTGGTTTAAAATTACGGATCTCAGTCTATCTCCTATCTTTAAGAGAGAGCAAAAATTCACATGAGCCTACATTTTGCACAAGAGATAAACTTGCTCCAAATTAACAGAAGGAAGACTTTAAAAATACAAATAGAATTCACAATATGACCACTTCAAGCATATCAAAGCTCTAGAATTGAAGCTTTCCTTAGTTTTCTCAAAATAATGGAATATTAAATGCAAGTACAATAGAAATGTAACACAAATACACTTGCTCATCAAAAAGTTCCAACAAAATTTTTCATATCTGTGCACTCTTAGTTATGCCTCAACAAACTTCGTGAGGTTTTTTAGCAATGTAATGTATTCTTTGTTATCTTTATCCACCATACACCCATGCAAGAAATTGGTTGTGCTAGGCTTGATTCCTCTAATCTCGAGATACTTGTGGAAAGCCCTCTAAAAATTCTCATCCAAATCCCTAAGAACAACAAATAAACTATATAGAAGAACATAGCATAAGATTCATCAATCTCCAATCAGGAGCAAAACCAAAAAATATAACATTACTTAAAACTTACACAAAGTCAAGTCCTTCATATGCTATTTGATCCTCAAATTTTTGAGGATCCTTAACGGATAAGCTGCAAATTGCAACCTCATTAGGGTAAGCGGTACAACCAAACTCTAAACAGGGTCCACTTTTCTTAGAGATCCTAACAACCAGTGGAAAACTAAATTGGTTGGCCCTTTTCTCTTCTTCCTTATCATTGTCATTGTCCTCATTTTCCTCACCAGTAATGAGGTTAGGCATATGAACTTAAATGCTTATAGCTTTACCTTGATATTTTCTGGTTAGCTTTATAGTCTACTGTTTATGATAGTCTTAAATTTTAAAGGGGAAGCCCTGTAGAACCTGCTCAGCCTAAAAATAACAAGAAAAGAGTAATGTTTCGATCAAAACAACATATTACATACCATCCAAACATATGCATAAGCAATATAATGACGCTTTGCATATTTATTTAACAAATAAATAAATGTCAACACAGATTACATGTTGCATTAGATTAGCACCAAAAAATCATTATCATAGTCAAGAATAAAACACCAAAGTTCACAAGAGTAGCACCATAATGTTTTTGTATTAACAATAATATCATCACAAGATATCCTTGAATTTTAATTTGAGCCCAACGGTTATGCCTTCCTCACATTCTTCTATGTAGTAATATTAGAGCATAAACGTACAAATAGATCAACTTGGTTTCCTAAGGACAATGAAGTATGGTAATAAACTTTAGGGGTGACATATTTCGAATGGAAATTAGTCAAGCCAACCAAGACTCCAATCCCACTTAAATTATTTCACAACTGATTGAGTAATAATGCTTGCAAAACTTGTGGATTAGCATGAAATTGCCTACAACTATGACTGCTAAAAACATTAATTGAAATTGAAGTCTTAAAATGCCAAAAACAAAACTCTAAAAGATTACGGCAAAATGATACCGAAAGACTTCATCATTCTCTTTAGATAATACCACAAATTAAGATACCTGCATACCACTCAACATTAAATCCTCTCTTCAGATTTGTTCCTCCAAAAAATAACTATAATAAATGTACAAATATCCTAAATAAACCAAGAAATTTATAGATAACAAACCCTTGCAAGACAATGGATCTCCAAGAACATATAACAAAATCAATACAACAATAAACCCTTATCAAAACTTCAAACAATAGCTTATATACAAAAGATTTATAAAACCTCTAAAAACACTCAATAACTTTAAAATAGAAAATAAAATTCCCATTTTTTGCATTTAAAGAAAAGGAAAAACAATTTTAAGGGGAAAAAATGGAAACAAAGGAAGAAAAATCGATTGTGCCTCCCAAAAAATCATTTTTGAAAAAACATGAGAATAATACTTAAACTTAAGTGTGATTCCGCCATTTCCACCTTTACCTATGGAACCAAGTAGGTAAAATTTTAAATTGGAAACATATATATAACCTAATCCTTTTCATGAGACTCAATGGCGCACTAAATCTCGAACTCGGTGACTTGGAACACTAACTCAACAAAACTAGTCTTGGTGGAGTACTGGTGGAGAAATGATGGAAATGGCCTCTGCAACAAATCTCAGGAGAGTTCAGCCACACAGCTGTTGTTGGTAGTGTAGAGTGTTAAGCTATGGTGGTGATGGTGGAGAAAACCTTATCTTTTGGTGGAAGCCCATATGACTAAAGGTACAACTCTAGCAGCAATTCTTCAAATGGTGTTGTAAATAACCATTTTTCTACAGGAAGAGAGAAGTTGGGAAGAGGGATTTAGGAATTAGACAAGTATCAACTAGGATCATAGAAGGTCTAGAGTTGCTATTTCACACACACATATTACTTAGTAGGGGTTGTCTTTTGTCCTCAAAGGCTTATACTCTTCAGACTTCAACCACTAACAAAACATTACCACACACACATATATTACTTTATGTCTTTGGTCCTAAGGCTTATATTCAATGGACCACTACCATTAATAAAATATTGCTATATATGTAAGTATGAGAGTAGCTAAAAATTAATAATTTTAGTAATAATTGAAATATTCTTAAATAAATATTTAATATAGATACAAGAAATGCTTTTGATCAGATAAAAAGGGACAAAATCAATAAGAGAAAAGTCAACACAAAAATCAACCATTTAGAAGGCTTAGATGAAGGAACTTTCTAAAGAACACACCAATGTTGCGAGTGATGTAAAAAAAATAGTGAAAGAACTCTCTTAAAGTAGAATGATTTGATCTCCTCTTTTTTTATATCTCTCCCTACAATAGCTCTACATTTTTTTATATACATCAACTTCATAGCTATATTATAAAGAAATATCTCATCATTAATTCTAATGGATTTTCAATGATAATTATAAGTGATGGTCCGCAATGTTTAGCTCCTCCATCAATTATATGAAATGCCTTTAATATGTTTCCAAAATAATTACCCTTATTTAATTTGTCTAACCTCTCCTAGTAAATCACGAGTTCGACATCATAGCTATGCTTCAAACTATGAAATCTCCAAACAGACTTGAAGAACCCAAGTCTACTGTGAATTATTAGTGATAAATGCAAATAAATGCCCCCAATGTTTTTATTCTCAGTTAATGAGCGTAACTCCTGCAACATACCTTCAAAATAGTGCTCCATCATTATATTTTTCCAAAGTAACCATTTTGACCGCTTAGCTCAATTCTATAGCTCATACTGAAGTTGTGCATTGTGTAGATTGATTTACGAGCTTGAAGCAAGGCTTGTTTCCAACTCTAAAACATGGTTCAAAAATTGCCCTCAAGTCTACACAGGGTAATACCTTCGTCCTCATAAAAATGTATATCATTTTGAATATTGAAGAAGACATTTCCAACATAATTAGATTATGTTTATGCCTAAAAATGACCATATATGACATGATGATCATCCAAAAAAGTGAACTAAATAAATGTAGAAGGCAAAGCAACCATACCTATATGTAAATACTTCATATTTTCATAATTATGATGTATTAATCTTTAGTATACTCTCAGTATATAAAATTAATACCTCTTTATACAATATTTCTTTTATATTCAGTTTCTTTTGTGAAATATTTTATTTATTACTCTTCAATGTGTAATTCTTGATTTGTTCATTTTAGTACTTATACATTGATGCTACAACACTTTATGCTAGAATTTATTCATTTGACTTCATTATTTATTTGCAGTTAACACCTATTTAGGAATGAAATAGAGGAGCACATTGCCTCCATAAGTGAGTCCCAATATGATATAGTTTCAAAAGGAATTCAATATATGCTTGGAGTTATTGCATCCGCAAAGAGGGCCAAACATACCATATGCTGAGGAGTTCAGAATAAAAGTTTAAAACTATATTGTTGCTACTAGGATGTCCTTCGTATACAAGAAAAATATTCTAAAAAGATTATAGTAAATTTATAGTGATAAAAATTGCAAATAGCCAATATATACATCTAGACATGAAGCTGACAAATTATATAGCATTAGAAAATACAATTTGGAACACATGTGTAGTGAGAGAAAACTTTAGAGGATGAGACATCTTAGAGCTAATTTTGCTTAGGTTTCTAACATAATCAAAGATAAATTAATAGGAGAACATGTTATCAACATTGTAATATATTGAAAGATATTCATAGACAATTTGGTATGGAGATAATGTACCATGCAGCATGGATTGGCAAGAAATAGCTATGCAAGAAATTTATAGGATGAACAAGGGATCCTATAACAATTGAGGTAGTATTATATGGCTGTACATGACACAAGTCTCGAAAGTGATGCAAACTACTAAATTAACTCTACTACTAAGAAATTTCACCAACTTTTTATGTGTTTCACTACCTCTCTTATTGGTTTTCTTAAAGATGCACACGATTGATTTTTTTGGATGACACTCACATTAAGAACAAGTACAAGACAACCTATTCACATTAGTATATGCACTTATTGATGGTCAAAATTATGCTAATTGAGAGTGGTTCTACTTGAAGCAAAGAAGTATTTTAAATTCTCACCATGTCACAAGATTCAAAAAGGTTTACCTTCTTTGACCAACATCTTGGGCTTATCAATGCCATTCCCATGGTATTTTAAGTCAACCATAATGCATATTATTTCAAAAACTTGGCGGATAACTCTAAGAAGCATGTAAGATTTTTTTTTTTTCCTGATATGATATGATGTAATGTTCATATAATACTTTAACAAATTTAACAAATATATAATTTCAATTTTAAATAATGAAAAAATAATCCCTACACAAAAAGAAATACCGAGCTATAGCTTTCATGAAAGTTGTAATGCTCTTGTGAGGTAAAGGTATACTGGACATATTGAAAATCCATGCCTTTTGCTATAGACTTCATCATATAGTTAGAGCCATAATACTAGGCAAATTGTTTATATCCTGGAGATTTAACGCAGTATAATAAACGATAGGTAGGGACAAAATGTTGGAAAAATTAAGTGAAACCAACATCATTGATGCCATTTGTAGCTATAATTGATCATATACTCAAAAAAATCATGATTGTGAGTATGATTGATGTGAAGAATCTCATATATTCCCTAGAGTATTATGTCCCAAGTAGGGAAAAATGGTTAGCAGTAAATTACAAATCTAGTAAGTAGAGCTTTGAGGTCATGGATCATGAAAAATATTATTTTGTGGATTTCCATAATTAGAATTGTTCATGTAGGGTATGGCAAGTTGATAGAATATCATACAAGCAGGCATGTGTGCATATTGATTTAAAATCACTTTAGATGTATCAAGAAGCCTATAAAGCTATACTTAACCATATTCCTACTTTTGATATGTATATATTCCATACAGAGGAATGACCAACCACCAATACCCCTAATGTGCCACCTTAATAAGGTCATAGAAAAATAGAGAGGATCTCATCACAAATTGATATTTGGTTATAAGGTGCAAATGGTGTGATAGATATAGTAATATTCATAATACTTGCAAAAATGCTATAACTAGCTTGATTAGTTTGACCTTGATGACATACTAGCTTAGCATTTTATTTTATATATATATATATATATACATTTGCAATACCTCTTTCAAACACTTGCTAACTAATATATTATTTTTTTAACTATTAATTAGTAGAAAGAGGACATGTGAAGGATACACAATCAAAGAAATATGGATTAGACAATGTATAGACACCAAGCACAGCTGCTATCTTTTCTCTCTAAAGGACACATTAAATTTGAACAATTTAGACCATACTATATTAATATTTGGAGAATTTGTATCATTTGTAATATATCAACATTTTTAGATATTAAGTAGATTTGTGTCTTCATTTGTTGTCTAGATTTGTATAAAAGTTACTATATGGTATAGGTTGTTGAAATGTGAAGTATTTTTCAAGGCATATATTATATCCAGATTTCCACGTACAATACTAATCATGAAGGATACAATTATAAACCACTTACCTATTTGATTAGTAAAATAACTGTTCTTGTTGTTTAGCTATTGGGTAGATTTCATTTTTAAGCTATAGTTCTATTTTGCATACTATATTACATTGATGTTTGTACAATTTGGATTATATTATTTGTATTGTCATACTATGTAATATATGTATTGGTGATGTCTTTTTCAGTGGAATGAGCTCCTTTTGTCGACCTAACAATTCAATCAACTTGAAAGATGTGTTCATGGGATGGAAAAAAAAGTGCAGGTTGAATCGTCCAACCAAGGAACAAACATTAGGCTGGCCAAAAGGGTTCTTGGCTATGACGCTTCAATCCTTAAGTCAGAATGTACTCAATTAGAAAATGGTTTAGCAAAGTAATGGCTTAGTGAAAGTATAAAAATATATCTTTATTTTGAAAAAAGGGTATTTATAGCACCTACTTCCTAAGAGGGAAAGATCGAAAAGATTGTCATTTCCCTATTGTGAGCTAATTCTTTTCCCCTTCATGTAGGGGCATTATAGGTCTTTTTGACCTAGTTGGCCACTTCGTCTTTAACTAGTCGAAAATAAGGAGTGCCCTTACCATTATTAATATGAAGATAATGGCCTGGTGGGGCCATTAATGTGGATAAGATGGTAGTTTGGCCACATTAAATGTAGACATGACTGGTAGCAAATGCCGCAATCAATGCTCCTGCAGTAGAGACTCTATGTCACTTTGTGTCCTGTTTAACATCATTTAGTTAATAGGGCTCGAGTGAGCTCCACGCGTGGTTCTAGTAGACCTATCCATGAGGTCAATTCATTGTAGACATATCTTGACACATGTGTTCTCACTAGGGCTCGAGTATTAATTTGAGCTAACCACGGTGTCAACTATTAAGCTGATTTTATTAGGCTTGTGGGTTATACCCATATCATAAGTCCTCCTAACTCCTCAATTTAATCGACCTCGTGGAGGGTCAAGGTAAAGAGTAGCTAATTTCTTTTAAGTTTCAATCGACCTCGCATTTTGAATATCAACCACAATTCTAAAGGCAGAAATGATTTTTAGGTAGTCACCTCAAGTAATTACATGTGATGACCAATGGTTAGGTAATAAATAGCCAATAGCAAGTCACTTTAACTAGTTAGCATGCCTTCTAGGACCTATAATAGTTTGTTTGATAGCCTATTTACAACTTTTAACATGATAGAGAGAGGTTGAGCTCCAAAAATTTTCATTTGAGTTCCAATGCTTGTGAAAGCATCCATTTATCATTGTCCTATTGTAATCTACTTGCTGTTCATCATCTCATATTTTGTCTTGCTTAGTTCATTTTGTCAATTTGTTTTTCTGTATTTCCTACCGTAGAATGACTAGGATTGCTGGGGAGGATAGGAGTAAATTTTCTGATTCAAAGGCAACTAGGTCATTAGAGGTTTCGACTAGTGAGAGTAGTAGTTTTTCTTTTAATTTGTCAAGTGATAGGTTCAATACATGTGGTGACTTTGGGGGGGTAAGTGTTAATGAACTAAGGGTAAAAGCTAATGAGGGATCTGGACCTTTTAGCCCTGTAGTAATGAGGTTAGCCTTTTGGTGCCCGTGATCGATGAGGTAGGGTCTTTTGGTGATGATCATCAACATCCAATGTTGAGGAGAGGTTATTCTGATAGTGCAATATAGCAAGATAGTTTCAGAGATAACTTCAAGTGATTTGAGGTCAATAATGGGGAAAAATTATATTCTTGATGAGTTTAAGTTGATCAAACCTAAGGTAAGGGATAAAATAAATGTCTCCAAAGGGGTGCATCACCATTTTTTAGGACGTCCTAAAATGTGGACTAAGGTTCCTAATTAGCCAACCATAGTCAACCTACTAACAGGTCTCCATATTTTTATTACTCAGTTGTTGTTTAATTGCTTCTTGATATAGTACAATTTTGTAGTTCTAATGATGTACTATTACTAATCTCCCTTCTTTGTAAACTTTAGCAATTTATTCCATCTTTTGATATCTCAAAAGTCAAGGAGTACTAAGGAGCCGAGCTTTTACTATTTGACCACCTACCCTAGTCAAAATATCACCTCCTTTTCTTCTCTTAGTAAAGCTTGGAAGAAGAGGTATTTCTTTGTGCATACTCCCAGTGAGGGCAATTTTAATATCCCTAAGCGTTAGTTGGGAGGACAAGCCAAGATGCTTAGGAAGAAAAATCAGACCTAGCATAATACCTTTATTCGAGACTTGATCAATTTTGGAGAGATGGAGGCAGCTAGGCTTAGTAGAAAGAGAAATTTAGTGTTGGTGGGGTTGTCGACCGGTCCACTATGATTGTTGCCCAATGCACTTCTAAGTAGAATTGACTTTGCTAAATTATTACTCTTTTTTTATAATATTTCTAATCAGTATAATATTTTTTATTATCCTGCAAGTCAATTAATCATGAATTGAGCACACCAGTTAGCTATGTTAAGGCAACAAAAGCACAAGAGTGATGCAAGGTTGCTACCACTCATCGAGAGGCAGTATCTTAGGATGCTCAACTTGAGCATGCACCAGCAGCCGTTCCACCTCATGCTTTCAAAGTGTGGCTAAGGCAGCTAGTCATGCAACTCACCTGAAGATAAGGCTATAGAGGTCAGAGGGTAAGGTGCCATAAAGAAAACTACCTCGGATAAAGAAAAATAAAGAGAGGTGTTCGCTGATGTAGTTGCCTACAAGCTACAATCTAATGATAAGCTATATCATCTGCCTAAATTTCCCAAACCACAGTTCGTACCGTAGATTGACATGTCCAATATTGAAATCACATGTAGCACAAAGATCCAATTATCAAAGCATAAAAATGCTAAAACAACTAAGCTACGCATGATGCCAAAGATCTAAACATGCCATAGATTCAAATTTAGTATGAGCATTACCTTAATTTTCGCAAAATCAAAGAAGCTTGGAAAAAGATCTCAACTCTTTGAGAATTGTCTCCCTAGCAGCAACACAGAATCAAAGCAACTTTTACCCAACCAATAGATATTTTCTCTTTCTAAAAATTTTGCTGGAACTCACTAACACCTTGATGGATCAATAGTTCAAAATTCAGCTAGAACAGAAAATGAGAAAGCTCTCTAGAAATGCCTCCAATTAACTGCTAGAAACAAAGGATCTTCAAAGGCTAGCAATCCAATTGTCTTACCTCTGATAATGAGATCCACACATCAATGCAAAATTCTTTTCTTCTCAATGTTATATAGAGGCCAAAGAGAAGAAATGCAAGGATGAAGGCTTGATTTGGAAGTACAAGATGTAGAAAAGTGAAGCTTCGGCACATAAGGCATCACTTGGGAAATTGGAGAGAAAATGAGAGAATCTAATCTTAGATCTAGATTATCACACCAAGTGGCCTCCCCCTTCACACTCTATATCTATATATAGAAGGAAGATGGTGTGATGCCTAAGAGGCATCACACCATTCCTCAATTTGGCAGTATTTTTGCTTGCAAGTTGGCAAGCATGTGAATTTTGTGCGCATTTGAATTTTATTTGGAATCTTCATTTCATCTCATAAAATGTCATCCAAATAAATTCTAATACTACACCAAATGAACTCTTCATTTGAATTTTTCCTTCAAAACAAATTCTTCATTTTAATTAAATTAAATACTTTAATTTAATCAATTAGCTTTTGATTGAATATTTAAGTCAACTTGCTTAACTCTTTAAGCAAGTCATTTTTAACTTAACCTTTTAAGCTAACTTGACCAATTGATAGTCATGTAGCACCAAATAATTAACTTCTTAATTAATTGGTCTAATTTTAACTCCTTAAATTAATTAAATCAATTTAACAATTAAATAAATCAAACCAAAATGACCATAAATTATGTCAACCATGTACCTCCCAAAATTGATCATCAAGGAATCTTTCTAACTCTTAGAAAATTCTCCTTCGTCAAGTAGAATTTGTAATTGACTTTTTCGTGTGGCCCATTAGGTTCTACCATTCATTAAACATAGGCTCACAACTCTTTGCTACTTATAGAATATCAAATATTCATATTAGTTTAAACTCTTTTAAACTAATGACTCAATTTAATTAATTTTATTAATTGAAGAGTACCCAATCTCCATGATCAATATCTAACCTCAAGCCTATGGAACCCAACTAATTAGCTGAAATGATTGCTTTTGGAGAACTATTCAAGCCCTACGTGTACCATACAAATACGATCCTTCCATCTCCTATCTACCAATAGAAGCTTAAGACAAGATATTTGTTGATTCCCTAATAGCCTCGATACTATATTTCTATTTCCAATGTTCAATTCCGATTCATGACCTCATCTTTGAAAAACTCATTTTCTAAATTGTCATACTGCATTGTGCATATACTTCTTAGAATCAATTATTATAGAATACATAAGAGATGCACTTGCCCTTCACAACAATGAGGAGTTAGATCCTATTTTGAATCTCACAAACCTCTATATCTAAGTGGCTCATGCCCAATCCCCACGCGAAAGACCCGTTAGGTGGTCAAGAAAGCGTCAAAGCATAAGGACATAAACACAAGGTTACCATAGATCCTCAAGTCAAAAGACTAATTATATGCACTAGTGTAAGCTAAAGAACTTGCCACTATCAACTTACCACTACAACTATCTAGTAGATTCTCTAAGTGGGTCTTCAGTGAACTTATTCTCTAACAAACACCCATTAACAACACCCATGTCTCACATGGTTTGCTAATGAAACAGAGCAATATCCAACCCTTGGATTAATGCATCGTTAGTACAAGTTTATCTGAATCTTAGATACCTTGTCTTATATGTAGTGCCCTGACCAAGAGGCGCCTGCTCCTGACCGAGGTGCTACTCTAATCAAATTTTTAAGATTTTCTAAAATAAAAAAATATGCATCTCCAATATTTTCAATTTAAACAATTTTAAATCAACCTAAATAATAAGCAAGATCAAAATTAATTAATAACATCTATACCAACCATTCCTACTGTAAAACTTCATCCAAACTAGAGTCTCTATAATTTATAATCACTTAAAAGCTTGTGTCAAACATCTCAGCACTAATACCTTACACTTACTGAAAGATAAAGGCGTAACCTATTAATGGACACACTATTTATACTACACATATACATCACATCCTTACCACTTGTAGATGCCTTGATAACATTATTTACACTATACACATTGGTACAAGCTCATGTGCCTTCTATTCCTTCAATATGAGGTAAAGATTAGAAACAATAGAACAAAAAGGGTAAGTCCAAATAACTTAGTGAGGTAATGACCAAAACGCATGGAAAGGATATATAAAGTACAATATACGCATATAAGAAAAATATTTATTTTGAGTATAAATAATAAAGCACATGTCCAAGCAACAGGATACTAAAGAATAGATAGATTCCACAGAAATTGCAAAATAAAGTTAAAGATCATGAGCTTACTCAACATCGTCCCATACCGGTGAAGCGACATCTTAATTTCAACTCAATGCCATCCCATACCAGTGAAGAGACATCTCAATTTTTAGTACATAGCTTGGGAAGTCTCATATGCAAAACTCAAGAATTAAATCAGTTTAAAGAACTACATGCACAAGTATGTTTCATAAAAGATTCATAATCAAAATTCAGGGTTAAGTTCAATCTTATAAAATCGACCATGTATAAGCATTTAAATAAGTTTTATATGCACATTTAATCAAATTGACTATACAAAAGTGTTTTCACTTTGTGCTTTATGCCATAATCACCATATAGAATAGAATAAATTAAAACTCACTTTCAAACTAATTATTAAGATAATTTCTATGAGAACTTACAGTTACAGACGAGTTAGCATGACTGCCTCTATCCCTATGGGTCAGTCAGAATAGTTGCCTCTAGCTCTAGTATATGCAAACACGAGCCAATAGAGATGGCCTCTGCAACCATTATAGGACATTTATGGGCCAATAGGATAGCCTTCACAACTAATATATCATGAGCCGGTGAAGATGGCCTCCACAACTAATATATTACGGGCTGATAGAGAGGGCGTCCATAACTAATATATCACAGGCCAGTAGAGATAACCTCCACAACCAATATATTACCAACCGTAATGATGGCCTCCACAACTAATATATTGCAAGCCGACAACACAGCCTCTACAACCATAATATTTCGGGCGATAGTACTGCATCCACAACCAATATAAACTAATAACAACTAGTTATCAAAACTGTCTCACAATCAACATCATAAAATATGGCGGTTGAATCAAGATTGAATTGGTCAAATTGTATTCTAGCTGTCAAATTAAAGTCCAATTCAAATGAGATCATTAGAAAATTCTCAATTTTAAATTATACTTTTCAAAGTTCCCAAATGAAAACATTGTTATTCAAAATATCATATTTTAAAATAATTGTTCAAGAGTAACACCTGAGAAAAGAGTCAAGAAAAATATTTAGTTAGTACCTCGATGGCAATGTAGGAGTTCAAATGCAAGAGATCAAAGATAAATATATCAAAAATAGAACAATATGGAACAATGATTCAATTTTCACAGTTTCAATGCAAGAACAAACAAGCAATAGTATAATACTTACTAGATATAGGTTCATTCCATAGCAAGGAAGGCCAGTATATAAACCTCACCTGACAATATTAGGTAGCAAAGCTTTCCTTAATGAATTTGGTAGCTAGTCTCCTTATTACCTAGATATCACTAAATATTGTATTAAAGAGACTAAAATAACCTAATTTTAATTTTCTTAATTTATATAATTATGCTCAATATATGGATTGATAAATTTATTTTCCTTTTGTAATCCTGATTAATTCCAGGTTCATGTATTAAGATATTTAACCATGTCGAATTCTTGTCTACTATATAATGACATATATAAATAATAATTATTTTATCTTTTGACATCATTAAACCCCATCTTATATCTTAGATCATGAATTAATTACTTATTTAAGTTCAATTAACTTAATTCTAATAATGATTTCAATCCTTGGGAATGACCTAACTAAAGTTGCTTAATTTAATTGGTTAAGAATTTCAAGTTTATCCATATCCAATTTAATAAGATTATGTACATCTAAAATAATTGTACAGTTTTGCCAACACGTCAATAGCATACAAGCTCAAGACATTTAGAACACATACAAGATATATAAATTATAATCTTACTTTAAATGGTACGTCTCATTCAATTTTTAGTTCAAACCCAACTATACATGTAATTTCTTTTATTTATAGTCCTAACTTTTCAACACGATAATACTTACATTGATAGTTCTTAACAAAGTCAATTACTAATTTATCAAACTAAACTTCTGAGAAATTTATTCAATTAAACTTCATGTATATTATGATTCTTGGATTAATTTAATCTGTTGATCTAACCGATACTCATGAATCAATCAAATATATTCAATTCAAGAGCTTTTACCCAATTTAGGTTGATCTGGAGCTCGAATTCAAACCAAGGTGTGGCCTAGGTGAGCTCGAAATGAGATTCTAACATTCTAGCCTTAAGTCACCGTCATTGTTGTCAAACCGCTACTGCGCCATCATTTACCATCGCCAAAACGTTATCCGAAAACACCAGTCTATACGCCACTTTCTAGTGAGCAAAATACCTCCTTCAATTTCAAGATTAGATGTTGTTTGCCTAATCAATTGGCTACAAAACTGCCACAAACCCTTCGTAGCACTGCCATCTTCAAATCACCACCACCAACTGTTGTTTCCACAAATTGAAACCATAAATATCCTACCTATCATGTTGCAACATTTTTCTCCTATTTCTTCCCCATCTCTGCCATTAAAAGTCAACAACCCGCCACCACTACCGTCGAGCTCCACTGCCTTCAAATTTCTAGGTAACTCACTAGTTATTTTAGGGAAATTTTGGTGTCATTGTGTTCGTTGAGTTAAGAGAAAGCTAAATATGGCTTTGGTTTTCGATTTGGAGCTAAATAGAGAAGAGTCAAGTTTAGGAGAAGTAGGGGTCACGTTTAAGAATTTAACTAAATTCTGTCCTTGGTCTTATATATAAAAATTATTTTCTAGCTTCTTCAATTTGGCCCTAGATTTTTTAGACCAACTTTAATTGAGCATGAAAGTCTCAACTACCTTTCTATTTGACCCCAGAATTTTCACTTTAGCGCTTTAGAGTTTTAGTTTTTCACATTAGCCCATAACATTCTTAATTCTAGATAATTAAGCCCTCATTTATTTATTTTACAGCCCTAAAATTTTTAACTTCATCACATTAACCCTTAAAATTTATAATTTTAGGCAATCAAGCCCTTTTTCTTATTTGCAACTAAATCCCTCAATTTCTAATATTCATGCCTAAAACTTAGTTAATTTAATTTTAAGAAATTTTAATTTATAATTCCCAAAATCAGGGTGTTACATCATAAAATTCTACAACTTGAAAGATTTAAGATCACGGTCGAGTAAAACTTATTTTATGATCACCACCAAATGCGTGACCAAGTTCCATAGTCTTGTGTGATTTAAGGGCTTCAACCAAATACTTGTGAAGTAAATATAAGCATAAAATAAAGATGGCCATTTGATGAATATCATTCAATCAATATTGTATCATAAGTAAAACAGTTTACATGCCAATCTAATTGGCTTGTAGGGTACTATTCCAACAAATATTGCTTCCATGATAGGTGTGGGGTGGACAAGTATCACCCTAATGGCAATGTTGTTGATTGGTCTTTTTCTCAAAGACCAGAAAGTGAAGTTCGATATGCCATAGGTCAAACCCTTAAAGGTTTTCACTTATCATGCAAACATGGTAATATTTTAATTGACATGGCTATTTAGCTTTTTGTGACATTTTAATTTATGATTGCTAAAGCCCTTATTTCCCTTAAAGGTTCGCCAATGGGGTTATAATCTGCACCATCGATTTAATCTCTATGAGACCAATCCTTAAACATGGGAGCAAAGATGCGATGAGCTAATGAAGGAACAATCTAAGCTCTCCAAGACTAAGGTTAATTTATTGGAGTCCAGGGTAGAGAAAATGACAAAGCAACTCAAACAGAAAGATGTAGAGCTACTAGCCACCATGAAGGGAAAAATCAATTAGAGGATTTGCTGAATAGGTTGAATCAGAGATGGTGGAAGCCTCCCTCTCTGGTTGAGCATAAGACTATGAAGGTTGCCTCTATTATGCCAAAGGTGAGTTTTTGAAGTAACTGCCCCACATCCACAAGGAAGCCATATAGTAATTCATGTTGAGCCTCGTCTTCATCGACGCTAGCATGGAGTTTAGTATGGATGATGCCAAGCTATTCAAAACAAATGCTGAAGCAGTTGGAGTTTTTAGGTTATCAAAATTGGGAAGAAGACAAAGCTCAATTCAATGTGTTCAAGAATGAACAGCTCGAGGACTGTGCTAAAGATGTGCCCACCAAGGAGATGGAGGTCCTTACTTATCCTAAGGCTTAAGAGGTTGGGAAAAAGTTTAACTTTTTCAGTGACTTTGCCATAGATATCAAAAATAAGGAGATAGTTGTTGTGATGTACTTCTCGATTGATGAACGCCAGTTTCTAGGTGACGAGGCTAGTCATTGTCTTACAGTTACACTTTTCTCTAGACCAAAGCAAGAGGTTGAAAGTTCATTGTTGTTCATAGAAGTTGACACCATAGGTGAGGATGAGCTCAACAAAGCCATGGATAAGATCGTGGCTAAATCTACTACTCAAGGACACTAGGGAAAAGAAATGGGATTGAGCTAAACTCTTGGTTTATATAATGTATACTTTTTATATGACCTATTTTGCCTTGAAAGGCATCTGAACAATTTGTATTTTTACTTTGCTTAAATAGGGTTGATATACATACAATTTGAGAATCTTATGTTGAATTTCTGATTTCTTGTTGATTGTAGAGTATCTACATTATCGTTGTTTTTATGTGATGTCATAATGTGATTGTAATTAAATGGTCAACCTTTTGAGATAGGCATATATATCTCTCCCTAGTAGGTTTGAAACCAAATTAGTATGCAACTTGACATATATATTTTTCATCACCTAGTCTAAAACTAAATTAATATGCATTTTGAGAAAATTAGATCTCAAGCAAATTGCAATTAAATTATCATTACTAGATGATATGATAAGCAGTTGAGTTCTCATTTATAAAAGAAAGTTACAATTATGTTTTTCAAGAAAACTAGATCTCATGCATCTTAAAATATTTGCATGAGATTACGAGATCTTTTTCCACAAATAAAACTTCTTCAAGTTTGTTGCATTCCAAGGTTGAGGTAACTTGTTGCCGTCCATGTTTGCTATCCAGTAAGAGTAGTTTTTGGACACCTTAACCATTGACTAAGGGCCCTCCCACTTTAGGTCGAGTTTCCCAACATTCTTTGAAACCTCAACTTTTTTTAAAATGAATTCCCCAACTAAAAAGCTCTATGCTCAGACACCATTGTCATAATATTTGGCCATGACTAGCCTTTACCTCTATATTTTCATGTAAGCTTGCTATCATAGCTCATTGATATCTACAAGTTGAGTAGCCTCCCTACATTATTTCTAATCAGATTATAGTGAATAATGTGAGCTATATGTTGTATCAATTCTATTGGAATTATCGCTTATGAACTGCATGCCAAACTATAAAGGTTGCGGCCTATAGTAGTTCTTGGAGTCGTTCTATAGGTGCATAGTATGCTTGCGAGGTCATCTGCCCAATTGGCTTTTAACCCCTTCAATCGAGGTTTTCATATAGTCTAAGATGTTTCTGTTGGTAACTTATGTCTTTCTGTTTGCTTGTAGGTTGCCTACCGAGGTGAAATGCTATTGTATTCTGAGACTTTCACATCAATCCCTCATCTTCTTGCTCTAAAATTGAGGACCATTACTTGATATTAGTACTTTTGGCAAACCAAAATGGTAGATAATGTTTTTCCATAGAAAGCTTTTTATGACCACACCTATTATTTGCAAAACACTTCTAATTCGATCTATGTTGTAAAGTACTCAACGATGACTATTAAGTATTTTCTCTGACATCTGGCCTTTGGGAATGGCTTGCCAACAAAATCTATTCCCCATTGATTGAATGGCCATGTGATTTTGATTGGGACAACTGTTAAAGCTAATTGATAACATATATTGGCATGTATCTACCAGGATAGGCACTTTTTGGCAAAGTCGACCACAACTTTGAGTATGATCAACTAAAAATAACCATGTTTGATGACTTTGTAGGCTAATTCTCAACTCCCAGAGTGGTTGCCACAAATGCCTACATAGATCTCTTGTAGGACCTCCTGGGCTTGTTCTGATGTTAGGCATCTTAGTGGAAGGCCCAAAAAAGACCTCTTATATAATTAACCGTACTCATCAAAGGCAAACTTAGTTGCTAGTCTTATTAACCTCTAAGCTTCTGCTTTATCTTCTAGTACCTTGCCCTTCCTCAAGTAAGCTTTAATATCATCTTGCCAATTGGAAGGTGATTTCTCAATTTTCCATATCTAGTTTTGGTCAAGTCCTTTTATGGTAAGCTTGTCTATAACTAAGAACATGATTGCTCTTCCTCTAGTATCTCTAGTCAAACTAGTGAATTTAGATAGGGCATCCACTCTCTCGCTTTCTGATCGGGGACTTGGCTGAGTTTGAACTTTTTGAACTGTTGTTACAGTATCTTAACCTCTATGAGGTGTGTTTATTGATTCTTTCTATACTTCAAAGTTACCTTTGAACTACTCAATGACAATTAGGAACCTTTAATGACTGCTAAATACTATACTCCTCTATCTATGTCCATTCTCATACGCATAATAAAGGCTTTATATTTTACTTTATTTTTGGTGATTAGCTAGTTGAGTTTAATAGCAAAATCATATTCTTCAGCTTGGGAGAAATAGAGAAACTCCTCTTTTACCCCCTGACGGTGTGACTCATCCATCGATGTGTATAGACCAAATAGGTGGCTGATGCTCGACCACCATTGTGATCAAAGCAAAGATAAATTTTTTGATCTCCAAGTAGTTATGCTTAAGACCTTGCAAAGCCTTGCTGACATAGGATATTGGTTTATGTGTTCCTTGCTGTGTGGACATAAGAACTAAGCTTACTGCTACTATCAAGATTGCAAGGTAAAGGTATAGGAACACCCTAACTATAGGCCTAGCAAGCATTGGGGATGTAGATAGGTATTACTTTAGGTCAACCAAGGCCTAGTTATATTCTTTTGCCCATTGGAACTTTATTGCATTTCTAAGAATTTTCAAAAATGGTAAGCTTTTTGTCCACTAATCGCGCAATAAATCAACCTAAGGCTATGATCCTTCTGACCACATTTTGCTCGTCCTTAACCACCTTGGGGGGTGAGATGTACTAAATTACTTATATCTTTTGTGGGTTCGCTTTGATTTCTCTTTGGTTGATCATGTGTCCCAAGAATTTTCCACTTCTTACCCTAAATGTATATTCGATGAGGTAAGCTTCATTCCAAAGGCTCTCAATGCTAAGAATGTATGGTCAAGGTCAACCAAATGGTTGACTTTTTCTTTGTCTTGACAATTATGTCTCCACATAGACCTCCCTTTACCAAAAAATAATATAAAACATTTAGGACCACAAAAGAGATTTTGTCTTCGTCTTTGGAGGCTATGAAATTTTGATAATACCCTTAGAAATCATCCATCATCCTTAGGAGGTTACAACCTATTGTTGAGTTAACTAGTAAATCTATTTGAGGTAGTGGGTAAGAATCCTTAAGGTATGCTTTATTTAAATCAGTAAAAATATTACACATTTTCTATTTGCCCGTATTTTTACGGATAAGAACTATGTAGGGCATTGCATTTCTATGATGTAGCATGTCTCTAAAAGCTTTTTAACCTTTTTTTTGATGACCTAGCATCTTTCTACATTAAATGTTCTAGTTTTCTACTTGATTGGCTTGAAGGAGGGATCCACATTGAAGGGATAGATGATGATTTAAGGGTCGATTACTTGAAGGTCAATAGCCTTCTAAGTAAAAATAATTAGAATTGTGCCCTACAGCCAATTAGAATTGGTATGTAAATACTACTCCAATTATGAGACAGCCTTGATTGAATGATTGGTCATCCTCATCTTATGCTTTCTATTCTTCACTTGTATTTAGTTGAAGTCCTTAAATCGTATAAGACTATAAGACTTGGTCACACGTATGGTGGTGATCATGAAATAAGTCTCCAAGGTCATGATTTTAAATATTCTAAATCATAGAATCTTAAGAGAAAGGCCATCTAAGATTTAGATAGACTTGCACTAACGATGCATACTCCAAAAGGATGGACATTGTCCCATTTCATGAGCAATTTATGTTAGACATGGATGCATGGTAATGGATGCTTGTTAGAGAACAAGTTCACTAGAGGCCTACCAAAAGAATACATTAGATTACCGGAGTGGCAAGTTCTCAAGCTTACAATTGTGCATATAATAAGTCATTGGACTTGAGGATTCATAATAATCTAGTGTTTAGGTCCTTATGCCTTGACTTTTCCCTAACCATATAGCAGGTCATCTAAGGTTGAGATTGGGTATGTGCTACTTAAGTATTGAGGTTTGTGAGATCTACGAAGAGATTCATTTCCACATTGTTGTAAAGAATAAGCACACCTCATATATATTCTATAATGATCAATTCCCAAAAATCCTTGCGCAAGGTAGTTGGCAATTTGGAAAAGGAGTTTTACAAAGTCAAGGTCATAAAAGGAAATCAAACATTGGACATAGAGATGATAATTGAGGCTATTAGGGAACTAATAAATATCTTGTCCTAAGCCTCTTTCGGGAGATAGGAATGAAAAAACCGTATTTGCATGGTAGGAGTAAGCTATACTAGTTCATCAATATACAATTCATTCCTTCAATTAGTTGGGCTCCCTAGGCTTCTTGTTAGATATCAACTATAAAGATTGGGTACTCTTCAATTAATAAATATTATTTGAGAGAGTTATTAGTTTAAATGAGTTTAAACTAATACGAATATTTTAATATTAAAAATATCACAATGAATTGTGGGCCCATATCCAATGAATGGATGAACCTAATGGGTGACACACAAAAGCTTAAGAAAACTCTTATTTGATAAGAGAGATTTTCTAAGGAGTTAGAAAATCAACTAAGCATTTTTGGTAAATGAGAGAAATGTTTGACTAATTTTGATTGGTCATTTTAGCTTGATTAATTTAAGTGTTAAATTAGTCAAAATAATTTAAGGAGTTAAATTAAACCAATTAAATTAAGGTGTTAATTTAATTGGGAACATATAATAATTAATTAGTCAAGTTAACTTAAGGAGTTAAGCTAACTCTTGTTAACTTAAAGAGTTAATTTAATTAATTTGAGTTAACTTAAATTAATTAAATTAAAGATTTAATTTAATTAAATGAGGAATTTAAGTTTTCGAAGGAAAATCAAATGAAAGAGTGCATTTAAATTATGCAAGTTGGCATTACATTCCATGAGATGAAATGTAAATGCAAATACAAATGCAAGTTGGCAAGTTGGCACACATGTAAGCTTGTGGCTGGCCACTTGAGCTTGATTGGCATCCCTTAAATTTTTTCTCCAAAAGTGTAGTATAATTCATGTGTTGAATAACCCACCCAAACTTCTGTCCTCCCTTCTCTTACTCCGGAAACAGCCTCTGCTATCATTGCTATTTTCCTCTCTTCTCTATCAAAGTGAGGTTTATTGATAGCTTTTCCTAGGTGTGTGGACCTAACATTATAGGTTCAACACTTGGGGAACTTAAAAGTTCATTGGTGAACCATTTTTGGTTGAATTTAAGTACTCCAGTTTAGTCACAAAGAGGCTAAGTTTTTTAGTGATTTTAGGTCAATGGGTTGCTATTTCAGTGGTGATATAGTGTTCCATTTTTTCTGATTTTTGGAGCTTTGTAAGGGGAGCAATTGGAACTAAACATTGGAGCTTGTAAATCATTTATCAAGGAGTCCTTGGAGTGATCTAGTTGGTTCCTTTGAATCCTTTCATCAAAGGTAATTTTCAGCCTTCTAATCCTAACTTTTAGCATTTAGTTGATCCTTAGAAAGGATAGGAATGGTTTTATTTTGCCTATTTTTGGTTTAATTTATTGGATCCCAATCCTTCTCCATCTTACAAAAATGTCAACATTTCTTCTAAAGAAGTCGATCAACATGCATTCCATGTTGCTACCCAAGTTAGTCTCAATCCTTATGGTCTTGTCAAGGTTTTTCAATTCCAGCTATATGGTTTTGAATTCTTCAATTGGCTCAACCCTAGTCTCTTCTCTTTTCCTTTTCTTGTTTGCCTATCCCTCTTTGGGTTTCATTATAAAGATGGCCCCTAAAGGTTTGGTTGAGTTTTCCACTTATTTGCCTCTATCAAGTTTTTTGCTCATTTTCTTCACTTTGAAATTTGCAATTTCAATAGTTACTACTAATAGGCAATTCAATTTGCTGTTAGCTCCTTGATGGCCTAAGTGCGAGAGGTTAGAATTTGGAAAAAAAAAATAGGCTCTAAACTAGTAGAGGCCTAAAAGACTACCTTGTTCAGCATGGATTTGGTTGATTCAAGTTGTTGTAGGAATTATCTCCTTACTATTTTAGAGTTCCCCCAGTTGGTCTGCCAACAATGGTATCAATCACACCATAAAGAGTTAGCATTCATCCTCAGTCTTTTTTTCCCTTTGTCATCTCTTCTTAGATTGACCAACCATTGTTAATGGGGAGTTCGGTCATCCAACCTACTATCTATCTAGCTTTCTTATCAATATACTTTTTTAGATGGCATTGTCAAATGAACCACTCAATTTCATCTTAGAGGTTGAAACAATCCTCTGTATCATGCCTTTTCTATTTGTGAAAGTGACAATATTTCTTGGAATTTTTCATAGTAGCTATCTCATTGAGTTTTTTGGATTTCTTGAGGAGGTTGTCATTTTGGATGGCAAACATAATCTTCTTTCTAAGTATGTTCAATGAGGTGTAATTGTGGAACCTTTTAATAGGGGATCAGTGACCATCCCTCTATTATCTGTCATTTTTATCCTTTTCTTTCTTTTTATCATTCTCTAAATTCATATATTTCATTTTATTCATACTCTTTTAGGTCATGTGCCACTCAGCGAGGTTGACTAGCTCATCCATTGTACGCATTCTCTCCCTAACCAAAGCATTAGCACACTTCTTGTGCTTGAGTCTGAGAAACAGAACGTTAATTACAAACTTAATTTTGGTGTAATCAATTTTCAACACCTAGGTGTTAAATCTAGCAAAGAAATTCTGAAGGGATTCCCTCTCATTTTTCTTTACCGTATGGAGGTGAGTGTGGGAAAGCTTTACTTTTCTTCTACTGGCAAACTGGTAAAGGAATTTATCACATAGCTAGTCATAAGAGAAGTGGGACGTGGGTTCCAACTTAACAAACTATTAGAGAGCAATTCCCTGGAATGTAGTGACCAACATTTTGGCACGAATGTGCTCATTATACCTATGGAGTTGCATTATATGCTTAAACTACAGATCTGTCATATTTGGGTAGGTCGATTAAGATCTTGGCATCAATTGTTAGGCATCTGTTCAACTATTAGACTTGATGTGCCACCTCCTCTCATTCTTCTTGGTCTGCTTAGGAAATATTTTTGCCCAACTGAAGTTTTTGGCACTTGACCCTATCAAGTTGTTGGGCTTAATAAGGTTAAGTAAAATGTTCAACAGAATCTGCAACCTCTTCATAAGGATCTTAGTGGGTTTCTTTTCTTGGAAAATGCCCTGAACTAACATTACATCTATTGGGATGGCAAAATGTTGCATTTCTTACTCCTTTATCCCATAAGGACCTCTCTTCCTAGCGAGAAGGATGCGGGTTAGCACTAGTGACTGCCATGAGCTAATTATTATGTCTTTGGAATATTGCTAATAGCTGTGCTAAGAGTTGAGCTAATATTTAATTGCTTTTTATTTGCATAAGTTGTGGGATTGTCAAAGTTACCACTTACTTTAGCTAAGAGCTTGGTCCCACCACATTCTAGTTCTACTAGGGCTGCAATAATAGTAGGAATGGTGATGGTAATTTGTAGTCACTCTATCTGTCAAATGTGGTGTACCTAATGTTTACCATGTTCTCGAATATAGATTCAATGTTGCACAAATGGTGCTAAATGATGATGTCTTTTTCAATGGAATGAGATATTTTTGTCAACCTAACAGTTCATTCAACTTGAAAGTTGTGTTTACGGGATGGAAAAGGGATGTAGGTTGAATCCTGCAACCAGGGAACAAATGTCAGGCCAGTTGAAAGAGTGCTCGATTATGACCCTCCAATACTTAAGTCAGAATGTATTCAACCAACAAGTAGTTTGGCAAAGTAACATCTTAGTGAAAGTGTAAAAACATACCTTTGTTTTTTAAATGAGGGTATTTATAACACCGACTACCTAAGAGAGAAAAACCAAAAAGATGGTCATTTCCCTACTATGAGCCAATTTTTTTCCCCTTCACATATGGGCTACTATAGGTCTTGTCAACTTGGTTGGCCATTATGTCTTTAAATGACTACAAACAAGGAAAGCCCTTACCATCATTAATACAAAGGTGATGGGCTAATGGGGCCATTAATGCTGATAGGATAGTGGTTCGGCCATATTAAATACGAACATGACTAGTGGCAGACACCATAATTAATGCTCCTGTAATAAGGACTCTACATTATTATATGTCTTGTTTGACCTCATTTGGTCGTAGGGTCCAAGCAAGCTCCACATGTGGTTCTAGTCGACCTATCCATGAGGTTGATTCATTGTACACATATCTTGACACAAGAGTTCTCACTTTGGCTCAAGTATTGATTTGGGCCTGGCTATAGCGTCAACTTCTACGCCGATTTTATTAGACTTATAAGTTATACCCATATCATGTATACTGGACTATTGTGAAATATGTTGCTTTTAGCCATTAGGAGGTTTGTCCTAATATTTAAAACATACTAAATTGGATAGCACTAATCTGAAATATAATACTTCAACTAAGAAATCTAATACCTAAATTTCAAAGAAATATATTTGATTACAAAAAAATAATATTTCAGCTTATTAAATAGTAATGTATTACAGTGTTTTCATACTCACTAGTTGAATGGCTTATAATTTGCCTTAATTTATTGACGCAAAAATATTTGAAGGCCAGTACTTAACTCTAGATAAATAACACTTCATCTTCAAAAAGCAGCATGGCAAATCAAGTATTTTTATATTCACTTGTCATACAGCCTAATTTGCCATAATTTATTGAGAAAACACTATGTAACATCAATACCATGATTGAAAAAGACAATCCCTTATTTTTGAAGATCAATAATTGAATTTAGGTCCCAAAAAAAAAATACTTCACTTCTTAAAATCAATATTGTAGTAGAATGTTTTGATACTCACTTGTCTTATAATGTATTTAGTGACAATTTAGTAGTAAAACAATGAGTGGGACCAATATCATATTTGACAAAATAGTACCATATCTTTGCGCATAGGTACTTGATAGACACAGCCAAAAGACCAAAATAAGCTTTTGCTCAAGCTGGGCTAAGTGTGTGACTTTGACATCCCTAGGTAGAGTTAGCCATTTTCTTAGTGTAATGGGACCTTTCACAAACAAAAGGTGAAAAAAAATCTTAATCCAAAATCATGAAGAAAGCATTCATGATTATCTCAAGGCTAGGGAACTCGTAGGGTGAAGGTACTCAATTTGATTGGACCACCTTACTTTGCTAATAAAAGGGCTTTTCTTATGAAATAAAAAAAGTTTACCTTGAGGGGGAATTTCTTTCACAAGACTATGCGTGCACTTGTCACTTATACAATAGCCAATCATCAATTGAAAGATGGCAAGATGGTATATCAAAAAAATAATGTTTTACCTCTAAAAACAAAGTATTGCATTAGAGTGGTTATATATTCACTTATCATATTGCCTAATGTAGTTCAATTTATTGGAAAACAACATTTGTAACCAATACCGCATTTGACAAAAATAATATTTTATTTTTAAAATAATTTACTTAAACTTAAAAAAGTGATACTTCATTTCCAAAAATAGTATTATAGTAGAGTGTTTTTATACTTATCATATGCCTAATTTGCCTCAATTTATTGATGTAAAAAACAAAATATAAGACCTTCTAAATTAATAAGATTGTATTTTCTTCAAGTAATGGTGGGATTACTTATGTGTTCAAATAGTTGAAATGACAACTACTAGTGTAAAGTACGACTATAGGTGGTAAATATTTCATTTGACATTAATGTTATACCTAAAACAGGTCTTAGTGGCTATAACAGTATAACAAGGACTAGAATGGTTAAATTAAATGATATTTAAATGTATAAAATTGATACTACATATTAAAAAGAGAATACGTTAATTTAGCAAAATAATACTTCATTTTTATATATGTGTATTTGATAATAGGAAATAACTACTTCATCTTACAAAAATAGTACTACACTATAGTATTTTTACACTCACTTATTGAGTGACTTAATTTTCCTTAATTGTATAAGTGAAACGATATACTAGACTATCCCAAACATTCAAAACACATTTTTTTCTAGTAATTAGTGGGATATGCAAGTGTTGAAATGATTGGAAAAATAACTATTCACATCCAATTACTTATGTTTTCCTCCTAACTAGTATTCAACATCATCGTAGGTGGTTAATGTATCATTTTGACACCAAAATTGAAGCACAAATGATGTCTCATGACTCTCCATAAATATTTTTAAAATCAGACCAAACAATAAACCAATGACCTTACTGGTTACTAGTTCAATCAATTCAACCAGTTTGACTACTAGTGGAACCGGTATGACGTTATCATGATATAATAATTATATTTAATTTGATAAGTATATATAATATTTTAATATTACAAAAAAATAAAACTTTCAATTGATATAAAAAGAATATTATTTGAAAAAAATTCAACTTACTTAAATTTTAAGTACATTTTTTCAGAAAATAATACTATTTCACAATGTATCAATTATAAATAAATAAAAAATAATATTTCATATTAATTTAACTAATCATTCATTTCTTGCTTCCACTCAAAGTAAAAATAAATTCTTCTACACTAAATATTCAACATAATTTAAGAGAGATTAAACAAAACAAAATAACAAATTAAACATAAGCATTCACATATAACTACCACTTCATTAAATTTAAGAAAATAAATTCATGTTTCAAAAAATTACATGTCCAAAATCTTTAATCACCATCTTTAACTCGTAATTTCTTATTTCTTTTTCACTTTATTTCTTCTTAAAAAATGTAAAATTTTCAAAAAGAAAAGAAAAAAGAAAACAAGTGAACCAGTTGAACCGGTCCAATTTTGACCGATTTTGATTTCTACTAGTTCATACGCTTCAACCGGATTCGATTGGCCACCGATCACCGGTCCGACCAGTTGGACTAGCCGATCCAGTCCGATTTTCAAAACCTGGCTATCCATCATTCGAATAAGAAATTGTATTTTGATAGTCATATAATGACTTAAATAATTAACTTTAAAATAATTTTTAAAATAATAAAATCATATTTTCTTCTAATAATGACGGGAATACATAGGTGTTCAAATGATTGGGAAGACAACCATTTGCCAAACTAGTGTAAAACATTCTAACAAATCATCCTAAATTACCAAACAATGTCTAAGGACTATATTCATTTTTTGACCAAGAAATTATGTTTTGATGGTCACACAATGATTTAACTAACTAAAATTTAACATAATTTCTAATGTATTAAAAACTATTACCACATTTGTGTAAAATAATACAAAATTGGTCAACAAAAGTACTTGATTCTAGAGATGCAATGCTTTATTTTTTGAACATAGTACTACATTAGATTTTTTTTATATTCGCTTGTCGAATATCCTAATTTACAAAGACAAGAGCAAGAGCTTAATCGTAGAATTCAACATTGCTGTTTCCCCTCTCCAAGAGGCAAATGCCTAAGAGAAAAAGATAGATGAATGTAAGCTTAGGGAAAATAGAAGGCTCAGAGAGAAGAAAGTTATCCCTGGCAACTAATGATAAAACCACAAAGGGGGCTCATGGAAGGACATCTCTATTGTAAGACCTCAATGGGCTCGCAGAAAGACATCTCCACTATTAAACCCCAAAGGACATGTTGAAAGAGACCCCCACAATAAGACCCCAAAAGGGCTTGCAAATTAATATCTATGTGATAAGACCCCCAAGGGGGCTTGCAAACTAATATCTCTGTGATAAGAACCCCAAGGGAGCTCTTACACGACGTCTCCACAGTAAAACCTCAAGGGACTCATGTAAAGATATCTTTGTGGGAGATCCAAAGGGCCTCCCTCTATAGAGCCATATCTCTGTGGGATATGGAATAAGGGGCTCTCTTTATAAAAGGAAATATCTATTATATGACGTTAAGAGCTTCCAAAAAGATATATCCATGAGAAACCCCAAGGGGCTCTATTAAAGGAGCCACATCTCTATGGGAGACCTTAAGGGGCTCACTCCATAGAGTGACATCTCCAAGAGAGATTCAATGGACCTTTGAGACAAATAACTAAATGGGAGACCCTAAGGAGTCTTAGAATAGCAAGAACCAACAAACAATCCTAAGGGGTCCTAAAACAACATAACTCCTCATGGAATCCTAAAGGGTCCTAGAGCAACTTAATTCTGCATGAGATCTTGAGGGATCCTCAAATTCCTCAACTTCATATGAGATTTTAAGTGATTCCCAAAGTGTAAATTACAAAAGAAAAAATTTTAAGTCATTTATGGAGCACAAAGATCTATAAAAGATTTTTAAGTCATTTATGGAGCCAAAAGTTCCATGAAGAAATCATGAGTTATTTACCAAGCACAAAGATCCACAAAGAAATTCTATGTTATTTATTGGGTATAAAGCTCCAAAATCATTCTAAGTCATTCATAGAGCATAAAACTTGAAAATCAAAGTTATTTACAGAGCATAAAGCTTTACAAAAATGTAGAGGCATTCATGAAGTGTAAAGCTCAATGGGGAAAGCCTATAAGAAGATGACTTCCATACACCAATGTTAGACCAATGCTAACACATCCACCCAAAGATGCTGGTGAACTAGTGATATAGTTTCCCATTTGAGTGCTTGCTAATGGGCTGATGATTAGTCCTTGGGGACCCAAATAGCTAGGGCGGCTGGCTTTTCGGTACTTGGGGAACATAAAGGGGCAATCGATATGAAATAAAGAGTAGCTCCTTGGCCACCCTTAATGAATGACATACAGTCACTCACAATCTTAGCAACTCATGACATGATGCTTATGGCACCTAAAATAAAGGAACAGCCTATACAAAAAAATTTAAGTCATTCGTGGAGTGTAAAGATCTACTAAAGATCCTAGGCGATCTACAGAGCATAATGCTCCATAAGAAATTCTAAGTCATTTGTGGAGCAAAAAAGCTCTGCCAAAGATCCTAAGCTATTCCTAAAGTGTAAAGCTCTATAAAAAAGTCTAAGTAATTCACAAAACGCAAACCTCTACTAGGGATCCCAAGGGGCGAATAATGCTAACAACTTTTTCCATCATTGTTAGTGAAAGATATCCAAGGGATGAAAAAAATATCATAGTCAAGCTTGCGAAATAGCATAAATTAATATCACGGTGGGTGTGATTTAACATCATGGAAAGCATGAGTCATGAGCGAAATTCAAATGTGTAAAAAAAGAAAGGGAAATTAGCTTAATTAATTAATTTAATAAAACGTAATGAGAATAATAGTAATGATATTTACAATAATGAAAAAATGAAAGTAAACAAGTGAATAATCAAAACAAGGTAAAACCAAAAATGAAAATTGTACTTTTGATTTGAAACAAGCTATTTCCAATCGAAAATAGGAGAGCCAGATGATATACCCTATTGAGATTTAGGGGTATGTAGGTAAAAAGCATAATAAAAAGACCATTATGATTAACCATAGTAGGCCAATGTGCCCACTTAAGATGGGCCCCTAAGCCTGAGACTTAAGCCCACTAAGGACACAATTAATATAAATATCAACTACTACAACTAGAAAAAGGTATCTAAGTACTCATTTTTTAACTCAAGCATTATTTCCATGCAAGCGTGTTCCTAGAGTAGAAACCTATAGAAAGGACCACATATCTAATTTTGTGAAACATCATGTTCCATTTTATCTTTTTCCTCCTTACTTTAGTGTGGCAACACACATATAGTCTTAGCATGTTTAGAGCCTTCTACCTCTTAACTAATGGATCCATCTTACCTTTCTATTTTCATCCATATTAACTACTCTAATCATATTAACCTCCTTTCATTTCTATTGGAATAGATCCTTATTGATCCCTATTGTTGTTTTGCTCATCCATTTAGATAGGAACTTGAAGGTACCTGTGTCAGGGTAATTTTGGATAACCTACTTAAGAACAATTCAATTGCTGGTTGAGTGAGTCCAAATGTTATGAAACTTTCATTATTATTTTTCGGGGTTGATGATAGTTGATAATATTTAGAAATTTTGGTTTTGTCATCAACCATAAGTTGATTAAATATGGCTTTAGTTTTGCATCCACTGAACGATTATCTACTTTCAAAATCATATTAAAATTAGTATAGCTTGACCATGCTTGCCTACCTAAAAACAAAAAAATTGTTAGCTGATGATTCCAAATGTTATGAAAAAAGCAATATTATTTTCCTTCAAGTTCTTAGCCAATTTTAGTCGATGACCTTTGGAGATTTAGATTTTTCCATCAACTATAAGTTGATCAAATAAAGTTCAATTGTTTTACATTGAAGAAATATCTCTTTTCAAAATTTGATTGGAATTAAGATCATTTGACCATGCTAGGAGAAACATTAATGTGAGGTTGTATTGTTCAAAGCTAATTAAAGTTTAACACATAATATTCTTTTTACACCCTACTCCTAGCATTATCTCATACTTAGTGGACTCAGTTAGAATGTCACTTTTATTGGCCCATAAATTAATCGTTCCAACCTAATGGTATGGACTTCTGCTAGTTTGTATTTTGTTGTTTTCCTCTCTCAACCAACTTCATATTTTGTTATTTTTTTTACTAACTTAAAAATGGAACCAAAATTTTCTCCAAACATCTTCTTTTTTTAGTCCAAATGCATCCCACGAATGGTGTGGTCAACATAATTATGTTTTGATAATGGATTGGGCAAAAATGCCTATGCTTGGACAAACTATCCCATATGCTATTCCATAGATTCCCTCCCCCCTGCCCCCAAAGTTGCTTTATGTTGTTCTTATTGGAATAGTACCTAGCAAGCCCATTAGATTAGCCTTGTAAACTATTTTCTTGTAAAACAATCTTGATTGAATAATATTCTTTATAAGACCATCTTCATCTTATGTTCTTTATTACTTTATTGGGATTTAGATAAGGCCCTTAGATTACACTTGACTATGAGACTTGGTTACGCAATAGATGGTAATCATAGAATAAGTATTACATGGTCGTGATCTTAAACCTTCCAAGCCATAGGATCTTATGAGATAAAGCATCTAAGATCTAGATAGACTTGCTCTAATGATGCATAAATCCAAGAGTTGGATGTTGCTTCGCTCCATGGGCAATCCCATATGAGATATGAATGCTTGTTAGAGAACAAGGCATTGAAGACCCACCCGAAGAATCTACTGGATAGCCGTAGTAGCAAGTCGGTAGTGGCAAGTTCTTCTGCTTATGCTAGTGAATATTATTAGTCCTTTGACATGAGGATCCATGTTAACCTTATGTTTAGTCCTCATACTTTGACTCGTCCTTAGTCACTTAGCTGGCTACTCAGGTAGAGATTGGGCATCAGCTACTAGGCATGGAGGTTTGTAAAGTCCAAGATGGAGTCTAACTCCTCGTCTTTGTGAAGGCGAGTGCATCTCCAGTCTATTCTATAATGATTGATTCCAAAAAATCCTTATACAAAGTGGTGTGACAATTTGAAAAATGAGTTTTTCAAAGATGAGGTCGCATAATGGATTCCAACATTGAGAATAGAGACATAGTATCGAGACTATTAGAGAGCCAACAAATATCTTGCCCTATACCTTTTTTGGGAGATAGGAGATGGAAGAACTGTATTTGCATGGTATAAATAGAGCTATAATCGTTCTCCGAAAGCATTCATTTCAACCAATTAGTTGGGCTCCATGGGCTTGAGGTTGGACATCGACCATAGATTGGGTACTCTTCAATTAATGGAAATTAATTTAATTGAGTCGATTTAGTTTAAAAGGGTTTTTAAACTAAAATGAATATACAATATTCAAAAGTCATAAGGAGTTGTAAGCCCATATCCAATGAATGGTAAAACCTATCGGGTTATACACAAAAGCCAATAGCATTTCCTAAATGTTGGGGGAACTTTCTAAGCGTTAGAAAATTCACTCCATTGGACCAATTTTAGGGGTGACCCAAAATTGAGGTCTTACTTGGCTTGGTCAATTTAAGTGTTAAATTGATCAACTAACTTAAGAGTTAAATTAGTCCAATAATTAAAGAGTTAATTATTTGGTGATATGTGACCATTAATTGATCAAGTTAATTTAAAGAGTTAAATTAACAAAATTAAGCTTGAGGAGTTAAGCATGTTGACTTAAATGTTAAGTCAAAGGTTAATTAATTAAATTAAAATATTTAATTTAATTAATGAGAAGAATACTTTTTGGAGGCAAATTCAAATGAAATGTTCATTTAGTGTGACATTTTAATTAACTTGAAATTAGATTTTAAATGAAATTGAAATGCTCACAAATTCAAATTATATTTGAATTTGCCAACTTGCATGCATTGCAAGCATGTTGGCACTCCCCCCACCTTGAGAAAGGTGTGATGCCAACTTGACATCACACCATCCCCCCTCTATATATAGATATAGAGGTGAGGTGGGTGGCACATACAATTCACAAGTAAAGAATTAGATTCTCACTATTTTTCCCTCCGTTTTCAAGGTGTTCATTCCTGTGTTGACGTTCACCTTTCTCTTCTTCTCCAACTCCTAAATCGGTCATCTCTCTCTCATCTTGCCTCTCAATCTCCAGCTAATTGTGAGGAGTGATAGGAAGTTGCTTTGGTGTGTAGATCATATTGATAGAGGCAAAACAAATGGTTTGCTAAGCCTTTGGAGATCCACCTGCAAGAACAGTAACTTGGCAATTTTATTCCGGGAGAACCAGAAAGATTTTTTATCTGAAATTTTCACAGTGGATCCATCAAAGAGTTTAGAAGCTTCTGGAATTTTTTTTCAGAATTTTTGGAGAAGTTTGACTCACACAAAAATTGCATTCATTCTACTGCACCGCTGCTTGGCAGATTGTGGATGGAAGAAGAGTTCTTCATTTTCTCCTTGGAATTAAGTTAATCAAGGTAATCCTCTTCCTAAATCTGAATCATGAACATGTTTAGATCCTTGTTAACTTGAGTAACTTAGTTAATTTTAGCTTTTGAAGTTTTAATTTTTCGATCGTAATACTACTCTTGTCTTCAATTCTGAGACTGAGATCTCCACAGAAACCCGATAAAATGCTATAGAAAAATTCTCCTTAGTTTGTTAGTTTGGAATCGAGCCTGGCCTCAGCTTGAAAAACTAAAGAAATGCTTTACTTGTTAGTGAGCTAGGAAAAAGAAAACCACTATCTATGCCTACTTCCTCACACTATGTGGTGAACTTACCGATGTGCCACAATGGTTAGTGATTCATCCTCAAAAAATAGTATAAAAGTACGTATGCTATAAGCTGGTAGGTGAAAAAGGGATAAGATCAATTTTGGGGGATAAGGACATGAATACCCAGCTGGCGAGATAGATCTCTTATGTTGAGTCAAAGCCTAGCAGAGCATTTCCTTGACCTTCTACCTAGAGACAACACACAGTTTGTGACTATGGGTGTTGGCCTGGGATGGCCTACCCTAGTGTTAGTCGCCTTAACTAGTGTTACCTCACGGTGTACAAGCCTTTAGCCTTCACTTTTCATAAAAATATTCCTCGACCGCTAATCGGAAAGAGGCATTAGGTAATACCCCCATGTTCGGTTCCCCTCTGAAGGTGCAAAACAAACTATTATATCCAAATCTATTACATTTGAAGCAAATTTTTGGAAGAGTTTCACATTCCACACCTCGCCATTCACCATTAAGCCTAGACAATAGATTTGTGTAATCAACCTCCGCCGCAATTCTAGGAAGCCTGCCTTTTTTAGCTGTTTTTGTGTTAAGGTCAATCTTAACTGTACATCCCATTAGGTTCCATTAGAACGCAGGATTTCAGTACTCTATAAATAAGATGTTAGAATCTTAAAAAAATTTTTAAAAAAAGTAAGAAATCTGAACTTATTGTCAAGATCTTAATAAGCTCCTTTAATTTTAATTATTTTAGTTTACAAAATTGGCATTATTAATATCTTAAGAGCTTCATGCACTTATTTTATTCAAACAATTCAAAAATTTATTTTAAAAATAAAATCTAACATTTTATAAGTTTCAAAAATGTCTTTTAAAATGTGTGAACATATATAAAATCTTTTAATAAGTTTACCCAAATACTTTTTTTATCTTTAAATAATTGAGCCCAATATCAATAAAATAGAACTCATAACTCTGCTATAATACACAAAGACTCTCAATACACAAAATCAAGTTATAAGTTTTATTATGTTCAGACGGGCTTATATTACATTGTTTTGGACAATTTTTTACAATAGTCCTATTTACAATTTTCTGTGGATATAGTTTCACTTTATAAATGCTCCCTGCCCTAAGATAAGGTGAGTTATTATAAGGTACCAAATTCACTTTACATTTTTAAGTTCAATTCCCACTTGAATTTTTAAACAACGAACTTCTTAGTTTTGTTAAAATTTTAAACATCACTCCCTACCCACTTGATTTGGCAAAAATACCTTTAAGTATAATATTTTTCATACTTTTTTTTTTAACTTCTTCTCTATCCACACAATCAAACACTCTTTATCTCTATTCCCAAACACTAAACCCTATCTTCATCTTTCATTATCGAAAATTAAAAAAAAAAAAAGTTGCAAAAGCAAACCAAGCTCAACGGTGCATATGAGGAGCCTGACTACGTAACCACCACCAACATGATCATTGCATTTCTGTCTTCTCAGTTTATTTTTGTCATTCTCAATTTATTTTCATAGCTTATTTTCTCAATTCATTACCAAGTCATTCTCTGCATATTGTATTTTTTTTTCTTAATTAGCAATAAGAATGTTTGCCAAAGATGTGGGTATGAAGAAGGATATGGATTTTGAAGAACTTTGCACTATATCATTTGAATTGAAACTATAATATATTTGTGGATTACTTTGTGGACAACTGCTTGTCACTATGTAAACATATTTTGTTTATGATATTCTATTTGGAAATACCGATATGTATTTTAGTATTTCACTGTGGAGATTTATACTTGATTTCAAGACGTGTATTTTATTAGGGTAATTATGTACTTGATTTCCACTGAAAATGTACTAGTAGTTACCTGTAAAAATTGTGTGATATATCTATATTTTAGTACTTCACTGAAGGAGATTTATACTTGATTTCGGTACACATGTACTTTATTAGGGCAATTATGTACTTGATTTCCACTGAAAATATACTAGCAGTTGCCTAAACAGATTATATGATATATCTGTATTTTAGAACTTCATTAAGAGAGATTTATACTGGATTCCCAAACATATGTACTTCATTAGGGAAATTATGTATTTGATTTCCACTAAAAATGTACTAGCAGTTGTTGAATAGATTTTGTGAGGTATTTGTATTTTAGTACTTCATTAAGGGAGATTTATACTTAATTTTGAGATATATGTATTTCATTAGGGCAATTATGTACTTGATTTCTACTGAAAATGTACTAGCAGTTGCTTGAACAGATTTTTGTGTAAGATATCTATATTTCAGCACTTCACTGGGGGAGATTTGTACTTCAAAATAGCCCTTATATGTGCTTTGTTTGTTCAATTTATGTACTTAATTTCTCGCATATTGTACTTCACCTTACTATGACTTTCATGACACTAATTCTTCAATTGCACAAAATGTACTTCAAAATAACCCAATATATATTTTGTTTGTTTGATCTTTGTACTTGATTTCCCTCATATTGTACTGAATCTCACTACAATTATTATAAATTAGTTTTTTAATTACACAAATACTTCAAAATAAACCTATATATACTTCGTTTGTTGGATTTTTGTACTTGATTTCACCAACATTGTACTTCACCTTTCTTTAACTTTTATGAAACTTGAGTTTTTTTTTCATATTTTGCCTTTTATTTTTTGAGAATGAACAACCAAAACTCTAAAAATACGTGTAATATTAGTAAGGTATGGACACAAACGTATTAAAATAGTTAAGAGATAACTACTAGTATTCAACAAATTAAGTGATTATTCATGGTAGTGCAAAGAATCTTTATGCATTCAAATTTATAAACACAATAAGCATATGACGATCATAGTTGTCCTATCACCCATACAAATATTTAGAGTAATTGGTCTAGTAACCTTAAAAATATTGTACTTAATCTCACTAAAACTTTAAATAGATCTAATTCTTCAATTGTACAAAGTCTACTTTAAAACAACCCCACATATACTTTATTTGTTCAATCTTTATACTTGATTTTAGACATCTTGTACTTCACCTCGCTACAATTTTAATTGAATTAATTATTCAATTGCACAAAGTGTGCTTCAAAATAACCCTATTTATACCTTATTTATTCGATCACTGTACTTGATTTTCCTCATATTGGTACTTAACCTCACTACAATTATTATAAATTAGTCCTTTAATTGCACAAAATGTACTTCAAAATAACCATATATATACTTTGTTTGTTCAATTTATATACTTGATTTTCCACATATTGTACTTCACCTCGCTACTTTAATGAAACAAAAATTTCATTTCATACTTTTATTGAGAATAAACAACAAAAATTCTAAAAATTTGTGCAAATAATAGTAAGGTAAAAATACAAACATGTTAAAATAGTTAAGAGATTACTACTAGCATTCAACAAATTAAGTGATCATTCGTAGTAGTGTGGAGTATCCTTATGCATTCAAAGTTGTAAACACAATGAGCATATGACAATCATATCCATCCTATCACCCACACAAATATTTAGAGCAATTGGTGCAATAGTTTCAAAAATATTGCACTTAACCTCATTAAAACTTTAAATAGAACTAATTCTTCAATTGTACAAAGTATAATTCAAAATAACCCTATATATACTTCATTTGTTCGATCTTCATACCTGACTTCCAGCATATTGTACTTTATCTCGCTACAACTTTAATGGAACTAATTCTTCAATTACACAAAGTGTACTTCAAAATAACTCCATCGATATTTTGTTTATTCGATCATTGTATCTGATTTTCCACATATTTGTACTTAACCTCACTACAACTATTATAAATCAGTTCTTTAATTGCATAAAGTGTACTTCAAAACAACCCTATATATGTTTTGTTTGTTCAATTTGTGTATTTGATTTCTCACATATTGTACTTCACCTTGCTACTTTAATGAAACATGAGTTTCATTCCATATTTTTCTTGAGAATAAACAACCAAAACTCTAAAAATGTATGTAATATTAGTAAGGTATGAGTACAAATGTGTTAAAGTAGTCAAGAAATGACTACCAGCATTCAACAAATTAAGTAATCATTCGCAATAGTGCAAAGTGTCCCTATGCATTTAAAGTTGTAAACATAATGAGCATATTACGATCATATATGTCCTCTCACTCATAAAATTATGTAGTTGGTCTAATAATTTCAAAATACTGTACATTAACTCACTAAAACTTTAAATAGAACTCATTCTTCAATTGTATAAAGTATACTTCAAAATAACCCCATATTACTTCGTTTGTTCAATTTATGTATTTGATTTCAAATGTTGTACTTCATCTCGCTACAACTTTAATAAAACTAATTTTTCAATTACACAAAATATACTTAAAAATAATCTAATATATACTTCGCTCGTTCAGTCTTTGTACTTAGCTGTTCGCATATTGTACTGAATCTCACTACAACTATTATAGATTAATTGACAAATATGCAAAGTGTATGACAAAATAACCCCATCTATACTTGGTTTGTTCTATTTATGCACTTAATTTTCAACATATTATACTTAACCTCACTTCAACTTTAATAAAACTAATTCTTTATTTGAACAAAGTGTACTTTAAAATAACAACATATGTACTTTATTTGTACAATTTATGTACTTGATTTCCAAAATATAGTATTTTACCTTGCCTCAACTTTATACTTCAAATTTATTGCATTTGCACTCTATTAATTCCACTTATCTACTCAATGTACAAAATTTTGAACTTCACATCCACAATGGCTTTGTTAGGAAAATGCTACACCATATTAACATCTAATATTAATAATATAGTACAAGTTAACCTTCAATGTTAAAAATATTCAAACTCGGGTAGTTTCATTACTTAAAATGATGTATGCCATATTCTTTGATCCTATCTTAAATTTCACATTCTCCAATATAGTTTGAAAATATTGAGGGGAACAACGAGAGTAAACCTCATTTTGTCTTTCCATTTCTGTAAATAAATATAGAAAAATTAGTATATACTACCATTTATAGTAATGTATACTGAAATATTAATATTTTCTACTACATTTGCTTGTAAATATACTTTACATACTTAATCTTATTTTCCCAAGAAACTAGCATATTATCAAATAAAAAGTACCAAAATTTTATCAAATCTTCAATCCAACAATGCCACTATTAGACTAAATTAAATAGATCATTTTTTTTGGCGGGGGGGAGGGGGGTGTGACAAGCATAAATATCGAGAAAAATGTAATACAAACCCATGCCTTTCAAATACAAAATAGGATTTTTCAAATAATTCTAATGTCTAATTTCAGTTTTAAGAAGTGCAAACCCCAAAAAAATAAAATACCACTCCACGTTTTCAAGTATAAATTAGAGATTTTCCAGATATTACAATAAAAATAATATATATGACAAATGAGTTTAAGTTTTTAACAACTAAAATAAAAGTTCAAACAAAGAAACATAAGAAAATTCACCTGTAAAACTGCTGAAAGGGGAAAATCACAAGGGATGAAGGAAAGAAATATTTGCGAAATGAGCAGCTGAAAACACCTTCTGAAACTTAAGCACCCACACCTCTATTCTCTTCTCTCTCTTCAGTGCATCTTGTTCACGCATCTTTTCTTCTCTGTCTCATCTCGTCTTTGGGCCTTCTCTCTCTTCAATGCATCTTGTTCGCGCATCTTTTCTTCTCTATCTCATCTCGTCTTTGTGCCTTTTCTTCTTCTCCCCTCTCATCTTCGTGCCTTTTCTTTTTTGGCAAAGGAAAAGTCGCACTCTATGTTGCAAGAAAGAAGCATTTTTCTGGAATGAAAATTCGCTTTTCTTTTTGGCCGGTTCTTTTGTTTTTTAACTAAGTATAAGGGATTTAAATCTTTTTCAAAGAAATATGGAGTGATTCCTGAAATTGTACAAAAAGTATGGACTAAAGTATTTAAAAAAACAAGTAGAGAGTAAAATGAAAATTGAAAGTAGATGTGGGTATCTAATCCTAATTAATTGCTAAAATAATAGTTAAATTGTCATTGTTGACAGATCAATTTAATTATATTTTTAAAAAATAATAAATATCATAATCAAATTTTTGACAAATTTATTATTTTTTATAAATTAATTTTATAATATTAAATGATATGATAAATATTAAATTTTAAAGTTCTTCAAGGCTGAAATATTTCAAGAATTAATATATAAAGACAATTTTGTGAAAATATTAGAAGGGCTTCAATTGACAACCTATAACAAAACGCATCAACCTCACGCAAAATTGAAGCCAATTTTCAATTGCCTTGCATTATAAAATTAAAAAAATAAATTAAAGTAAAATAAAATGTCTCTTCTTCAAATTCTATGGAGTAGCAAGTGTGACAATTCATGGAAAAGTGTTGATTTCTGTGTGGCTTAAATAATAAATTTGTGGGATGTTTATTCCGTGAATGAAAAACAAAATTCAGCAATACACCTTTTTCATTATTTTCTGCTTTTCTTTTTCTTCCTTTTAGTTGGTGAGGTGAAGGTTGAGGTTGGGGTGCACAACAGACAGATGATTCAGGTGATTAGATTCAGATCAAAGAAGAGCTCACTTCTCCGATGTTAAAACTTTTGTTAACAATTCACACATAAAATAATGTACTACTCAAAAGGCAGTTCTTGAATAAATTATTATTAACGGTCCGTTCAAAACAGTAAGGAGAAGGAATTTCTATTTCTTGTTTTTGCGAAGACATTTCAGCGTAATGGGAGGAATTTTCTGACAACTCCCACTATCTTTCTTGGGGGAACAACCCATCTCATAAAACTTCTATCTTTATCAGACATACACACATATTGTACATATACACACAAGTAGATATATATATATATAGAGAGAGAGAGAGATGAAGGAGCTGTTTGGCAGTCCGGGGAGAAAGAGTGGGCTGATATTAAGGATTGGACAGTGTGTGTTTGCAGCTGCTTCAATTGGGGTCATGGCGTCTGCCTCTGGCTTCTCTACTACTACTGCCTTTTGGTAATTTCTTGATATGCTTTTTATTTTGCTCGAAAATATATTCTTCCTTGAGATGTTTTCAGTTTGCTGCCGTTTGTGGGAATTGGGAAAGATAATACTGTTTATGGGTGTTTGTTCTTTTTGATTATAGAGGAAGTCCCAAAAGAAGAAAATATGGAGAATTCCTGTTTTTGGTAACTTATTTAATATAGTAATTGGGAATTGATTGGTGGAGAGGGACAGATGATTTTGGGTGATATAAATAAAAGCTCTGATCTGGGAAAGAAATTTCACATTCAAATGCCCTTTTGTTGCTCTAATTACCATATGGTCTGTAAATCATCAATCAGGGTGGGATCCAAGGGAGAGAAAAAGTACTGTGTGATAACAAATGGTATTTTCAAGCGAAGGAATGTTGAGCACTGTGTTTGAGGTCTTAGCTTTTTATTTTGCATCAGTGACATTGAATTAAGTGAAATTGGTTGCTAATTTAATATTTGAAATTGATAATTTTTACACTCTTAAGTCACTGTCACATGGCACCTACTCACCTCTGGGAATGTAAATACTTTTGTGGCTAGGATCGGTTTTATGCTTCAATAGCCCAGTGCTCTTGCTAATGTGTGAACATTTGTTTTGTCAGCTACTTAATTGCATCAATGGGGCTTCAGGTTTTGTGGAGCTTTGGACTTGTGTGCCTTGACATACATGCTTTAAGGTTCAACAAGGACTTGCATACTAACATAATTGTGAGCCTGTTCGTCGTAGGCGATTGGGTAACTAACAACTCTCTTAAGCTTCATTTTTTTCCATTGCTTCTTCCGTCACATAATAATATCCATTGTTTCATCTTTTCTTTTCTGTTGCTTCAGTTTTGTCACTTGAGAGTGGCCCAAAAATGCTGTTTTAATGAACAAAAGTGATTGCTCCTTTGTTTATGTGAACCTACCTTTCACTACAATGACCTATGTGCAAAAATTGACTTTCTTTTCTTCTCCTCTATGTATGGGAGAACTAAACCCAAGGTATCACAGGCTTTATTAAGTAATATGGTTAATAGATTATTATATCTGTAGAACTAAGGGTTATGGAAACCAATACAATTAATAAGTTTTCATGCTAAATCCCAAACTATAGCTGACTAGAAGTCCCATTCAAGTTAAGCCAGGAAAAGCTGATGAATCATGGTGCAGAGGGCCTGAGTTTTAGAGTCTATGTGGTGATGAGATTGTATTTGTTATTCATTGACAGCAGCAGACCGTTATAGCGAGCATTTTGCTGCTTCTGAATATGTTCAATCCCATAATTCCTATCCAATAAGAAATAACTATATTTTTGTGTTGTCAAGAACAATCTCGAACTGATTTATTTTGTTAAGTGCTTATAGAATCTTGTAGGTTACAATCTATAAGCATATTAATTAGTTGACTGTAAATTTTATGGAGAAAACTATGGGAATTATAATGTCCTCAAGAAGAATACGAATGCCAAATCATAAGGCAGATAACCTCTGGTTCTGCGCTGCTAGTGAAGAATACGAATGCCAAATCATAAGGCAGATAACCTCTGGTTCTGCGCTGCTAGTAGGTCTCGCGGATTGAAAGCAGGAACTCTGCTACTCTGACCCTGCTTTATTCTGGGTTTAGTGTGAGTAGGACATGAAGTTTTTGGCTTCACTTCAATATTAGCAGCAAATTGTCAGTCAGGTGAGCTGGTGAGGGTTTTCCATTTTGACCCTGAAAATTCAACACTAAGCTTGCTTTTATCTGATTATTTAGCTCCATAGAGGTAACAGTTGAAGTAATTATACATCTGTGGAGGTAACACTTTGGTATATTTTGGTTTTATTTTGGAAGAAGAAAATCAACTTCCATCATACAACCCATAGCCTGCCAGAAGAGACTAAGAATCCATCAAGCTACTCAAAACTCAACAAAAAATTGTTTGGGAAGATCATATATGTGTTAACAATCCAATTGGTGACATCAACTCTTAAAGATAACAATAGAATGTGGAGAGTAACAATATTCAAGCCAAACGCTGTTCAGCTTTGTTATTGTTTATCTGTGGTTGGCTTACACTGAATCAAGCCATGCTCCAGCAACCAAGTGATTGAATTGATTGCATTTATTTTGACAAACACCACGGCTAGGTCAGTTATCCACCATAACTCATGGACATACCATGAAATGCCTTCTTGCAGTGTTTAACAGTGTAGGACATGGTCGCTATACGTCTCTAACCTGACTAAAGGTGTGTCCAAAAATTATAAGGGGAAAGAAAGAAAACCAACAACTATTCTTGGACAAGAATATGAAAATATTTTACCATGAGTAGAAGAGAAAAAATGAACACATCAAAATTTCAGGGAGACTTTTCCTGGTGTCTCTCGATATTGAAGTTGACCTTTGTTTTTTTTCACTTTGAGCACCGCGGCTTTGCAGCCGACAGTGGCTGCATTTCAGTTCTGTGATCTGTGAGGCTTTGAGTGATCTCTTGATGAAGAGGCATGACAAGTATTGTGGCGAAGAGGGGTTGAAGTGTTAGCGGATTGGTGGTTCACAACAGCCTAAAAGAAGCATGGGAAGAGACTTTAATTGAGATCGTACATTGGTAGGTCAAAACTATAGGGTTTCTTTTCTGTAGAAAATTATGGACATTGCCAAATGGGCTAGATTTGGTCTAAATTTAATACAGCTTAGCTGAATGGATTTTTCACGGGCCTTAATTGAAAGACTAATTCAAAAGTCAAAATTATGTGCCTTCGCATAGATATATTCATATATACATGTGTGTGTGTATTTCTATTAATTTTGATAGTCATATTCTTTGATGTGTTATGTCCTGAAACTTTTGAGGGTTGTCGTTCCTTATGTCCATACTTTTTCATATTTGTTTGGTCGTGTTATTATCCATAAACATTGGTGATCCAATACCGAAGGATATTGAAAGGAAATCCATGTGTTCGATGATTCAATTTAGCATGCTAAAGGAGGATGTCAGTTGCAGCAGCAATCACATCCAAGATTACATGCCAGTTAGCAGATGCAGAGGTTTCAAGTCAAATGGTCTAAATAATCATTTGACTATATTACCCTAACAAATTTTGTAAGTTATGAAGTAGCTTGTGCTAATTCAATGATGATAACACTGATGGAAGCTATATGTGGGCAACGCATGGTTTAAACAAGCCTTAGAGTTGAGCTAGAATGTCTTATTTCCTGTTGTAAATTCTTTTGCTTTCACCGATGAGGAGCCAGGAAGCAGTGATTACGGGATATAGAAGTTTCTTTAATGCTTTTATATCCACCAGTAGGTTGACCCTCACCTGTGAAAACTGCCTTTGAGTTTGACACTACATAACTCAAAAGTAGTTTGCTTTGCGTTCTCAAGAAACATCAAACTGGATCCACAAGTGATGATTGATTACTTATGGCAATAGTGATTCGTCCTTATGTTGTTATGAGGCTTAGAAAACTATTGCTTATAGTTACAACTTAGCGCATTTCCCCCCCTAACTCAAAAAATGTGGTAAATTGAGTAGTTTCATTAATTGTGCATTCATATTCATGTGCCACATGTGGTGTAATTTAATGTCTGGTTTGAGGTTCACATGCGACGCACATGCCAATTTTCCTCCAATATTTATAAGTCCTAAATTTGCCATATTTTGCAAGTTAGGGACTGAATGAGCTCTTGGGGCTAATTTCATAAACACCCTAACTTGTGGTACCAAAATTTCAATTTTTCCGCAATAGACTTTGAACACTTGAGAATCCTTAGTAATGTAGCTAATGAGTCTTAGTGCATTCCCTCCATTAGTGACAGGTTTTCCACTTAATAATGTAGAGAAGGTTTTTCCCACAGTTAGAAGAATGATTGCAGGAGGGTCAATATAATTTGTTTCAAGGTAAACTCTAAGTCTTTAAGTAGTATATTAAGGTCCAATTCTCTCCAGGAAAACTCCCAGGTTCATCTGTGCAACAATGGCTATTGATTTGATTTGTTGAAATTTTGGGCATGTTTTCAAAAATGTTTGCTGTGAACATGAAAGTCATTCACAACAAATATCTGCATTCCAGTGAGATGGAGCAAACACAGCTCTCTGAAGATATTAACTTATGTGAAACAGCATCATCCAAGTTTGATTGAATGGAAGTGGAATCTCTCATGATTAGAAGCTAGTGCTCACAAAGTTGGGGATAATGTATTTATGCATGGGATTATGCATTGCACAACTTTAATCTACTTAATGTAATCATTCAGATCAATTCATATACTCAGGTAAATTCAATCCTAGGGCCTAAGCTTTTGAGCAATGATAGATATACATGCTGTTTAGCCCAATGCTCTTCATGCTAACTCCCTTGGATGCTTGTCCAAGAAGTACTCTTCTGAGTTATCTCAGTTCGGAAAAAATGCATAATATTACTCCCATAAGTTGTTCATATCATTTTTTCTGGCGCAGCTATGGAGAGGGAAATTTTCACGGTTAGAGCTACCTCTCTGGGCTAAATGTATCATTTTCAAAGTAAACAGATCTTAAAAAGATTGTATTTGGATAGGACATATATTAAGAGTGGTCTGCTGTGATAGAATCTTAAGGACTTTATTGGGATATAATCCACTAAAAGCCATCCACTTTTGCATGTTTCTGAGCCCTTGGTCGATCCGAAGTGATCATTCATTTTGCCTGCGGAAAAGAAAAACAAATAAAATTACAGAATAAGTTGATTAATTGTGAAAGGTGCAGTTGAGTTTTATGCTTCATCTGTCAGGTTGTAGCACTCATTGTCCCTGATTTTTGAAGTGTAAGTTTTAGTTGATATAAACAACTTACATGCTCAGAGAACAGATGATTAGGGCACTATTTACATGAAATTCTATGCCCTAGTTTTGGATTGCTAATTCAAGGTGTTGACAAAACTATGCTGGAAATTGGTACTGGAAATTACCACATTGGTTGAAATTTTTTCAATTAATAAACTTCTTTTTGGCATCAAGTAGATTTCATGATCCTATTCCCCTTATGTTCTGCATAAAATTTGAAGGTTATTTTGCCTACAACTTGAGATATTTTGTAACTAAATGAACTCCTTAATGCATGTGGATGGCGAAAGAAGAGTTGCATTGTTGCAGAATATAATGCCCTTCCCAGTTCTTCCTCCAATTACATAGTAGTCTGTTTGCCAAATAGCACATAGATCATATGAGTGGGAATTCAGTTTAGCAATAATATATAGAATAGGAGTGTGTGAGTGAGCCAATCCAAAATCTAGAACTTTGTAATGCCCAAGCTTGAGCCCAAATCAAGTTCAGCAAACTCAAGCTTGACTCAATCAACTCATGCTCATCTGAGCTTAATCATAATTCATGTTCGAGCTCTAATTCAAATAGCTCAATTTTTCAAATTTTCTGTCACTGTGGATGACATTAATCCAAAATTACACTAGAGTAGAAACACATTTGATGGGAAGAGAGGAGAAAGCCAACATATTCATCTTTCAATTTCTTTTTCAATATATACTTGAGAAGATGCAATGGTTGAGGTTGTTAATTGCAGCTCTCCAAAGTATTAATGTTCTGACTTGAATCCCCATTTCCTTCAAGCTGCAAAGTTGTAGAGAATCTGGACTTTGGTGATAATAAGATGGCATTAAGGCTTGAGATAATTTGGCATAAGTTTAGTTAATCTAGTGAGATAACAAAGGGGAAATAAGAAAGTCAAATGTACCGTCACAAGACTCAAAACTCTAGTTATTATGCCAGTAACGAATAAATATGATTACATTGAAATAAAAGTACACATATCTAAACATTAGGTAAACATCACAGGTGACTCATGGACTATAGAACAAGAATATTTAGGCTCCACTTGAAGAAATATTCGAGCAAGGCTCTAGCTCAACTTGAGTTTAGTAAACGCAAAATCGCATTTGACTATCATTCCCCTCATAGAGCCTAGAAACAGGCCTAGATTCTTTTCCACATCTGGTATCATGCATAGTCCCAGTGCTTATGCCAAAGTGTCATTCTCTGTCTTTTAAGCATGGGATTCAATAGTTGTACAAATTTATCAACCGTTATTGCATGGTTTGCGTGTGGATTTTTTCTTTTTAGTTTTGGAAAAGTTTACCCATAAAATATTATTAATTTTTATGCATCATCCATTGTGCAGGTGACTGCTACTCTATCCTTCGCAGCTGCATGCTCCTCTGCCGGAGTTGTGGTTCTCTTCACTAGAGATACAACAATCTGCAGGACAGATACTAATTTGTCATGTGATATGTTTCAGATATCCATTGCTTTTGCTTTTGCCTCATGGTTTCTTCTTGCCATCTCATCTTACGTCATGTTTTGGCTTGTTGCCTCAATTTAAAAGACACCTTTTAACACACAAGGCACATGCTTCAAATCTCAATGTATATATTGGTCAATTTTTGGAGAGCTGTACAACAAAACTTTAATATTTTTTTCCTTCCCAGTAATAGGGGAGCAACTTCTTCTGGACTGAACATCCATCCCTTAATGGTTAGGGAAGATTGCTCTGATTTGTAATATGTCCTCTGATCAATAGCTGCACTCTTTCTCTGGTGAGATCTAAATCACACGACTCGGCTTTTCCAGTTTGTATGTGATAAGGATGCATTGTTTTAGTTCCCCTCTTGCTTTTGAGTACATGTGCAGTGCAGGTGATACTATACGGTAATCAAGTAGAGAAATTCTATAGAGTGGCTTTCAAATTGTAAAATTATTGGCAAGTTGGCCATCCCAGATCAGATTATCCCTAGCACTGGCTTCTTGTTTCATTTAATATGTTATTTCTGATTCTTATCTTCACAACGACGTACTTGCAAAACACCTATCAATTTGCACAGAAAAGGTACTTTGTATTTTATGCATGTTCTGGTTTCCTCCTGAGCAGCCCAGATGCCCTAATTGGAGTGCAATGTTTTGAATTTCTAGTGTATATTATCCTCATTGGTGTTCAATTACAGAGACTCTTGAGAAACAATTTATATATTGTCTATATATAATTACACAACAACTTTGGAGCTTTAACCTAAAATTTACTCCCCATGACTGGTAGTGGAAGGAACTAGCAAAGAACAAAGATGAGAAAATTTTGGTTACATATGTTGCCCTTTTCTGGCTGGGGGCTAGTGGCCATTGTCTAAAAGTGGTATGCGAACAAATGGATCCTCTATTTCAGTTTGTATTTCATCTTTTATTTTAATATATATATATATATATATGTTATATATATTTAATTTTTAATTAATTATTTTTATAAAATACATATCATGTATTCACAAAATAAAATAAGAGACGAAATATAAATTAAAATAAAAGATGTAAACTGAGATTGAGAGTGACTGAGATACATAGCAGTTCACTAATCCTCTATTAAACATTTTATCCAAAAATATTACCCCCTTTCGGCACGTGTATTCCTTTTCTACGATGCAAGTGTCAACTAGGCAATGAGCCAAGCCACAAGCCCACAACATTAAAGAAATGAGACTAACAGACAAAAGATACAATCAGCAACAACATTACTATCTTCGGTGTGAGAGTGAAACAAGTGGATTCCAACATCATCTGTGGTGTATTTTTGCTGGATTTTCCACACACAACTATATGTCCGTTTTCAGTATACATGACAAAAAAAATTAGGAAAATAAAAAAAATAGTTTTAAATAATATAATTTTATATTTCATGGTTTAAACATTACATTTTCCTAATGTCTTCTTATCACTGAAAAAATATAAAATCCAAACACTACAAAAAGGAAATTAGGTCAGAAAAGTTGCGGAGCCATAATACATCTACATCAGAATAAAAATCTATTTTTGCGAATGAACAACATATCATCACTCTATTGCTAATTATAATGCACAGATACAGATACAGTGACGCAAATACGATGTGACATAAATACAGCGACACATTAAATTTTAAAATTTTACGACACAACACGACATTGATATGGTTTTCATAATATATATAGTTATATATAAGTATTTATTAGTCATATTAATGTATGTAATATAAAATATATATCAACGTAAAGTGAAAAAAAATTAATAGTAAACATTAAATAAGTATATTTTAAATTTAAATAAATAATGAATCCCCTAAATAAGAATAAGTATTAGACTTCATGTAAATTATATAATGAAAATTTTCAATACAAAAAATTGTAATATTGGTCATAAAAAAATGTGATAATACAAAAATTATAACTAATAACATTTGAAAAGATTATCGTTAAAGATTTGCCATAACTTATCAATAGTGATAACTTAAATACAATTTTTGCCACTATTAAATATGTAAAAATTATTATTGGTGATAGAACAAAAAAAAGTTGTTACTTACATATATATATATATATAAGTAGTGCCAAGTTTTCTATGATCACTTACTATTTTTTATATATTTTATTTTTTTCATAATGTGTCTAAGCATCTAAATTTATTAGGATATTATGATCATAGTGAGATTTTGTACTAACTTTGTTTGTCATTTAAAAAGTTTTTATATCATTTATCAATCCTTAAATTTTGTAAAGCTTAATTATTAAAAAGAAAAAAAAAGCATTGCCGTGTCCGACACTGTGTTAGATTTTATCTTTTTTATTTTAATTTTCGAACACTTACTTGCTGTATTCGACATGTGTCAGGGCTGTGACGCGTCAGACACTGCACGAATTTGATTTTATCTTTTTTATTTTAATTTTCGAACACTTATTTACCATATTCGACACGTGTCGGGGCCATAACGTGTCAGACACCACACAGAGTGAATTTTTAGCTTATCCGTGCATTATAGATTGCTAAAAAGAATGAAATGTAATTTCCTTTCCTGTTGGCAAAAAAAGAAATTGCAAATCATAACAAATATAAGTCATCTTTGAATCCACTTAGAGAAAGCAGTTATACTTCAGTCTTTATATGCACAAAAGATTTCAGATTTCACACCAGTGACAAGAGCACATCCATAAGCTTTAACTGATGCGGAACCTTTGGCACTGACTCACTGACTGACTTTTACAGTTGGACTCCATATGAAACTTGCAAACTGAAAACAAGAAAATAAAACAGAATAAGCAGAAGAAGAAGAAACCCATCCATAACTTAAACAAATTTTTAAGTCACTAATCACACCATAGTAAAACGACAGACCCTTCTTTACATTACTATCTCTGGCTTCCAGATGCTGGACTTAATCTCCTTGTGAGGCAACACAACCCCTCCATTGCTGTAAATTTCATCACCAACATGAACATCTTCTCCTAGAATGGTCATGTTCTCCACCCGAGCCCATTGACCAACAGTTGAATGCCACCCAATTATACTTGATGATACGCAGGCATGTTTCTTAATGCGCACTCCACGCATGACCGTGCAGCGAGACAGCCTCACACCCGACTCAACCACACAACCAGGGCCAATTGCAACATCGGGTCCAATCAGGCATCCTTCCCCAATTTTTGCACTTTCATCCACCAACACATTTCCTATTATATGACTCCCCGAGGCCAATTTAGGAGAAGATTTTTTCCTCAAGGAGTCCAGGTAGAGTCTCAGGCCAGTGATGTAATCCCTTGGCTGTCCAACGTCCATCCAAAATCCTGGCAGGACCATTGCGTACAGTTTTTTCTCTGCCGCAATTTTTGGGAAGACCTCTTTCTCGATAGATGTGGGGCGTAATTCAATCCGATCAAGCACTGAAGGGTTCAGAAGGTAAATGCCAGCATTGATCTTGTTGCCCACAAACAACTTTGGCTTCTCAACAAACCTCTCAACCTGTCCACTATATTCTTCCATAACGACAACGCCATATTTCGAAGGCTCATCCACCTACAACAATATACAAAATTGATTTAACCCATTAATGCTCAATTATGATCCGTACTCAAATCCAGCACACGGAGATATTAAACAAAAAGATGATATAACAGTGGCCTTACTTTGGTCACCATAATAGAAGCTTCACCTCCATGGGATTTGTGGAACCCAATCATCTCTTTCAGTGGGTATTCACTGATAACATCACTATTAAGGACGAAAAAAGGCTCACCAAAATCACCTATCAGCTTGTCCCTAGCCAGAGCAAGGGGACCTGCTGTTCCAAGAGGCTCAGTCTCTTGCGAACAGGTAATCTTAATCTCAAGCTTTGCCTCAAAGTCTTTCAAGAAGTTCAGCATTACCTGCAAAAGAAGGCAGCCCGTTGTTAATAATAATCCAATAAAAGGTCCAGATCTTTAATCAGTATAGTCGCACTTAGAGAACAAGGAGCCCCATCAGCAGTTTACCTCTGGCTGATAATTAATAGCAAGGACTACTTCAGTCACTCCGATAGCTTTGAGGGCTTCTATCTGATTCAGTGTCACATAGAAATAGTGATTGGAAAAACATAGATAGAGTTAATACCGCATCTAGGGGTGACGGAGGTTATTAAGAATGAAATACATGTAAGATTACAAGCAACAAAGGCAATGAAATGCCAAAATACCCCAGTTGAAACCAATATTTTCATATCTGTGAACTTTTAAGTTTAATATAATTTGAACAGAAGGATCTATTTATGGAAATAGTGCCAGACTTCTGATTTGAACAGCTATGGAAGACGAAAGAGACTTGCTTCCATGAATTCTTAACAATAAGCAGCAGAAAGTTCAGGTATTTCAACTGTACAAACCATGTTGTAACTTGTCTCAGTTGTAGTCAACCAGGAGCATAGGGTTCAAAATTGAATAGTTTACTGAGAAGTGTGACATTATTCGAAATATAAAAAGCTCGAGAAGAACAAAACATTATACCTGATGCAAAATCATGGGCTTGTTAGCAAATTCAACAAGTGGCTTGGGCATGCTCAGCGTCAATGGCCTCAATCTAGTGCCAAACCCTCCAACAAGAATCAGTGCCTTCATCCTTAGACTAAGATACCTCTTTAGATCAACTCAAAAACCTGAAACAAATTATAAACTTAGTACTTGCCACTCTTCTTTATTTACGCATGAAGAAAGGAGAAGCTATGCAACTCTATAGAACCCTACATCAACATCTGTACTGGTATGCAATGATAAGTGTCATGCTCCCATCAAAGCTTTTGATCCTCCATAACTGTTCTACACTAAAATTGACACAAATGCAGTAGATGCATGGAGGAGTAAAGAATAAGTCCATTAACCAAAGTTGGAAAGAGAAATAAAGCAAAAATTAAAAGCTGCAGTTGACAAAACAACCAATTAGCTACACAGGCGTCATGAGATAAATTGATTTGCCAGATAGGAAGAGAATCCATTCAAAATGTTAGGCCAGAAAAGAAACAAAATTTTCCAGCTATATAATAGCTGGATCTTTCAACAAGAGTGAACAACACATATTTTGTGCACACTTCCATCGATCAAAATTTAGAGGCTTCCATGCAATAATGAATAAAAAGCCTCAAAGGAGACCAGACCTCTCATTGATAAAGAAAAAGGGCAATACTAGGCCAAAGTAAAACAAAGGCTCTCAGTCTATTAACTCTTTTAAGGGGCCTCATAAGGATCATATAAAGAGAATATAGAGACTATAGCTGCTAGAGCTCTTAACTCATAACTTAGAACTCAACAGCTCAGAAACTCAGAGCTTAATAGCTCCTAGCTCAGTGAACTCAGTAGCTACAGGAGCTCAGAATACAACCCATCCTACTTTAATAATCTAAGCTTGCTTTATATTAGTTATTGTCATACCTCTCCATCCAAGGGCACCAATCCAGATAAACTCAACAGTCAACATAACAATCGCACTTATGATAAGTCAGATAAGGCAGGTGTGGGAGCGAGAGGATTTTCCTTTTTTTTAACTTTTTCACAACATGCTGTCAAATATTAGTACCACACAATGGCCTAACTCGATTAAATACGTTTGTTGATAGTAAATAGTTAATAATACAAATACTAGTTATCATCTTTATCCCTTGATAAAAGCAACAAATCATTTAATTTTGCTTACTGGATGTATTATGTTTTTTATTTAGCAAATGCACAATAGATGCTGCATGTGCTCCAATACTACGGAGATGTATGTGAGTGTATAAACTGAAAAACACTAGAAATGTGGAGCGCCTTAGAGAGGCTTTTAGTTATATGAATACTCTTTTCTTTTTTGTCTCGCATATTTCCACTTTTATCTCTAGATCTTCAAATTAGTCCACTAACAATACCATCCACCACGGCTTCTTAATTACCCTCAGAAACCTAGTCTTGCTTCTGCCACGAAAGCTTCCTTTCACTATAAATTAGCTAAGAATCAAGACACTTCATTAATCAGATTGGCTAAGAATTGCAACACTCAGTCGAAGGTTATATGGACCGCGAATAAGAAATATTGGAGTGGCATACAGCCCCGCTCCACCCAAATGTAGCCTAATCATGGCCAACAGCCGGAGCGACGGCGAGGGAAGGCAAATTATCAGATCTAGCTTACCCCATTTCATTCAATAAGTAATCAAGAACCTCAAATCTCCCAAAAAAAAAAAAAGGAAAGAAAGAAAGAGGAAAAAAAATCCCCATAAAATGAAGCTAATCAACTAAAACAAAAATAAGAGACAGAATTAGAAAAACAACGAGACAAAAAGACATCCACATTGCAAATGTATCCAACAACACCAGTAAAACAAACAAATCTCCCAAAAAAAAAGAAAAGAAAAACCGATGAAAATCACATTATATGAAAATTCTAACAGAAATCCCGATGAGAATTCGCGCAAAGAAAAGAGTCCATACGATGATTGAAGCGCCAAAACTCCAACCTTTTCTTTCAATTTCACAGCAGATCTGCGCCAAGTCAAGAAACGAGTCGATACGCAGGCCGAGTTGAAAAATATTTTTTCGTAATTTCCTTCCGTTTAAGACAAACCCCAACGATTGGTGGTGTCGTCAGGGCAGTGTCCTTTCTCCGCGGGGGTATGAGCGGTGTCGGGGTGTCTGGCTTTGATAAGAACAATAAAACTTTCAAACTATAAAATGGATAAATATATTGACGCTGCTGTATACGCATCTATATATAGATTTAACGAATCCAGCTGACTTTTTCACGACTTTTTGTTTACCGATTCAAGAAATTGAGTTTTTGAAGCATAAATAGATATTAAATAGATTGAATATATTATTTTCATATTTGTATTTATTTAATTTTATAAATATTCAGTTATAAATAGGGATTTGACAGATATTAAAACATAATATCTAAATTCGTATTTATTGGATATAAATCGAATTCGAATATATCCGTATTTAATTATAATTATTTAAATTTACTTATATTTTATTAAACCTATCCGTATTGATATTATTTTTTTATATCCATATTCATTAATAATTATTTAAATGTCTATTTATAAATATCCAAATACGTAAATTTATAAATTTATAACAAAAATATATTTTAACTAATAGAATAAACTATATAATTTCATTAAAAAGAAAGTAATCAAACAAATAATATAATTTTTTATTAATAATTGACTTTATAATTAATTATTAGTACTTATTCATAATAATAATGACATTGAAGTATATTAATTATAAAGTCAACCAAAAATAATTGCATCGATTAATTTTTTCTTTATTTTTTTCTCTATATTACAATAATTTTTTAAATTTATTATTTTTTCTTCCCAATATATCAATTATAATTTATAGATATACATATATGAATTATGAAATTTTTATTAAAATATATAAAAATATATTAATTAATAAATATGCATTCGGATTAGATATTCAACGGATCGGATATGCATTTACCATATCCATATCCATATTCATATCCATTTATATTCGGATATCTAATAATCGGATACGGATAATATTCACTTTAAACGGATGTGGATAAATTTTATATAAATGAATATGAATGCAAACGGTAAATGAATTTTTGAATATCCATTTACAATCCTACCAAGTATACCGTATACGCATCAATTAATGGTCGAGGGACAGTCAAAATGAGTTGCCGGATAAAACTATAGGCTGTGATAGTGAGATTTGGCATATTTTAGTGTTGGGGAGATTTTGGAAATATTTTAGTATTTAAGAGATACAAGAATAAAAGGTAAGGTTGTGAGATAAGTGTTTGAGGGTTTTAGAGATTTTGAAAATATTTTGATATTTGAAAAATGGAATATATGGTTGGAAAACAATTATAATGATTACAACAATGTGAGGTTGTGAATGACTGTAAAGTTATTTTTGAAATATATTTAAAAAATTTGGTTGAGATTGTGAGTTTTGATTTTTGAGATTTCGAAACAAACATTATTCGTTAACCTAAAAGACACATTAAACGGTTTGACTTTCACAACTAAGCAAAATTTTTGCCCTAAAACATGTTTTACAGACAAAATAGTGAGGTTAGATCCCATAAGCAATCACAACCATACATTCTAAATTATTTAACGTTTATTTGAAGTATTACCCATACAACTTGAATTCAAAATTAAATTTGTGCTTAATTTCTAAAAGATAATAGTTACTTTATAAAAAATAATCATGGCCTTCATGACGAGCAAATATCGTGCCATTGATAAGCAGTTATGATTTTTTTCAGTATCTTACATTGGAAATTAGCTGAATTATTCAAATATGTTCAAATAAATGGCAAATGAACTATTTAAATATTATTAAATATTAAAATTATTATTTATACTATTATAAAAATAAAATTCTTTTTTCATCTAAAGTGAAATTTATGATACCAAATTTTAAATACATTGAATTTGTCCTTTACTGATCATATATATTCAATAACACTCCTAGGTCCAATGAATTTTGAACTTTTTTTTCTTTAATTTGATAATAGATTATGAAATTTTTACTTCATGTGGTTGCTATCTTTATAATTATGTAAATTATAAATATATATTTTAGATGAGTGTCAAATTTTAGTGTAGTGAATGTGATAATATGCACAAATAATATTTATTACTGAAAAATATTTTATTGCACGTAGCAAACAATGTTAGTCCCGTTAAATATGGATTAGTGATATTTATCCACATGCCTACATTAAAGATTGTAAATAGATATTCAAAAATTCGTTTACTGTTCGCATTCATATCTGTTTAGATAAAATTTATTTGCATCCATTTAAAACGGATATTATCTGTAATACCCCTAGTGTTTCTTGATTTGTATTATATTTATTGCCATTATTTTTATTTCCATGAATTTTGCTTAATAATTATTTTTAAGAAGTTTTTGTGATCAATTTATAATTTTTACAAACTAGATTTCATCTTTTTTGAAACTTTTGGGGCTAATTTGTAATTATAGAGGACTTAATTGCACACAATTTGAGAAATGTGGGGTTTGCATGGAAGGCCCTAAGTTAATTAAGGTCTAGCCGAAATTATGAATAAATAACCAGACTCAATTGAAGAATGTTGAAACTTTCTAGGGTCAATTTGAGAACCCAGAAAAGTTCATTATATATATATATGTGTGTGTGTGTGTGTATTTTGCAATCCCACCCCATTTTTTCTTCATTGTCTCACCCACAACCGTCCCCTTCTCCGCCAATGATTTCCATCCAATGGCCACCATTTCCCCAAACCAAACCAATTAAAATGTTCTCTACACCACCAACTACACTCGCACGCCACATACACGGCTAAACGAGCAACGTGTCACCAAAAACAACGAGTCGAAAGTTGGCAACGACAAACCTTGACAAGCACGGTGGAACTACAGTCCAAACTCATTTTTGGGCAATTATATTGGAAGCTCTTGGTTTGATGAAGCTGAAGACACCCACGCATGAGTAATTGGTGCTGCGGCGGCGATAGAAAACAATGGTCAGAGCACAACAGCAAGGAAAACCCATTTGAACTGTTAAGCTCGATTAACCATGTTCCTAGTCATGAAACTTAAATTTGATAGCACCATTGGACTCAAGAGCTTAAGGGGAGCATTTTGGTGGTGATTTTATGTTGCTCTAGCAACGACGGCTACTAATGCATGACGGTCGACATCGGTAGTACGACGACGGAGCTGAGGTAAAATTTGCTCCTTGATGTGGTGATTGTAATGGTGATCTTAGTTGTTGAATCTGAAGTCTCGATTGAGTAATTCGTGGGTAAAATAGTTAGAAAGGATTTGGTTATGTGTGTATATATATATATACATGTTGTATTGTATTGTTTATACCTTATACCCTAACAAGAATGAGATATCATGGATTATATATGTGCTTAGACCATGCATGATTGGAATATTACAATTGTGGTCCCAAATATGTTGTACTATATGCCAAATTGGGATTTAATGAGTTTAATAAGAAATTAAACCCCTAATTTGTAGATTTAGGACTTAAACGATAATTTTTGAGGTTACTTGTGAAAAATTAAGCAATTATTATGATTCTAGGTTAATATTATGACAAGATCATGTCATTAAGGACTAGCCTATATTTTGATAAGTGAAATAGATATGAAATCGAGATTTATTTCAGCAATACTTATTTTATTAGCTATTATTGGGATGATAGTGCTATTTAAGCATTTAATTATCATGTTAATAGGATAATTAGTGATTTGGATTATGACAAACATGACAGTGATATGTTAGGAGTAAAACATGGATTTTTAACTATAATTATGTATTTTTGGCTAGGTGACGAAGAGGTAGGTCCCAAGGACCAGTGAATTACTGTTTTGTGAGCATTACCTAAGATAATGGAGGTGAGGGTCTACCAATCAATGCTAGCTTTGTTTAAGCTTGTTCATAATTGCTTGGATTACACTTGCTTTTTTATTAAGATCTGTACTTGATTATGTACTTGGTCATAATCAGTTATATGACTTGTATACCCCTGTGATGGTTAGTACCTGTTTCACTATGTTGAGTTATTTTTATTTGTTTTGGCACCCAGAACTCTCTTCTATCTTGATCAATACTTGCTTTGATCAATACTTGTTTCTGTCTTGAATTGTTATCAGATATCTTGCCATTGTACTCACTTGTTTGTAATATGTTATTTGGCTAGTTGGATTGACTATACTTGTTAGTCATTCACATATTACCTCGTCAGCAAATTCGATTGCCTGATTGGTACTTGTTTTACTTGTCATACTTGCGTGGAGATAGTACCTAGGCCAAGTGCCAATCCTATACGAAATGCTGGGATACATGGGACATACCTTACAGTCCGTCTAGGTGTCCACAATATGCTAAGCAGCCTGCTTAGGTATCAGCAGTATGCTAAGCAGTTCGCTTAAGTATTTGCAATGCGCCATATAGTTTGTATGGGCACACCAATTGTATGCCAAGCTATTATGCTTTGGAAATACTTGTTTAACTGGTATAAAATGAATTGATATGCATGCCTTACTCACTTTTGGAAGTTTAGGTTGACCATAGAATGTCGATTCCTCCCGATCGTAAGAAGTCAAAACGTGTAGATGGTGAGGCAGCCGCCAGGTAATAAAAGCGTTAATGGCAGCATTTGTCACCCATTGCATTAGCATTAAACGCAATCGAACTAGCCTCATGACCATATTTAATAGCCCTAACAACACATCACCTCCTCATAATGGCAGTAAGGGCATCCCTTTATGGCCGGCCAATCACAAACATAGTGCTAAGCTAGGTCAAAAAACATAGATTACCCCTACCCAAGGAAGAGAAGTTGGAACCTATGCTAGGGCAAGGATTGTCTTTTCCATTCTTTGCCAAGAATTATAAATACCCTCATCTCAACGATAAAGGTACACTCTTAAGACATTCTAAGTTATTACTCCACCAAATTATCCTTAGGTTGAATACTGACTTAATCATCAGAGGATCTTACCCAGGACCCTTTCAGCTAGCTTAACATTTGTTTACTAGTTATAGGATTTGACCCATATCACATATCATCAATCCATCTTTTTGGTTTACTTGAACCCTCAGGTTGAGATCTAGGAACCAATCTCACTAAAATAGACATCATCATTTTGGCGCCATTTGTGCAACGTGGAATCTACAACCAAAACATGGTGAACACCAAGCAAGCTACTTCTAAGAGGCAGAGTGACCTCAAGTTACTGCCACCACCCCTACCGTCATCATAACCTCAGTTGAACTAACAAACTGAAGGTCCAAGCTCCCAGCCAAAGCAAATGGTCACTTTGACCATTCCTCAACTCCTAAAAAGGATTAGGGACTAGATATGAGCACAACTCTTAGCATAATTGTCTACCACCTTACAAAGGCATAATACCTAACCTGCAGCTGCAATTAGTACCAAGCTGCACCTCTTCACTAGGAAGAAAGATCACTACGTGAGGACAAAACAAGGAATGAAGTGTGTTGCAATGCGAGTAGAGGTGATGTCAGCCCTGGTCATTTCTCACGAGATGAAAATTGCTATTAACTTCGAGAGAAAGTAGCTGATTCAGTCAAACATCTCGCCCAACCCAATTGAGCTGAGCAACTCAAGAAGGTCAAGTGCAACATACCTTAGCCAAGTTAAGACCAATCTAAGAGTAGACCGAGATGAATGGAAGGTGGTGTCACATCAAGTCTAATAGCTTAATAGATGATTGGAAGAAATCTCAAGAATAAACATTGAAAAAATCCAACTCAACAACACCCTAAAGCTTCAACAAGAAAGGGAATCTCTATTCATTCAATAGATAACAGAGGAGCGTAAAGCAATCAATGCAAAATTCCCAACTCCCCAGTACTCCCTGACTTTCGAGATATCAAGAGATAAAAAAGATTGCTAAAATTGGCCCAAGAGAGGGCTAGTCATGAATCATCATTAAAATAATAAAACTGTCTAAGAGGGAAAAGCAATTTGGTAACAATTGAGTTATGCAAACACAAAGACCTCTTAATAAGTTAACTATAGGTTGAGCCGGAGGAAACCTAAGCCCACACTTTAGTGCATCCTAAAAAAAAGTCACATATCCCTTAAGAGTTGTATGCATCTTCTCCCCTACCTTAGGTTTAATTAGTTCAAATCCCTCAAGAATATAATACTTTACCATAATCTATCCCAAATCGTTCACAGTCACCTCAATATGATCTCACTATAATGGGTAATCATAAATAACCTACCCCTCGACTAAGGAGACTGGTCCGCCACCCTAGAAAGCCCCGCCTCATCAATCACTAGCATAAATGGACCAGCCTCATCGACAATAGGGCTAGAATGCCCAACCCCCCATCAACCTCTAGCCCTATCCAGACAATATCCACTTCCTCATAACCACTAAAAGGGCCCGACCTATCACTTGAGGTCTTAGCCAAACTACTACCTTTGCTTGTCGAAGCGTTCAACAATCGGATTGCCTCAAAATCAAAACTTTCAACTCTATCCTTCTCAACAACCTTGGCCATTTATATGAACAAAAATAGGCAAACAAACAAACTAAGTAGGAAGATAAAAAGACTTACACAAGATAGATGCACAAATGAAAAGTTGTAGAATGCCAAAACTCGACCAAGATTCTCTAAAGTTTGACTTCGCAATGATGCAGTAAATAAAAATAACTATTTATAGATTGGACCCAGCATACCAATTGGTTAAATTGATCAACTATCGGCTAATCAATATGTAACTGCCGATCATCAACACACAGATATTAATGTAACCACCTAAAAACTAGTCCCATCTACAAAGCCCCGATCGAGACTCAAAAACAGTTCCTACCTCTCAAAGCAAGTTTTCAACCAATGAAACATGCTACTCCTTACCCTGGCCTCTACTGGGTCCATTAGACTTTGGAGTTGGGGGGACTTATAATATGGGTATAGCCCACAAGCCCAACAAAATGTCAACCCAGTATCAAGCCTAAACAAATTAAGTCCTAGAACCAGGCTGGTTCACCCTCGTTGATGCTTTTGGAAGTTTAGATCGACCATAGAGGTAGATTCCTCTCAACTATACGAGGTCGAAATGTGCAAATGGTGAGACGATCACCTAGTGGCATGAGCATTAATGGTAGCATCTGCCACGCATCACATCCCCATTAAATGCAACTAATACACCTCCTAACCGCATTTAATGGCCCTAACGACTCATCACCTCCACATTAATGGCGATAAGGGTGCCTCTTTATGGCCAACCAATCACAAACATTGTGCTAAGCGAGGTTGAAAAGACCTAGATTGTCCTTACCTAAGGAAGAGAAGATGTAACCCATGTCAGGTCAAAGATTGTCTTTCACTCCTTGCCAAGCATGACAAATACCCTTCTCTCAATTGTTACTATGCTAAATTATCCTTAGCTCGAATACTAACTTAATCATTGGAGAGTCTTAGTCTTAGCTCGAATACTAACCTATTCAACCCACACCACATATCCTCAATCCATCTTTTTGGTTTATTAAACCCTCAGGTCAAGATATAGGAACCAATCTCACTAAAATAGATATCATTAGTCATATAGAGAAAAATTGAAGAATAAAGTTAATCAACATAATTATTTTTGGTTAACTATATAATTAATATACTTAAATGCCATTATTAATATTAATTAGTATTAATAATCAATTGCAAAGTCAATTATTAATTAAAAATTATGCTATTTATTTAATTGTTTTCTTTTAATGAAACTATATAGTTCCTTCTATTAATTAAAAATATGTATTTGTTATAGGTTCATAAATTTATGTATTTGAATATTTATAAATATATATATATATATCTAAACAATTATCATCAAATATGAAAATCCAAAAAAAAAAATTTGAATACAGATAATTTAATCAAATATGAATGCATGTGAATAATTATAATTGAATATAAATATATTCGAATTTGACCGATATCAGACGAATATCATTCTTAAAGATTCGTCAAATCTGTCTCTATATGCAAATATTCAAAAAATCAAGTGGACAAGAATATAAAAATAGTATATTCGATCCATTTAATATTCGTTTACACCCCTACCTACATTATCAAACAAGAACAACAATTCCTTTTAAATGTAGATAAAGTATGTTCAAATATGAATATTTATTAGATCAAAAGTCCAAAACACAACTCAATTAGTAACATTTATTAAAACAAGTTTGTAGTTAAGATAATTAAGTATCTAACGATCTTTCATGTCTAAAATTGAATAACTCAATAGTAAAGTATATGTATGCATTTTATAGTGCTAAGTCATAGCCATGTGATTAATTTTTGAAATAAATCTAATGTGACTATATGGCAGATAAAATTCCTAACTTTTAAAAGAGATCATTAATTAAATACACTTTAACATTGATATATATACTACGACGTCTTGTTGTCATAATAAAAGGCAGTCATTCAATAATTGAGGCAGTGTTGGGTGTAATGATGTGTGGAGGGTGTGTTGAAATTACTTAAATATATGTCTTCGTTCAGTCTATCATAGATTAAAGTCTTTTCTTTTTAATTTATTTTTAGGATGTTGTTGATTTATTTGGTCTGAATGGAATTAAGCTCTATTTGGTGAGGGATTAACGTCTACACTGGAGACATTTCAGTTTACTTTTGAATTCCTAATTGATTATTTAGGAGCAAAAAGTGGATTTTCACTGCCAAAACATATTAAATAAATGCAAGGAAAATCGCGGTTGAAGGGAATAGCGACCCACAGTAGGTGAATGGCTTCCGAATCTATACAATGAGCAACTTGCAGGCATCTAATGGCTGCTGCTATTAAAGTTCCCTGCCACTAAATTTCTTTCTTATGATAAATTGCTTGTTTATTTGCTTGCAATTGGTTCTATTTTCGCTTGGAATGGGTACTTTTTTTTCTTCCTGAAGACAAAGTCCCATCTGAAACTAGTGCGCATTCCAGCGTGTGGCCCAATATTAAAGAATCAAAATGTAATTAAGAAGCGCAGATAACTGATTATGCGTTAATCTTTTTTATTTAATTTTTATGCTATACGATTATCAATTTCGTTTTAGATATGCGACATAAATATTTCCCAACTTCGATAAATATAAACTTGGTGGTTTCAGAATTAAATAAAGATTAATTATGCATTGATCTTTGTTGGTCAGGCAGAGGCAGCCCACAGTGAACGCTATAATCTTCAATTTCTATGACTTCAATACGGGGGCGCTAGGCGCTAGGCGCTAGGCATTCACAACAGATGTAAATACAATATATCTAGTTGGATCTTCCCTGCAACTAAAGTAAATATAAGGGCCTTCTCTCCCCCTTCGAGAATGTGATACCTTGTTTAGTGGCACATTACTCAATCACATTAGTTTTTCTTAATATATGCGAAGTTTTATATTCGAATGTGAACCGATTTTTTTTTATATCTTATATACATTGTGTATAATTTATACTTTAATTTATTTGATTTGAGAATAAAATTTATTGAAAAAATAAAAAAAAAATTCATCATTTGTAATGCTCTCTAAAAAAATATTACAATAATATTTTTTGTTAGGTCAAAAGTATTATATGTAATAGAAACTAATTTAAAATTTTTCGCTATTTTCTTCTACATTTTCCCAAAAAAATTTTCAACCTTCAAAAAAATTTCAAAATGAAAGCACACTCTCCAAATTTTATCCCAAAACACTCAAATTTTATCCCCAAAAACTTCCTCCCAATTCATCCAAAAAATCCTACACTCTAAAAACCATATCTATCCCCTCATTTTCTCACTATACCTATCACATCACTCATTCATTTATTATTTTCTCATTTCACTCTCTCTCTCTCTCTCTCTCTCACACACACACACACACACACATATATATATATATATGAAAATATTAAAATTTTACTAGTTTAAAAATTCTAAAACTTATGTTTACAAATTTAATTAATTCAATTATCAAAAATATGAATTAAATTTAATTAAATATTATTTGTGTTAATGCATATATTGAATAACGTATTAAATTAATTAAATTTACTTATTAATTGAATAATGTATTAGTTATATTTAATATTTAATGTATTAATGAAATATTACAGTTATTCATTCAATAATAACTTAAGATGTTTTAATTTGATATAATAAATAAATTAATCCTCTAAATATTCTTCATTAAATATTAATCTTCATATTTATTTAAAATTATAATAAAAAATTTGATTATAGGGGGATATTTATTTAATAATATATTAAGTTTAATAAATTAATATTGATATGCTTAAAGTAATTATTGAGAGAATTAATTAAATTTACATAAAATTATTTGATTATTACTAAGTATATATTTACTAAATAATGTATTAATTAAATAATAAGTTAAATTAATTAAATAACTTATTAAATTAATTAAATCAATTTATTTAAATAACTTATTATTTATATATTAATTATGTTTCATAGTTTATGAATAATTAAATATTATGTTTGTTTGTTTAATAAATAATTTAAGATGATGTAATTTTATATAATATAATATTATTTTTTTAATTTGATGAATAGTTATTAAGTCTTATATATATAAATTAATAAAAAGTTATTTTATTTAAATAAATAACTAAGTTTTATTTATACGTAAATCGTAAGTAATAAGCAATTAAATAACTATATCTTAATTAATAAACAACAATTAGTTTATATTTAATGTAAAGTAAGTAAAAAATTTTATAAGGCGATATTAACAAATATGATATAAACTAATTTTTTTATAATTAAGATATAATTATAATTTTATGAATAATTAATATTTAATAATATATATTTTATTCCAAATAATACATCATTCACTAATATTAAATTTATAAAAATATAAACTTCAAAATAAATAACCAATTAAATTAATTAAACTCATATCTCAATCATTACAAATATATACACACACATCATCCAATTATACATATACATATAAATAATACATAAAAAAATTATTTTCACGCTACAAACCCCACAAAAAAGCAACTGATTTGACATTTACAGTAAAGTTTGTCTCATTCCAAAATATAAAGAAACAAATAATTCATTCTCAAATTATTTTTCATATTTACCCAAAATAAAAAGAAACATTTGGCATATTTTTCAAATTTTCTCCCCAAAACCCCTTCTCTCAAAATTTTTTCTACAAAATGTCCAAAACGTAAAAGAACATAAATATGTAAAAAGAATAGTTGTGTTTGTATATGAAGCTACTAAGATATGAACCTTTCTAAAATTCAACAAAATAAAAAGAGCTTTCGTTTCTAGAACACGCTTTGCATAGAGTGAGAACTTGAAATTTTTTGTAAAATGATTTGATCAGTCTGTTCTAATTTTGGGAGTTGATACTTACAATAACTAAATAATTAAAGCTTACTTGGGTTTGGGGTCCATTTTGATAGGCTTAATTTGTTGGATTTACTGCCCTTTGACATAATTATTTACTTAATTAATATTTTTTTAAATTTTTTCTTCCCTTAGAACTCATTTGCTTCTTAGGATTATTTAAAATAGATATATAATTCAACATAATTGAATATTTGATTAGCATATTTAAAGCCATCAAGTATTTTATCCTAAAGTATTTGGTTATGTATTCTACCCCCTTAGTTTGACAAATAATTCTAGGATTGGAAGTATTATGATTAATAAATTAGATGACGAAATTACCCTATATACTTTTTATGCGCCAATATTTTTTATATGTGACTATATACATTTATACTATAGTAAAAAGGATGATACCTTTGCGTCTAAAATATTGAAGTTATTTTTGATGTTTTTACTTAATTTTCCTTTAATATTCTCTAAACTTTAAAAAGACAATGAGATATAAAGGGCATAATTGAAAAATTATGGATCTTGATAGTTGTGATATCAAATTTTTGTGTTCCAAATTTAGCCTTACAACCACATTAAAAAAATTACCAAAAATTGGTTTTGCATCACCACATTTACAACTATATTCCTAATACTTTTGAATTTTTTTTTTGATATTTCTCTTGGGAAATATTTGATATTTTTACAAGCAATATTTTTTATGTTCATCATTTGACTAAATTCAAAAGATGATTATTAGAAAAAAAATTGTCAGGAATTTGTTTGCATGTAGATATAATAATCTATTTTTTATTTTTAATTAATTGATATTATTTTAACACCATAATATTTGAATAGCACAATCTATAAATATTTTATAAATTCTTTGATTGTCATTATTCTTTTTTTTTTCCAAATCATTTTGCAACTTTATGATTTAAAAAGTGATTACAATTTGCACATATTTTTTTTAAAAATATTTTATATAAAAATTATGTGCCTGGGAACCACATTAGGGATAGCAATTTAACTCGCCATCCGTGAGTATTTGCCCACTCAAATTTGGAGATTTTAGTTGTTCATTGAGTATGGGGACAGGTATGAGGAATACCCACTTTACTCCTGAGAAAGAGGAGATAGGTATGGTATAACCCTTTCTTCATCAAAACCTAACCCCAAACCAACGGAAATGAATGCCCAATCAAGGATTGGAGATTGGGCATATTCCACCTCTTCCCTTGCCTCCATAATTCATAGATATATAAACACACATACACACGCACGTACACAGACACACACATATACATTTAAATTTATATTGATTTAATTAATTTTGCAATTTAAATTAAATAACTGTTTAATTTTTAATATCTAAATAGATAATTAACTAATATATATGTATTACTAATGCTTGATTTGTATAAAGAAGCTTTTAAGAAAAAATAGATGGAGGATAAAATTAATATTTGACACTTATCATAAGTTACAATTTTAAGTATTCAAATAATTTATTGTACTAAAAGTAGAATTTCCAAACTAATAATCCAAACAAGCAAATAAAATACTAAATAATACTGATATATTTTTTAAATAATTAATTCTATACTTATTAATTATATCCAATTATATTGTTACAAGCAAACAAATTTTATTTTTTTCAAATCAATATCCATAAATATAATTTTGGTTTGATCATAGTAAACTTTTGATTCCAAAACAATTAATACAAGGTAAAGGCCACCGCGATGATTCCTAAGAGTAACTTGGCAAAATTGAAACCATACCCATGGGTATCTGTGAGTACACAAAAAAATATGTGTAATGGGCTTTATTTTTTCAATCCAAAAAATTCGAGTAATTTTACCTGTACTCAATTTATCCCTTGCTTTTTGGCCCATCAGTGGGTACCCATGGGTAACTTGTATGTAAAATTTATATTTTATATAAATATTTATATTTATATATAAATATATGAGTAACATACACATAAATATTTACATATAAATATTAAAATTTGCATATATAAATATTTATAAATATTGAAATGTTTACATATAAATATTTATATAACTTGCATATAAATATTGAAATTTGTAGTCTTTTTGTTAGTTTTATTTACTTAATAAGTTGGATATTAATTTACTTTTAAATATAAAAAAATTATGGGTATCCACGATTTATCCGTTATCTGTGAGGATGGATAACGGGTCCCCTACCTCGTATCCAATAAAAAAATGGATAAATTTACCTGTGCCAACTCATTGTTGCCCGATATTGGATTACCGTGGGTACCCAATTTCCAGATCTGAGAGGAGCGATTCATGAAAGGTTGATATCCCAAAATTTTATTATGGTGTATGGTTTGTAGACATTTATGTAATTTCTCTTAGTTTCTCTCCACAGTAATGTGAGTGTTGTTAGATGATATTTGATATAATAAATTGGTAAAATGATATTTGAATAAAATGGTACAATTGATTAGCACAATCTAAAAAATCTACTTAATTAGAGGGTGTTTGGGTAAGCTTATAAACTTTTCAAATCATTTTATAAGATATTTGAGAGCTTATAAGATGTAAAAAAATGTTTGACAAATTTTTTTAGAAAAGAATTATAAAATTCTAAAATAAGATGTTAGGAGCTCATAAGTTCTTTTTAAAAAAATTAAGCAGTTCATCACATATTTTTAATATTTTAACAAACTCCTTTGATTTTAATTATACAAATTACAAAATTGCCAGTACTAATATTTTAAAAACTCTAAAATCTTATTTTATTCAAATATTTTAAAATTTTATTTTTAAAAGAAGATCCAACATCTTCTAAACTCTAAAAATATGTTATAAGATGTATGAACTTATAAAATCTTTTAAATAAAGTTAAACAATCACCCTCTCAAATAGAATTAAATTCGGTACGATTCAAGAGGCAGATTATGCATAGAACAATTGAATACCAAGTAATCACGCAATAATTGTAAAATTATTGACGCAACTTTCACCCAACAAGGCCAGGAAACAGCAATTGAAATTTTTGTTCACGATGTGAAGTAGCTATTTTTGGTAGAATATAAAATGAATTATTGAAAAATATTAGTTTAAAGTTTTTATTACATTTCCTATTCTATCTCCTGTTTTATTTTATGAAAATATGATAAATGTATTAAATATTTTTTTATAAAAATAATTAATTAGTAATTAGTTACGTTTGACATAAATACAAAAGTTGAAATAGAGAATGAAATAAAGGATATGAAATAGAAAAATACTGAATAGGGAAGGACATTGTCACATGCCTTATGCCCCTTCCCATATAGAGTAAACAAAGTTGTGAATGGACAAATCTTTATGTCAAAGCAAAGAGCTTTCCTTGATTGAGATGAAGGGTTTTATTCTACCAGTCAGGCTGAGACATCAAAAAGCCAATCTCTGTCTGGCATTCATGTTTCTATATTATTGACAATTTGGTGGTTCACATGGGAGCCATCATTTGTGGTGACTAAGGGAAGCAAACACTAAACTTAATCCTTAAAAAAATCACAATAAACTCTTGTCCAACTCACTAAGCAAAGATAAGAGAACCAAAATTTGTATGTAGAAAGAAAATTTCATCACTAGTTTTCCCAAATTTGACCATCTTTTGTGTACCAAATCCATCCTTTCCTTTTTTTTTTTTTCTTGTAATTATGGTCTTTATTACATCCTCTTTGGGTGGGGCTATGATTATCGCATTTATAAAAGTCTTTTAAATTAAAATTAAAAAATAAATTCAAAACTTTTATATAGGTCAAGCCCACATATATGATTCACTTTTGTTTCGTTAAGTTATTTTTGCAATATTGAGGACAACCTTTTCAATCTAATCCGAGTTAAACATGAACAACTCAACATGCATGAAAAGTTAATCGAGCCCTTCACATTTTTAAGGTTTTAAATGATGTGACCATTGGCTTTGAAAATGATTGGCGACCTAACTTTAACTCAATCAAACTCGGCGAAAATGTAGCACATTTTTTAGAATCATTTTTGATTGTAGCACAATGTATTTTTGTTCTTATTTTTTAGTATGTAATAAAACCCATTGTCTATTGGTTAATTTAATGTTTTGATGATCAAAATTATCTACCAACAAGTACATGAATATAAAGTTACGTAATTAATTAATTAGAACCCTTGTGACCTTGGCAGACGGAGCAAACCCATGGTGCGGGCATATATACTATGCATGAAATGCTTACATTTTCCTTGTTAATGACCGATAGGGAAGTAGAACACATGTATGACAAGTGATTTTGAACAATGTTATATATCATTGGTGATGGTGGGAGTACTTGTGCTTAGACCATCGGCCATTATGAGATTTTTCTTTTCTTTTCTTTTCTTTTTTTTAGGCGGCACAAAAGAATGACCACTAACAAAATAATAATATTGAGCCATCACTCGACCAAGCTGATTGATCGAATTGGGTCATCAATATGGAATTGGCCCATAAGAATTGTTAAACCAGGGACCTGCATACACTTAAGTCTAGACTAGCAATTTTGACACATTCAATATTTTTAATACATTTATTTAAATGTTAGTGATAAGTAAAAGAAATAAAGAACTAAGAAGGAAAAAGAAAAAAAAAATAAAAAATTGGAGAGAAAAAATATTAAAAAAGAAAAAAGATAACTACCTAAGTAGTTATAAGAATTAAAAAGTAACAATGAGCATATTTTAGGAAAACTATCTCAAAACGTACCGAGAAGGAGGTAGATACTTTGTATATAGTGTAGATAAGAGAGGAATTCTAGTTCATATGGGATAGGAATCCTAGTTCAATTGAGGCAATAGCCCTAGTTTAGAAAAGATTTGGAGCCTAGTCAAACAAGATAAAAAGTCCTTTACCCAACAAGAAGTACACACCCCCAGGCTTGGGTTTATAAAAGGGAATGTAATTTGAATGTTTAAGATTGTGCTTGCTTGTGAGAAAAATTCTCACTGACAAGCCTCATAAGCACATTATTTTTTTGCATAAATGTGTGTTTGGATGTGGAAAAAATTGCCACCCCACAAATTTTTTTTTCTAAAAAAAACTTCTGGGCTCTCTCTTGCCTCTCTCTCTATCTCTCGCCTATTCTTTGTCTCTCTTTATTTCTCCTTTGAAAAGTTGGGAGAAAAATATGGCAAATTTATTCGGATCCCCTGAAAATTGAGAGATTCTCTTAAGAAAGTCTTCAAAACATCTCACTTAGCTTGTCACCCCCACTATTCACTCACTGGCTAGGGTGTTGGTTTTCATTCTAAAAACAAATCTTTGTCCATTTGCATTGGTTGTAAGTGTATATACATACATGCACTATAGCTCACACACCTTCACCCCAGTATCCACACATACGCACTTCATACGATTGTGTGCATTTTTCGATGGCATCCTCCATCGCATTCTTGGAAAGTATCCATTCTACCCATCCTCCAAAACACCGCAAATCTTTTTTTCTTTTTTCTTTTTTCTTTTTTCTTTTTTATGATTTTCGGTTATCTTTGGTTGTGGGTACATGAAATTTCAACCAATAATCTTAAATTGAGTTTAAGTTTTGAATTGATTTATAATTATGATTTTATTTTGACTCTAATTAGTGTTTAATTTTTGCGTTCAAGATTATGCTTAATTATTTTTTTATAAGGCTTGAATTAATTTCTGGTTAGGGCTTGAATTTGTTTCTAATTAGGGCCTGAAATTACTTGTGATATTGACTTTCTATTGTATTTGATTAGGATGGAATATCCCACGGAAAGATCATCTCCTTAATTAACAAGAAGATGACTCTAAAAAAAAGGAAAAAAAAGAAATTATCTCTCTCTCTCTCTCTCTCTCTCTCTCTCTCTCTCTCTCTCTCTCTCTCTTACTGTTGAGTTTTTGTTAGTGTTTAATGTTTTGAAGTTACCATCTTTAGAATCTACTCTTTGTGCGTATATGGGAAACTTTCTTCGTCTTTGAATTGTATTGTTTGAGGAGAATCATTTTTAGAGCCATTTTGAGACGGGGATTGTTTGTTTACTTATGGGCTATAGCTAAAGGATTGCTCGTTTCAATTGATGTGAAATTGTATGTAGTTCTGTTTTGATACCTTCAAGCTTTGTATTTTGAAATTAGGTAGTTTTCTTATTCCTTAATGCCAGAACAAGCACATCTCCTAGCAACTCTTCACAAGACTTTTAACTTTGATTTTCATGGAAAATACCTTTGCTTTAATATGTTTTTGAGTTGGCTTTAATTGTAGGTAAGACACTTGGTTTACGATGTATAATTAATGGCGTTCTTTGGTAATTGATTGATTTGCTACTTTTGTGTGTGTATATATATATGTTATGAATACAACCTCAAATTGATTGTGTGCGTGTGTATATATATATATGTTATGAATACAACCTCAAATTGAACCAAAAAATAATTAAAAGAACTAAATTTGGGATGATGTTCTGGTATGTTGTAGCATTGCTTATATTTATTGTTTAAGGGAATGGTTTTTATTGGACTTGATCATCTTTGAAAAGTGAGGGTGATCTATCTTATGGATATGAATATTATGCCATTTGGTTCTGATTGTATATTTATGAGCTATTAGCATATTCTTATTCATGTATATTGGAGGCCTTTCTGTAAAAGATTGTATAACTAAGCAATTGTTTTTTCCTTTCCCTTGCATTTTATGAACTATGATATCCCCGTGGAATCCATCTAAAATGTTTTGATTTGCTATGCCTTTTACAAAACATATGTTATGCATTTTAAGGTATGTAGAACTTAATATGTACACTCTTAGTTAATCATTGTAAATGTTCTTAAAGTTTTTGAAATATTTTTTGTGGCTGAGAATTTATATTATCCTTATGCATTCATGTATGTTCAATAGATTTGTTTGTACATTTTCAATCTAAGGTTTATGATACTTAAGTTGTACTTATGTTTTATTTGTAGTTGTATATTGGTGGTAAATTGGATATAGTTAGTTCTATTATGTTGCTATTTCAATTTCATTATTTGACCATGCACACACTACATTAGAAGAGGGGCCACACTTGGGGTTTCCCTACCATGAGGGGGGAAGTAAGTCATTCCCCCGTGGTAACCTTTAGGGCATATTTTCATATTGGGAAATATTCGTTCCCACTGGCCTAATTGTTATAGATATGCCTTGTTGGATATATCTACAGTCAAAGGCTTTCATGTTTGTACCCCGTGTGATTGGTTATACTGGATATTCTATTATCTATCTAGTTTGAAGTGGGTTGTGGCCTTGATTCCATACCTTTTTAATTGGTTTATTTTTCATTGTTGTCCAGTGTATTGATGGGGGTATTTTGCATTAATTTCATCTTCATGTTCCAAAGGTCTTTGCTTTGTTACACTGTCTAGGTTGCATTTGATTCTTAGTTATGTTTCATCATGAGAAATTTTCAACTAGTTTTGGGTAGGGAATGCATATAATGTGTTGCATTAGATTGGTGCATAATGTGCATTGAATGTGCATTGTTGGCTATAAATTACAATTGTAGTCAACCTAATAGGGCATGACAAATACTAATATCGATTTGGGTTTTTAACATAAGTGAACACCATTATATATTTGTGTTCCACTATAACCCAAATTAGACATTAAAAATATAGTTTAACAAAAAAATTTGCAAACCATTGTGGGTAACTAGATGGTGCATATCAATGTATTCGAACTATTGGAACAATATTTTCATTTTTAACAAGTAACACCTGATGAAAAATAAAATTTAGTGTACAATATTATTTGAAAAATACAAAATCAAGATGTTATAACTTCACTTGGTGTAAGATATTATTTGAAAATTAAAAAATCCAAAAATGAAAAAGGATGAAAGCTAATTTATAAAATTTTATGAAGAATAACAATTGGTTATGGCAAAGAACAATGAAATTGTCATACTTAATGTAAAAATTCATAATTAATATTTATAAATTTGAAAATTTAAGTAATTTAATTCAAGCAACTTATATTGTAATAAGGAGTAAAAGCCACATATATTGTTTGTTATTTAATGATATATGCATGCAGTAACTTAATCACATTTATTTATACTAAAATTTTACATCACACTTAATGCGATTGGAAATTTGCACTAGTACTCAATTTTTATATTAATACATAATTTTGTATCTTCAATCGCATTATCATTATAAATTTTTTTGAAATAAAATATTAATAAATGTTAATACAAACTCAATAAAAAAATTGGACACTTATATGAATATACTAAATCTAATATTTATTAACAA